>VDFB02000017.1:195944509-195969822 GCA_007258455.2 Sequoia sempervirens
CCCTCTACCCTCAAACCTAACCCCTCAACCCTTAAACCCTAATACCCTCAACCCTGATCCCTCAACCCTCAACCCTAAATCCTCAACCCTTAAACACTCAACCATAAACAATAAACCCTAAACCCTCAACCCTTAAACCCTTAAACACTCAACCCTAAACACTAAACCGTAGACCCTCAACCCTTAAACCCTAAACCCTTAAACTATTTACCCTCTACCTGTTGTGCAATTTTTTCACACACACACCCTGCTATAAGTAGGGACCCTCCTTCGCTTCGGTTTTGGTGTTTTGGCCTTTTATTTTGAGGTTTTTTGTCTTACTTGGGCACATGCTTAAATGTTTATTTTGAATTCCCAAAGGTTTCCCCCAGGTCGTTTATTGAAAATCTTTAGTTCTAATTGAATTTCGGGCTTTTGCCTTGATTTGGGATTTTCTGCCCTGGTCGGATTTTCCTGAATCCTGCTTGGATTCTGATTGGACCTTATGGCTCTGGAATTTTGGGTTTTCGTGGATTTCTGCGTGGTCCATATTTTCCCGAACTTTTCCCTATCATCAAATTTCTAGGTTTTCATGACTGTCTTTTCAGGTGCATTAATGGCTTCATATGCGCTTTGAAGGCTAGATCCTACTTGATTTCTGAGATCTTTTGCGCCATTTGTTCACTATTTGCCATCATTTGACCTAAGAAGTGCTTTCTTGTGATTGATTGACTTCATTTTGAGGTGTTTGGGCTTGAATTAATTGATTTAGTGGGGATCGCTTGTGCATTGTTACCTATGATTGTTGTGGACACCATTGAGCTTTATGTTTGCTGCTTCTGAGACCAATTACTGCTTTTTAATGGTACGTCTCTGATGGCTCTACTTTGAATTGAATTATGAATGGCACATTGGTTTGTTGAGGGCTTGTAGGATTTTGAGTTCCTGTTTATTTGTTTATTTCACACTAGGGTTGTTCCGTATTGCATCCTTTGTCATCTCCTAAGCTAGTTTTGAGTTCATGTACCCGTCTGCATTTTAATGAATCTCAACTGAGAGTGATTAGTAAACCTTGGTAATGACTCAATGGAAGGAACAACTAAATTCAGGGCTGGCTAGTGTGTTAATGGCAGATGGTGAGGTTTGAAACCTAGGGGGGGGCATATCTGGTTATTTCATTTTAAAATAGGCCCATAATACAAATAAAATTCATGAAAGGGCCCATCCCTAGCTTCCCCTAGTTTTAAATTTTTAGAATCCTTAGTGGGTTCAGTGTCTGGGTGAAATTGTGCCTTAGCATCACAGACCGAGATGATCCATCCCTTCTGAAGTCTCTTCTCTGTGACCTTTCATTATTAGTGAGACCTTATGTCGATCACCCCGTGTTTTACCGAGAGGCCCTCTTGAGTCCGTATCTTGTCACTATGACAGTATTTTCCCTCACACCGATAAAATCTCCTTTGCTTTCGACAGGACAGTCCTTGGTTGCCAAGGGCTCACAGTGGGATCTAGTAGCTCTACTGATATCCCTTTACTTCGCCCTGACATCCATCTTTCGCTAAGACTTCTCCATGAGATCTCTGTTCTGGCTGAAACCTTCCCTTTTGGTGAGACTCCTAGCCGTCGCCAAGACCTTATGGTGACTCCTCCCTTTCTCGGCGAGCTCAGATCTTCCTTCGCTAAGACCACAGTTTCTTAGCTAGATGTTATACCAATGGGATTCCTTTGTCGGTGAATCTTGTGTAGTCATTGGGACCTCTAGCCAAACTTAGAACTTATACCGATATTCACCCGATTCACTGTGACTCCCCTTTGTCGCCAAGACCCTGCCCCGACTACCCGCTGGTCACATCGAGATGTTTGATACACCACCTTTCAGCAAGACTCTGTGACTTTGCTAGGACATCATATAGATAAACTTTAGTCTTTCCAAAGTGATTAATTAAACTTTGAAAGTTGGTGAAACATGGCCGATTCTATGTGACTTTATACCGAGAACATCTCTCATAAATGTGACTTTCATGTCCGCTTTCGGTGAGACATGTCCCTTTCAGCGTGACCTCTTTCCAAATAAACTTTGTTCGGCTGAAGCATACTCTTTTGCTTTAGTGATGGTTTCCTCCAGTCGCCAGGATGACTCACCGAACCCACTAAGTCTTAGCGAAGCCTATCCTAGTGATTTCCTTTGGTGAGACTCCTGAATGTCGTCGAGATTTCTTTGCAAGATCTCAACTCATGTCAAAATCCTTCGTTCTGGGAATCTCTAGTGATCCAGAATTGTTCCTAAACCATGAATTTCAACCAGGTCTAGATTTCTCCAAAATTTTCCATCTCCCAGATCTTTCAAATCCTCTTCTTTTGCCCGTTCTTCACGAAAATCTGTCCCTCACAGATTTCCCCAAAAATTGATGAAATATAAGGGAACATGAGATAATTGGATTTGATTATAATTTGTGATGAATTTAATGATTATTTCATGTCATATTTGGATCTTCCCTATGAATTTATTGATGAAAAATGATCAGGTTTGATGATTAGTAGGTGTTTCTTGGTTTCTTCATTGGAATCCGATTGGTCTGGAATTTCCTGAAATTCCTCTCTACCTTGGATTCTGCGGATGGTCTTAAATCCTGAAATCTGTTGTGGTCATTTTATGTGAATTTTAACAACACCCTGACTATATGAGATGCACTCTAACGATGATTTGATAGATTAACCTTGCTTTCCTATGGTTCTTACTATGTTTTCATGTGGAGTGTAGGCTGAGTCAAGCAAGGTAGCAGTTGGTTCCTCATTGTCTAATGCAGAGAAGATCAAGCTGGACATTAAGAGCAAGGTCCCTAAGAGTAAGATCACTTCTGTCTTGTCAGAAGTGACTGATAAAAATGTTGGCCTCTAGGACTATGAGGATTTTAAAGCAAGGATGGCGGTCGAGGATCTCCCTTTGGTGACCAGATGGTTGATGGAATCAGGCCTATCCCACGTAGCTAGTTTCCCTTCTATAATACAATGCTATGGGCTGGTCCTTTATTGCGCAAGGAACTATGATCAGGATACACAGAGGATCATTAGGCCTCAGGGGAGAGTTGTTGCTAATCTCAACCCAGTATCCATTGCCCAAACCTTCAACATGCTAGATAGATCCTATGTGGTGGGAATCACCATTGAGGCAGCCCAAGAATTCTACGATGACCAAACTATGAAATCATAGTAGCTAATCATTTCCTAGCTGGAGAAGCCCAGGTCCCGCTACTCCAAATTGCCTAAGCAGCTGTTCAGAGCAAAGTTCAAGAAGGAATACTACGATACCATCACCTTTCTGAGTAGGGTGGTCAGATTAAAGAGTGTTGGTACATTTGAGAATTGGATGTACCATGCCATTGTAAGGATGGAACAAGAGAAAATTGACTACCATTGGGCAGGGGTCATCAGCCAAGTCATTCATAAGTAGTTGTCCAATGTGTTATAGACAAAGACCTTCACAATGACCTAATATCTAGTCTATGCACTTGCTAGGTTCCATCCCTACAGAGGATTGGATACAGAAGGAATTTTTGGAAAGGACATCATCTACGAGGTTTTCCCTCAGTTGTATTTAGGAGGCTCTAACTATAGGAGGGAAACTGATGCATTCACCATGCATATCACCAGAATGCTTCAGGAGGCAAAGCATCTCAGGATTTTAGATCTAGCCAAGGAGCTCACCAAAAAGTATGGAGCTTGGTTCATTCAATTCCCAACCTTCTCTTACATCCAGATTGATGGTTGTCAAAAGGCCCCGTACAGACTTCCAAGGTATCCCACTAACCACATCATATTGCTAGAAGTAACTAGGCAGATTTGTGACTTTGATGCCATTGTCAAGAAGGACAAACATAAGATAGGATTTGATGGGGATTTTCCCCTAAGGATTGCACTAGAGAGGTATGTCCTTCCACTGGTTTTTCCCAAGCTTCAGAAGAAGAATTGTGTGCTCTTGGCTTGCCTCTCCACTCCAAGAGATCTAGATTTGACATCATAGAGGAGGCTCAAAAGAAGGCCAGTAGAGAGTTTAGCCATAAGGTAAAATTAGAGGACTATTGGGCCAATGGTAGTGATTAATACGAGGTCAAAAGGAAGAAATTCTCAGATTCCAGTGGATGCAGTCTGATTATATAATGTAAGAGCAGTTCCTAATCAATTGGAGGATGATGGGAACATAATTCAAGACCATGCCTATGAGGCAGTAAAGGATAGGCCTATTGGCAATGTGGATTGGTCAGAGGAGGAAAAGATAGAGCTAAAGCAACTGATGGATCCAGTCCTGAAATTCACTAGGATGTGGCTCAAACACATGGTATGGGAATTGGAAAACAAAGGAGTATAATGCACTTATTCCCTAATGGGGGACTTAGATTCCCATTCTACTTTTGAGGAGTCCACCGAGTAGGATCCGAAGGGCAAGAGTAAGTTGGACTATCCTCTCAAAGTCAAGATCAAGGGTATACAAGAAACAAAGGTCCAAGAGACAAAAAAATAAAGAAAGCCAAAGGCCAAGAAGAGGACAAGGACTAAGAAGTCTAAGCAGAGCCCTGAGGCTGGTAATCCTATGCCCAAAAGAAGAAGAATTGTCAAATTATTAGAAAAGGCTAGCTCTGAGGTTGGGAAGGAAAAACCTGCTCCACTAGTGGTGGATGTTGAAAGTTCAGGGAAAAGTCCAAAGTGTATGCAAGGAAGTCTAAGACTCCTTCTCCCAGGGACAGTGTGCCTAAGGCTGACCTACCTCCAATGGCTTCCAATGAGAAGCAGCATGATGACCTCCCTCCCACTCATGAAACTCAAGGTGAATCAGGTGAGACAAAGGAGATTGATGAGGATCTAGATATAGGAGAGGAAGAATTTCATGAAGGGGAACTCCACAGTGCAGAGGAAAAAATTAAAAATATAATGCAGTCCCCTATGGTTGCACATGTTGACTCTCCTATTATAACTGATGTAGTTGAATCACCTCCAAGGGAGGTAGAGGTAGGAAATGATCCATCACCTGCACATGAAGAGGAACGTGTTGTAGAGGAAGAAAGTGGAATAGATGAGTCCCTTGAGAGACAAAATTTGAATGAGGGAATGGCAAGAGAACAACATGAAGAAGAAATTTGGCAGAGCAGAGTGTAATTGGAGTCCACTGTCCCGAATTGGCTAGAGAAAGAAATAAAGAGAAAGCAGGTGGTAATGGAAGATATTCCACCAAATTGGGATGCACTACTAGCCAAAATTGGAAAAGATAAAGGAAAAAAGAAGGCTAGGGTGATCTTACGAGTCGAGAGGGATGAGGCACATAACAAGGTGGTTCATATTGCTACCCCTATTCCAAAAAAAATAGAGATGATGTGGTTGGAAGTGATTATGATATATAGACTTTTAATCTTGGGCCTACATCAGTTGAGCAGGATATTGAGTACTATGAGGTCTCCAGTTCAGTTATGGTGGATCGATTGAGGAAGGAAATGGAGGCCAAGCAGGAGCTAAAGAGAGAAAATGAAAATCTTAGGAAGTGCTTGAAGGAATTAATAAGGCCTTTGCAGTCCATTAATATCTCCTCCTCTGCTACCAATCCTCTACCTTGGGAGACCATAATTGAGCTTGAAAAGATGAAATCTTCTACCCTTTCCACTGTGAATTAGTTGAAAGGAGTACAAGAGAAGGTTGATGAAGCTATTAAGGAGATCCTATCAACAGGGAAAGATGCTATTATGGCAACTGAGTGGTTGGAACAAGTGTTGGTCCAACATAAGGAGGATACGAATCTCCTTCTACAGAAAACTAGAACCCTAATGGAATACACCTGTGATAGGTTGGTAAGCAACAGGATCCTTCCTTCTTCCAAAGCTGCCGAGCCATGGGAATGGTTTAAAGTGTTGCAAATCAGGCATAAAGTGTCGAAAAAGATTCACAAACGAGGGAAGCAGATTGATGACACCTTGACTAAGATTTACAATGGTTCCATTGCCTTCTTCAAAATCATGACGGGAAGAAGAAAGATCATGCCTAAGTACTTTAGCTTGGAACAGTTGAGAGAATGGTGGCATGATGTGTATGCACCACCTGATGATGGTTCTATTTTCAAGCACCAACTGGATGAAGCAGCCACCTACCTCACAGTTATTGATAAACATGTGACATACAAGGTAGATTGGGATAGGTCGGTCAAGCACTCGAGAGAGGAGATTGCGTCCATTGAGAGGTGACTTACGGTTCTTCTAGTACCACCTATGGCTGACTTGGATGAAACGTTCTTAAAGCTACATGAAGAGTCAGATTAGCGCGGGGATAATAGGGAAGAGAGATAATGATAGGCTATGGCACGATTTGTGCTTCCCTATTATCTCCCGCATGTCATCCGAGCTGCATTGCGGATCCTGAGCCGACCTCAATAGGATGTGCATTTAATGCCTGTTTGACCCATTTCAAAGACTCTCTTGGTAGGGTTGTGTCAAGTTAATGCTGTGAAACCCTTGCTTGGTCAAAAGATCTTCTGGGGATTTCTATATATTAGGCATTTCACCTCTTTGTAAAGAGTTAGAATAGTTGGAAATAGTAAAAGGATTGCAGAGAACAGTTAGATAGTTTTAGTTAGAAGTAGAGTAAGTTAGCAGATAGTTTCCCTCAAGCAAATATTGTAACAGAAAGCCAGGATTGTTGCTATAGTGAACAAGTTGAATACAAAATGGCATTGTGATTTGGTGCCATTCTTGCTTTCTTTTGTTTTTGCATGGTTTTTGTTATCTTATCTTTAAAATTTCTTTGAGGAAGTTTGTATTTAGATTAGATTCGATTTGATATAATGTTTGTGATTTGATACTTAAATGTTACAGCAATCTCTCAGTCCATACTTTTCACAACCAGCTAATTGTTAGTTGCTTTGCAAAGTTAGCCTGGACTTTTTCGTATTCCTTGTGCTTAAGTTTGATCATGAAAGTTTATTCACTTCAACTGTAATAGGGATGTTTGAATGAGTGCTCATGATTTGAAAATCTTAACACCTCAGAAGATTTCATTATTTTCTATGAGATTGTAGATTTATCTTGGTCAAATAGAAATCAGTTTTGAGGAATTGGTCTATTTTGAGTGTTGGTTACTTTCATTATTGATCTTAAGTGTAGTATTAGATTTGGAAATCTCTCTAAAACCATTTTCATTTTTCCATTTCTTTAAATCATTGGGCTAAATCTTGGATTGAAGGATCACCAGTTTGTTAAATCTGATAAAATTGATTCAACATTTTTCTCATAGTAAGGTCCCTTTGTGATTACTAGCATTTTCACATTTCGTTACTGAGTTGTTTTATGCACTGTCAAGACCTGACATTAGAGACCTTGGGGTTATCTCTTGAGGCTTCCCGATAGAGATTTACCTTTCAAGAGAGATAAGATATCATATTCTATCTTGCTGTTATTGTGCAAAAAACACGATCAACAGAAACTAGTACTAGAAGGAGGGCTCGAACAAGCAAGCTGGATCAATTTTTGAATGCCATCTCTCCTTAGAGATTCAGAAGAACAAGATCTGCTCCAAGAGAGGAATAATTTCAAGAGTTAGTAGACCCCACTAGGTCAAGAATGACCAACAAAAGGGGAGAATCAACATCTTCCCATCCATCTCACCCACTCTCATCATCCCCATCTTCATCAAGTTCATCTGAGTCTGAGGCCATTCCTAGTCCACAACCTCGGCTAGTCATAAATTAGCCATTACCACCCCCACCTCCACCAATGGCTTTCCTAGCAACCAACCCATCTCCCCTTAACTTCACTATCTACAATGTTATGCAAAAAAATCCTGAGCACTTCTATTCAAAATTCCATATTAATGATCCTAATAGAACTGTTGAAGAGCACATTAGAATCTTTCAGACTGGCCTTAAAGATAGAGGAATAAACCATGAGGATGTAGCATGTAGGTTATTTCTCTACTCACTAGGGGAAGATGCATTCTATTGGTATAACCACTTTCTTGATGGATCCATCCAATATTGGACTGTGTTAGAAGCTGTCTTCTTGTAGAAATTTTGAATTCCCATTAGTTCTAATGAGCTCTACAGACAGTTCACAAATGTGAAGAGAGAGGTTAATGAGCCCATAGGATCTTTCAACAATAGGTTTCATCATGCCTATACCATATTACATGCCCCTTATGTTGTTGATGAACCCACTGCCTTAGAAGTCTATTACAAAGGACTTGATAGTTTAACAACTACTTTTATGAAATGGAGTAATAACCCCCTAAGAGTTTACTAGATGCATATGCAGATGTTGTAAAAGTTAGCACAAATCTAAGGCAACACCTGTCTGGGCCTTTACCCTCATTAGGACCCATTGCTCATCGTGGACAAGTTCCAGCTATCAACTAATCCCTTGCACACCATACTCCTATCATAAACTAGGTACCTCAGTTGCTGGTCCCTCACCCAGGACCCCCTATGGGACAAATGTTGTCCATGATGAGTTATTCCTAGCAGAATGTGAATCTACCCCTGCACACTCAGCCTCAGGCTAGTTATCCTTCATACTTACAAAATTCTGAAGTCTTGAACCAGTCACTAAATCCCAATGCTACAGTTGGTTGTTCTCATAATAATGCAAACCAACTATCATGTAGTAATCCTAACAAGGAAAGACTGGATGAACTGTCGGAACAAATAAAGAAACTGAATATGGAAGTAACCTACTTAAGAAATAAAAATAGTTAGTTGCAAGCTACTCAGAGGAACATGCAGTCCAATCAAAGCAAAGAGAATCTACAAGGACAACACTTTGATAGGGGGAAACATCAGGATAGAGGATACAACAATGACAAAGGGTATAACAATGATAGAGGTTATAATCAAGACCGGGGATATAATAATGGTAGAAGGCTGAATTATGATAAAGGACAATCTTTGGGCCAGAACTTTGACTGAGGTGGTGGACAAGGATTCGAGAGAAGATAGCAGTCAGGACAGAACATAACTTGGAATACAGGTCCCAACAATGGAGTTCCCACCCCATTAGATCATCCAACCAGTCAACCTATTAATCAATCTTCCAGTTAGCCAGTGAATCAAGAGAAACCTCCTAGTGGTGTATATCTAGCTAAGGCTGCCTTATCAGGGTGGTGTAGGCTCCATAAGACTAGTCAACATTCTGAGCTAGACTGTCAAGAGTTCCAAACAATAGCCTCAATCTTTCAATATGAGGTGGAGAACAATACTAGCTATCAGGAAATAGTACCCTCTATTCCTTATGATTCACCAGTGTTGGTGCTGAATCATGCTCATTTCCCACAAAGTGAGGACAATGAACCTGAAAAAGAATCTGACCGATTGAAGGATGAGGTAGACCAGGTGTGCAATGGGGATGAAATGACCCAATTATTTGATGAAAATCTAGTGAATGACAATGGTCCTAGGGATGAAGAAGAAGCTTACATTGAATAAGTACAGACCTTCTAGAGGCCTGTCAAGAAGTATGACTTAAGGGAGTTTCCACACAAGCGCCCACAAGCTGGAGGCCCCTTCACTACTTCCATTCCACCAAATAATTTCAACACGCCTCCAGACCCCAATGCTAGTAACAATCCCTCATTGCCCCTGGTTTCTAGGCAATATTTATCTCAAGGAGGATAGGCTAATGTACCAAAGGGAAGAAGTACTGAGGCAAGTAAAGAAAAGATGGTGGAGTAACCGAAGGAGACCCCCACTAATTTAAATGAAAAACAATTGGCCATGTATGTTGCTGAAGAAATCTGGAAGTTAAAGGTTAATCTATCTGCATTTGAACTATTAAGAGTTTCATCCATTAGGAATGTAGTCTTAGGTTCTTATGATGCAAATTTCATATCGCAAGATAAATCAGTTAGCAAGAATGCCTATAAAGTATCTAGTTCTCAACCAATAGGAGGGAAAAATTGAGCACATAATCAGGACCATATTCCCCCTGAGAGTACAGGGAAAGAGAGGGACAAATCCCAAGTTTCCCAAGTGGATACTCCCTTGACTCTATTCCAAGGGAAAACATATACTCCCCCATTTTTAATTTATGTCCACGTATTCGGCAAGAATTTACATAACTGTTTGCTGGATTCGGGTGCCTCAACCAATGTTATGCCCCTTGGTGTCTGTAGAGCGATGGGTATCAGCCCTACTGATTCCCAAAAGAAAGTCACCCAGCTGGATAGGACTGAAGTCAATGTTGTAGGAGAGATGAATATGATCCACATGCAAATTGCTTTTGATCGTAGGATTCAACAAGTTATTAATATACAAGTGGCTAACATTCCTAATGCTTATGGCCTAATCTTGGGAAGGGACTTTACCAGGGTGTTGAATGGATATGTTTCAACTGATCACTCCCATATGTGGCTCCCCTAGAAAGGAGTGCCAAATTAGATTAGAATTGAATGAGAACCCAGATTGAAGTATATGATTACAGATTATCAGAAGACCTCTGTTGAGATTCTGGTGTCAAAAGTAAGTATGGGTAGTTACATGTTTTTTGCTCCCTTTGAAGGACTGGATTCGGAGGAGGTCCTCATGTTGCATACAGTATATCATGGCCTCATGACAGAGTCTAGTGGTGTTGAAGCCCTAGTGGACCCAGTTAAGTATAATGGTGAACCAACTGAAAGCAATGATGGTCTGGAGGACAATCAGCTAGCTTTGTTAGACAATTTTTAAGAGTTCCTTCAAAAATGTATTAAAGGTCAGATTCAGTTAGGAAGGAGGATGATCTTTGAAGAGTTACTCTTGCCCAATTGGTGTAGGGTACACAATGCTTCACATTCAGAAATGGACTGTTGCTTATGCCAAGCCGCGGTAAGACAAATACAGAAGTTTAATAATCATATAGCCCGAATTGATAACATCAATGTCTAGGAAGACTACAGAGGAAGAGAAAGGATGCCTTCTAAAGAGCCCTCTAGCAGTAACAGTGCAAGTAATACAACGAGAAACCCTCCAACTGCTGGTTGCTAGACTCTGAGATTTGATGGGTCTAAATCAAAGCAAAGAGCTAGAGCTAGCTTCGAGTTGATTAGTCCAAGAGGTAAAATATTATTTGCTACTCATAAACTCTAATTTCATTGTACTAATAACATAGAAAAATATGAAGCCCTAGCACATGGATTGTTGATGGCCTTGAAGAAGAAGATTAAGATCTTACAGGTGTATAGAGATTCTGAATTAGTAGTCAAGCAAGTTAGAAGGCAATACTCCTACCATGATAGAAGAATTACTAATTACAGACACAAAGTATGGGACCTTATTGAAGGATTTGACACCTTCAACATTCATCTGATTCCTCGAAGTAAAAACCAGACAGCTGATTCCTTGGCCCAAGCAGTCAGCACTCTATGGGCTCTATCTCTTTCTGGATTAAAGAAGTTTATAGTAGAACTAACCCCAGTGCCCTCAGTCCCTGATAATGTTACCAGCTTCTAGGTATTTGAAGATGATAAGCATATTCTAAACTTTATCACAAACATAGATGTGTTTGCTTCTCAGATCATTGATGAAGTTGAGCCTCAAGAGGTAGAGATAGACTTGGAAGGGGTAATCAATTTGAAGACCAACACTATTCCTAGGGGAATGGTGCAACTAGAGAGGATCTTTGATCTGGACAAGATCAGAGACTAGGATCAAGACACTAGGAAAGAACCCATTAGTGGGAAATGTGATAAGTATAATGTGGGATCCCAGGAGGATGTAAAAAATATTCTTATTGGCAAAGTATGCACCCCAGAAGAAAGATGGGGAATCATTGATGCATTACATAATTATCCTGATGTGATAGCCTAGAGTTATGAGGACCTGAAGACTTATGATACGTCAGTCATAACTCATACTATCCCTCTCAACCCAGGAGTGAAACCTTCCAGACAGAGGCAGATGCCTATTAACGCTCTGTTGGAGCCTGTAATACAAAGGGAAGTGCAGAAACTATTGTCTGTGAGAATCATATTTCCAGTCAGACACTATAATTGGGTTGTGAACCTGGTTCCTATACGAAAGAAAAATGGCTAAGTCAAATTGTGTGTAGATTTTAGGAATCTGAATAGAGCATCAGAGAAAGACAATTATCCAGTGCCTTCACTGGATGAAGTGTTGTAGATTGTCAATGGATCCCAGATGATGTCTTTTATGGATTGTTACTTGGGATATAACCAGGTCATGGTGCAATATGAGGATAGACATAAGACTACTTTCACCACTAAGTGGGGCACTTTCGCTTATAGAAGAATTCCTTTTGGCCTGATTAATGTTGGAGCTACATTCCAGAGAGCAATGGACATAGCCTTCAAAGATATAATTGGTAAGTGCATAATCATTTATATGGATGATCTAACTGTCTTTTCCAAAAGGAGAGGTGATCATATTTCAGATTTATACAAAGTCTTTTAGAAATGCAGAGAGTTTGGGATATCCGTCAACCCAAAGAAATGCATCTTTGGAGTAACTGAAGGTAAGTTGTTAGGGAATATCATCTCTGAAAAGGGGATTGAAATTGATCCAGAACGTATAGAGGCTATTCTCAAGATCCCACCACTTGCTAGTAAAAACGAAATGAAGTCATTCTTCGGAAAAATCAATTTTGTTAGGAAGTTCATCACTGGATTTGCAAAGATAGTCAAACCATTGAATGTAATGTTGAAGTAGGAGGCCAAGGTGGAGTGGAATGTAGAAGTGAAGGAAGCATTTGCTGAAATAAAGAGAGCTATTGTTAAAGCTCCAGTTTTAGTAAGTCCCGATTATGCTAAACCATTCTATGTATATTCATTTTCCTCTGACCACTCTTGTGCTACTATATTAACTCAGAAATCTGACCAAGGCAACGAGCACCCCATAGCATTCATGAGCATACCATTGAAGGATGCGGAAATGAGGTACCCAAATGTGGAGAAGAAGGCTTATGCCCTAGTCAGGGCAGTTAAAAAATTCAGACATTACATCCTCAGAAATAAGATCTTTGCTATAGTTCCTGATCCTGCAGTCAAGATGCTCTTGATACAAAATGAACTGGGAGAATGAATAACCAAGTGGGTAACTATGCTACAAGAATATGATATGGAAATTCAGCCCATGAAGCTGGTAAGAGGATAGGGGCTCACAAAGACAATGGCAATGATAGGCCCTGACATTATAGCTCAGGCTTATACTTTAGAGGATGTCTCTTCGAGAGAGTGGTATGATGATGTTGTTCATTATCTCCTGACTCAGAGGTGCCTTAATCATCTCAATCCAGTACAAAGAATGGAATTGTACTTGAAGAGTGACAGTTTCATGTTAAAGGGGGCTATCTTATACAAAATAAATCATGAAGGTGTGTACTTAAGGTGCATGGGAAGGGCAGAATCTAAAAGAATGATGTTGGAATTTTATGACAGATATGGTATGGGCCATGGGTCAGCACCATCTATAGCAAACCAGATTCTCAGAGCTACTTATTACTAGCCTACATTATTCAAAGACACCCACAGTCATGTTAGGACATGCCATGTGTGTCAAATGGCGGCCACTAGAGAGAAATATGCAGCGCTCCCACTCCAGCCAGTCGTCGAGGTAAAACCTTTTGCTCAATGGGGGATGGACTTCATTGGCCCCATCAATCTACCCTCCTCCGGTGGTCACAGGTATATTCTCACCATTATTGATTACTTTACATGATGGAATGAAGCTCTCACATGCAAATAGTGTACTTCTGAGGTAGTGTTTAACTTCCTTGAATCTGGTATTCTTAATCGTTTTAGATGTCCTATGTCTCTGGTTTGTGACAATGGTCCTGCATTTTCATTGTTAAAGTTTTTGAACTGGGCTTTTGATCATGGGATCATTATAAAATTTGCATCCAATTACTATTCACAGGGTAATGGGTTGGCTGAGTCATCTAATAAGAATCTGTTGACTGTCATTCACAAGTTATTAGGTAGGAACCCTAGAGACTGGCATACCCAACTCAGATTTTCTCTTTGGGAAGATCGTACAAGACATAAAGCCTTCATATGGATGTCATCCTACCACCTGGTTTATGGATTAGAACTTGTGTTTCCCATACAACTGAAAATTCCTACCCTTCAGTTCATCAATGAGTATTATGACGAGGGAGATAAGCATGAGGCAAGACTTACCAAACTATTGCACCTTGAAGAAAAGAGAGATGAAGCCCTGGAGAACTTTTCTAAGCATCAAGGGGTTGTCAAAAGATGGTTTGATAAGAGATCCAAGGTTAAAGCTTTTAGGATTGTTGACTTGGTTCTTTCCTAGGATAAAGCCCATGACCGTAAGGGAGAGTACGGAAAATTTGATAAAATTTGGCTTGGACCTTACCAGATCTCAAAAATTTTGGGAGATAATGCTTTTTGTTTGAAAACTCTCACTGGAGAGGATATCCCACTGCCTGTCAATGGGAAGTATTTGAAACATTATTTCCAATCTTGAGCTGTTTTCAGCTCTGGTCTTGTATATAGTTAGATTAGGGTTTCCCTTTCTGCTTTGCTTTTGTGTGTTTTGGTTAGTGTAGGTTTCCTTTTAGTTTGTTTGTTTTTGTGTTGCTTTTGCTTTGGGGGTTTCTCTATTTTTGCCTAGATGTGTTGCACCTGCATGGAAAATTTGCCTTCTCTGGAATTGTTCAGAGTATTTTGTTAGTAAACTTTAGTCTTGCATCTTGAAAGGATGGTTGAAGTCTTTTCTATTTCCAACAGTTTTAATGTCAGATTTATAGAAGGTCGAGTCACTGGTGTGGATTTGAACTTGAATTACTTTGAAAATCTCATATCTTTCATACATCTTAAGAATCCTGATGTCACTATAGGAACCCTTGCGAAGTCTTGTCAAGTGAAAAATCCCATTTCTGCTTCAGTGCCACTGTGGTTCTCAGCCCTGAGTGTGAACTTCATTGTTCACAGGTTGAAATGAAAGAGACATACATTGAATATCAAAAGAAAAGAAAAATGAAATATTGAATATCAAAAGAATAAATTCAACTTATCAAGGATACCTGAATATCTCTACCAGGGCTATGGACACCTGGCTGGCAGTAGAGCTATGTTTAGGAGAGTCACAACAATAACCTCACCGGGGCTATGGACACTTGACTAGTAGCAAGGCCCTATCCAGGTTGCTTTTGAAGTTAGAAGCCTTACGTAGCCTGACTTTACTAAACTTGGTTTTTGTGGTAACTTAAGGAAGGAAATGAACTCATGTGCACACACTTGGATTTTCAATTTATGAAGGTTTGGTCTATCCTTTGGTTTTGATTCTTTGAATCTTGCATTCTGACTTGTGTGTTTGATAGTGAGATTGAAACCAAAGATTATGGGTTCTTGATTCCTATTTTTCATCAAATACTCTAGAGCATTTTCCTAGTAGAATTCACCATTTTTTGTGCAATTTTTCCGCACACACGCCCCACTGTAAGCAGGGACCCTCTTTCGCTTTGGTTTTTGTGTTTTGGCCCTTTCTTTTGAGGTTTTTTTTCTTACTTTGGCACATGCTTAAATGTTTATTTTGAATGCCCAAAGGTTTCCCCTCAGTCGTTTATTGAAAATCTTTAGTTTTGATTAAATTTTGGGCTTTTTCCCTGATTCGGGATTTTCTACCCTAGTCGGATTTTCTCGGATCCTGCTTGGATTCCGGTTGGACCTTGTGGCTCAGGACTTTTGGGTCTTCGTGGATTTCCACGTGGTCTGGATTTTCCCAGACTCCGCCCTGTCATTGGCTTTCTGAGTTTTCATGACTGTCTTTTTGGGTGCATTAATGGCTTTGTACGCAATTTGAAGGCTAGATCCTACTTGATTTTTGAGATCTTTTGCACCATTATATTCACTATTTGCCATTGTTTGACCTAAGAAGTGCTTTTTTTGTGATTGATTGACTTTTTTTTGAGGTGTTTGGGCTTGAATTAATTGATTTGGTGGAGATCTCTTGTGCGTTGTTGTCTGTGATTGTTGTGGACACCATTGAGCTTCGTGTTTGCTACTTTTGAGACCAATTCCCACTTTTTAATGGTATGTGTCTGATTGCTCTACTTTGAATTGAATTATGAATGGCACGTTGGTTTTGTGAGGGCTTGTGGGATTTTTAGTTCTTGTTTATTTGTTTATTTCACACTAGGGTTGTTCCGTATTGCATCCTTTGTCATCTCCTAGGCTAGTTTTGAGTTCATTTACCCGTCTACGTTTTAATGAATCTCACCTAAGAGTGGTTAGTAAACCCTGCTAATGACTCAACGGTAGGAACAACTAAATTCAAGGCTAGCCAGTGCGTTAATGGTGGATGGTGAGGTTTGAAACCTAGGGTAGGGCCATGTCTATTTATTTCATTTTAAAACGGGCCCATAATACAAACAAAATTCATGAAAGGGCCCATCCCTAGCTTCCCCTGGTTTTAACTTTTTAGAATCCTTAGTGGGTTCAATGTCTGGGTGAAATTGTGCCTTAGTGTCACAGTCTGGGATAATCCATCCCTTCCGAAGTCTCTTCGCTATGACCTTTCATTATCGATGAGACCTTATGTCGATCGCCCCGTGTTTTACTAAGAGGCCCTCTTGAGTCTATATCTTGTCGCTGTGACAGTATTGTTCCTCACACTGATAAAATCTCCTTTGCTTTCGGTAGGATAGTCCTTGGTCACCAAGGACTCATAGTGGGATCTAGTAGCTCTACCGATATCCCTTTTCTTTGCCCTAACATCCGTCTTTCACTAAGACTTCTCCAAGAGATCTCTGTTATGGCCGAAACCTTCCCTTCTCCACGAGATCTCTGTTATGGCCGAAACCTTCCCTTTCGATGAGACTCCTGGCCATTGCCAAGACCTTATGGTGACTCCTCCCTTTCTCGGAGAGCTCAGATCTTCCTTTGCTAAGACCATAGTTTCTTAATAAAGCTTGTGTAGTCACTGGGACCTCCAGCCAAACTTAGAACTTATACCGATATTCACCCGATTTGTCGTGACTCCCCTTTGTCACCAAGACCTTACCCCGACTACCTGCTGGTCACATCGAGATGTTTGATACACCACTTTTCAACAAGACTCTATGACTTCGCTGGGACATCATATAGATAAACTTTAGTCTTTTCGAAGTGATTAATTAAACTTTGAAAGTCGGTGAAACATGGCCGATTCACTATGACTTTATACCGAGATCATCTCTCATCAATGTGACTTTCATCTCCGCTTTCGGTGAGACATGTCCCTTTTGACATGACCTCTTACTGAATAAAATTTTTTCAGCTGAAGCATACTTGTTTTCTTTGCTGAGGATTTCCTCCATTTGCCAGGATGTTTCACCAAACCCCCTAAGTCTTAGCGAAGCCTATCCTAGTGATTTCCTTCGGCGAGACTCCCGAATGTCGCTGAGACTTCTCTGCAAGATCTTAACTCATGTCAAAATCCTTTGTTCTAGGAATCTCCAGTGATCCAAAATTGTGCCTAAACCGTGGATGTCTGCCAAGTCTAGATTTCTCTAAAATCTGTAGTCTCCCAGATCTTTCAAAGCCTCTTCTTTGGCCCGTTCTCCATGGAAATCCATCCCTCACAAATTTCCCTAAAAATTGATGAAATGTAAGGGAACATGAGATAATTGGATTCGATTATAATTTGTGATGCATTTAATGATTATTTCATGTCATATTTGGATCTTCCCTGTGAATTTATTGATGAAAAATGATCAGGTTTGATGATTAAGTAGGTGTTTCTTGGTTTCTTCATTGGAATCCAATTGGTCTAGAATTTCCCAAAATTCCTCTCACTCAGATTCCGCGGATGGTCTTGAAACCCAAAATCTGTTGTGGTCATTTTATGTGAATTTTAACAACCTAACTATATGAGATGCATTCTAATGATGTTTTGATAGATTAACCTTGCTTTCATGTGGTTCTTACTATGTTTAAATGTGGAGTGTAGGCTAAGTCAAGCAAGGTAGCAGTTGGTTCCTCATTGTCTGATGCAGAGAGGATCAAGTTGGACATTAAGAGCAAGGTCCCTGAGAGTAAGATCACTTTTGTCTGGTCAGAAGTGACTGATACAAATGTTGGCCTCTGGGACTATGAGGAGTTTAAAGCAAGGATGGCAGCCGAGCATCTCCCTTTGGTGACCAAAAGGATGATGGAATCAGGCCTATCCCATGTAGCTAGTTTCCCTTCTATAGTACAATGGTATGGGCTAGTCCTTGAGTGCGCCAGGCACTAGGATTAGGGTACACAAAGGATCATTGGGCCTCAAGGGAGAGTTGTTGCTAATCTCAACCCAGTCTCCATTGCCCAAACCTTCGACATGCCAGATAGATCTTATGTGGTGGGATTCACCATTGAGGCAGCCCAGGAATTCTACGATGACCAAACTGTGAAATCATAGCAACTAATCAATTCCTGGCTGGAGAAGCCCAGGTCCCACTACTCCAAATTGCCTAAGCAGCTATTCAGAGCAAAGGTCGAGAAGGAATACTATGATGTCATCACCTTTCTAAGTAGGGTGGTCAGATTGAAGAGTGTTGGTACATTTGAGAATTGGATGTTCCATGCCATTGTAAGGATGGAACGAGAGAAAATTGACTACCATTGGGCAGGGGTCATCAGCCAAGTCATTCATAAGTAGTTGTCCAATCTGTTGTAGACAAAGACCTTCACAATGACCTCATATCTAGTCTATGCACTTGTTAGGTTCCATCCCTATAGAGGATTGGATACAAAGGGAATTTTCGGAAAGGAAATCATCTACAAGGTTTTCCCTCAGTTGTATTTAGGAGGCTCTGACTATAGGAGGGAAAATGATGCATTCACCATGCATATCACTAGAATGCTTCAGGAGGCAGAGCATGTCAGGATTTCAGATTTGGCCAAGGAGCTCATCAAGAAGTATGGAGCCTGGTTCATTCAGTTCCAAACCTTCTCTTACATCCGGATTGATGGCTGTCAAAAGGCCCCATATAGACTTCCAAAGTATCCCACTGACCACATCCTATTGTTGGAAGTAACTAGCTAGATTTGTGACTTCGATGCCATTGTCAAGAAGGACAAACATAAGACAGGATTTGGTAGGGATTTTCCCCTAATGATTGGCACTAGAGAGGTATGTCCTTCCATTGGTTCTGCCCAAGCTTAGGAAGAAGAATTGTGTGCTCTTGGCTTGCCTCTCCACTCCAAGAGATCCAGATTTGACATCACACGGAAGGCTCAAAAGAATGCCAATAGAGAGTTCAACTATAAGGTAAAATTAGATGACTATTGGGCCAACTGCAGTGATGAATATGAGGTCCGAAGGAAGAAATTCTCTCGGCTTCCAGTGGATGCAGTCTGATTATATAATGTAAGAGTAGTTCCTAATCAACTGGAGGATGATGGAAACATAATTCAAGACCATGCCTATGAGGTAGTAAAGGATAGGCCTATTGGCGATTTGGATTGGTTAAAGGAGGAAAAGATAGAGCTGAAGAAACTGATGGATCCAGTCGTCAAATTCACTAGGATGTGGCTCAAACACACGGTATGGGAATTGGAAAACAAAGGAGTACAATGCACTTATGCCCTGATGGGGGACTTAGATTCCCATTCTAATTCTGAGGAGTCCACCAAGCAGGATCCAAAGGGCAAGGGTAAGTTGGACTATCCTCTCAAAGTCAAGATCAAGGGTATACAAGAAACAGAGGTCCAAGAGATAGAAAAACAAAGAAAGCCAAAGGCCAAGAAGAGGACAAGGGCTAACAAGTGTGAGCAGACCCCTGAGGCTGGTAATCCTATGCCGAAAAGAAGAGGAATTGTCAAATTATTAGAAAAGGCTAGCTCCGAGGTGGGGTAGGAAAAACCTACTCCACTAGTGGTGTATGTTGAAAGTTCATGGGAAAATTCCAAAGTGTATGCAAGGAAGTCTAAGACTCCTTCTCCCAGGGACAGTGTGCCTAAGGCTGACCTACATTCAATGGCTTCTCATGAGAAGCAACATGATGACCTCCCTCCCACTCATGAAACCCAAGGTGAACCAAGTGAGACAAAGGAGATTGATGAGGATCCAGATATAGGAGAGGAAGAATTTCATGATGGGGAACTCCACGGTGCAAAGGCAGAAATTGAAAAGATCATGTAGTCCCCTATGGTTGCACATGCTGACTCACCTATTATAACTGAAGTAGTTGAATCACCTCCAAGGAAGGTAGAGGTAGGAAAGGATCCATCACCTGCACATGAAGAGGAACATGTTACAGAGGAAGAAAGTAGAATGGATGAGTCCCTTGAGAGACATAATTTAAATGAGGGAATGGCAGGAGAACAACATGAAGAAGAAATTGGGTAGAGGAGAGTGCATTTGGATTCCATTGTCCCTAATTGGTTGGAGAAAGAAATAAAGAGAAAGTAGGTGGTAATGGAAGATAGTCCACCAAACTAGGAAGCACTACCAGCCAAAATTGGAAAAGATAAAGGAAAAAAGAAGGCTAGGGTGATCTCACGAGTCGAGAGGGACAAGGTACATAACAATATGGTTCATATTGCTACCCCTATTCTAGACAAAAATAGAGATGATGTGGTTGGAAGTGATTATGATATACAGACTTTTAATCTTGGGCCTACATTAGTTGAGCAGGATATTGAGGACTATGAGGTCTCCAGTTCAGTTATGGTGGATTGATTGAGGAAGGAAATGAAGGCCAAGTAGGAGCTAAAGAGAGAAAATGAAAATCTCAGGAAGTGCTTGGAGGAATTAATAAGGCCTCTATAGTCCATTAATCCCTCCTCCTTTGCTACCAATCCTCTACCTCGGGAGACCATAACTGAGCTTGAAAAGATGAAAGCTTCCACACTTGCCACTGTGAATTGGTTGAAAGGAGTGCAAGAGAAGGGTAATGAAGCTATTAAGGAGATCTTGTCAATGGGGAAAGATTCTATTATGGCAACTAAGTGGTTGAAACAAGTGTTGGCCCAAGATAAGGAGGATATGGACCTCCTTCTACAGAAAACTAGAACACTAATGGAATACACCCGTGACAGGTTGGTGAGCGAAGGGATCCTTCCTTCTTCCAAAGCTGTTGAGCCATGGGAATGGTTTGAAGTGTTGCAAATCAAGCAGAAAGTGTTGAAAAAGATTCACAAATGAGGGAAGTAGATTGATGACACCTTGACTGAGATTTAATATGGTTCCATTTCCTTCTTTGAAATCATGATGGGAAGAAGAAAGATCGCACCCAAGTACTTAAGCTTGGAACAGTTGAGAGAATGGTGGCATGATGTGTATGCACCACTTGATGATGGTTCTATTTCTGAGCACCAACTGGATGACGCAACCACCTACCTCATAGTTATTGATAAACATGTGAAATACAAGGTAGATTGGGATAGGTCGGTCAAGCACTCAAGAGAGGAGATTGCATCAATTAAGAGGTGACTTAGGGTTCTATCAGTACCACCTGTGGCCAACTTGGATGGAGCATTCTTAAAGCTACATGAAGAGTCAGATCAGCATGGGGATAATAAGGAAGAGAGCTAATGATAGGCTACAGCGTGATTTGTGCTTCCCTATTATCTCCCACGCGTCGTCTGAGCTGCATTGTAGATCCTGGGCCAACCTTGACAGGATGCACATTTAATGCCTATTTGACCCATTTCGAAGACTCTCTTGGCAAGGTTGTTGTGTCGAGTTAATGCTATGAAACCCTTTCCTAGTTGACGGATCTTCTAGGGATTTCTATATATTGGGCATTTCACCTCTTTGTAAAGAGTTAGAACAATTGGAAATAGTTAGAAGGATTAGAGATAATAGTTAGATAGTTTTAGTCAGAAGTAGAGTAAGTTAGCAGATAGTTGCCCTCAAGCAAATATTATAATAGAAAGCCAGGATTGTTGCTATAGTGAACAAGTTGAATACAAAATGACATTGTGATTTGGTGCCATTCTTGTTTTTCTTTTGTTTTTGCATGGTTCTTGTTATCTTATCTTCAAAATTGCTTCGAGGAAGTCCGTATTTAGATTAGATTCAATTTGATAATGTTTGTGATTTGATACTTAAATGTTGCAGCAATCTCTCAGTCCATACTTTTCGCAACCAGCTAATTGTTAGTTGCTTTGCAAAGCTAGCCTGGACTTTTCATATTCCTTGTGCTTAAGTTCAATCGTGAAAGTTTATTCACTTCAACTACAATAGGTATGTTTGAATGAGTGCTCATGATTTGAAAATCTTAACACCTCAGAATATTACACTATTTTTTGTGAGATTGTAGATTTATCTTGGTCAAATAGAAATCAGTTTTGAGAGATTGGTCTGTTTTGAGTGTTGGTTACTTTCATTATTAATCCTAAGAGTAGTATTAGATTTGAAAATCTCTCTAAAACCCTTTTCCTTTTTTCCATTTCTTTAAATCATTGGGTTAAATCTTGGATTGAAGGATCACCGATTTGTTAAATCTGATAAAATTGATTTAGCATTTTTCTAGTAGTAAGGTCCCTTTCTGATTACCAACATTTTCACTTTGTTACTGTTTCTACGCACCGGCCAAGACCTCGACATCAGAGACCCTGCCATTCCCTTGAGGCTTCCTAACAGAGATTTACCTTTCAAGAGATAGGGATATCATATTCCTCGGTCTGCCATATTGTGTAGAAATAATGATCAACACTCACCCTCAACCCAATACCTCTACTCCTCACCCTAACCTTCAACCTTAATCCTCAACCCTTTAAACCCTTAAACTCACTTAATAAACTTCACCCTAATCCCTCGCAACCCTCTGAACTCTTTAATCTAAACCCTTAAACTTAATCCTCAACCCCTATACCCTCTAATTCTATACATTGACCTCAACACTAATCCCCCAGCCGCCCCATACCCTCAACCACCCCTCAACCTTAAGCCCTCAACCTCAACCTTAAACCCCTAAACCCTAAACTCTGCAATTCCCACCCTCAACCCTTAAACCCTTCAACCCACGTAGTAAACTCTCTACCCTAATCCCTCAATCCTCTTGACCCTTAATCCCTCAATCCTTAAACCCTAATCCCTCAACCCCTACACCCTCAACCATATACATTGGACCCTCAACCCTAATCTCCCAACCCTATACCATCAATCCTCTACCCTCAACCTTAAACCCTCAACCCTCAAGCCCTAAACCCTAAACCCTTAAACCCTCTACCAAATACCCTTAATCCTCTACCCTCTACCCTCAAACCTAACCCCTCAACCCTTAAACCCACTTTGTAAACTCTCTAACCTAATCCCTCAACCCTCTTGACCCTTAATCCCTCAAACCAAAAAACCCTAATCCCTCAACCCCTATAACCACTACCCTATAAATTTGACCCTCAACCCTAATCCCCAACCCCATACCCTCAATCCTCTACCCTCAACCTTAAACCCTAAACCCTTAAACCATCTACCCTATAAACCCTTAAACACTCAACCCTAAACCCTAAACCATAAACCCTCAACCCTTAAACCCTAAACCCTTAAACCCTCTACCCTCTAACACCCTTAATCCCTCACCCTACCCCAACCCTAATCCCTTAAACCCAACAGTAAACCCTTATACTCTAATCCCTCAACCCTCAACCCTAAAACCCTAATCCACCCGCAACCCTATACCTCACTCTGTCTATCCTCAACCTTAAACCTCTGCAACCCTCAACCCTAAACCCTCTACCCTCTACCCTCTACCCTATACATTAAACCCTCAACCCTCACCCTCAACCATCAACCCTTAATCCCTCAATCCCTCAACCCCCAAACCCTAAAACCTCAACCCCAATACCTCAACTCCTATAAATCGGACTCCCTCAAACTCAATCCTTCACTCATATGTACTCATCAACCCTAATCCATCAACCCCAATCCCTCAACCCAATACTCCTAATCCTCAACCCTATAGGTTGTCAACCCTATACCATATACACATCAACCCTTCTACCCTATACATGTGGATCACTATATATATATGTCCCTCCCTCTAATCTTAATCCATCAACCCTAAACCCTCTAACCCTCAAACTTAAACCCTAAACCTCTAACACCCTATAAATTCTCTAAATTTAACCCTCAACCCAATACCTCCTAAACCCTAATCCTCAACCCTCTAAATTCTTAAATCCAAGAAAAACTCTTTTACCCTAATCCCTAAACCTCAACCCTTAATCCCTCAACCCTTAAACCCTCAACCCTCTACCCTCTACCCTCTACCCTAAACCCTTAAACCCTAATCCATCAACCCCTATACCCTCTACACTATACATTGGACCCTCAACCCTAATCCCTCAACACTATACCCTAAATCCCCTACCCTAAACCTTAAACCCTCAATCCTCAACCCTTTACATTAAACCCTCAACCTTCAATTCTC
Source organism: Sequoia sempervirens (assembly GCA_007258455.2). Classification (NCBI taxonomy): domain Eukaryota; kingdom Viridiplantae; phylum Streptophyta; class Pinopsida; order Cupressales; family Cupressaceae; genus Sequoia; species Sequoia sempervirens. The sequence continues at coordinate 195,968,812 of VDFB02000017.1, forward strand.
AATATTTAAACCTTAATCCATCAACCCTCAATCCTTAAACCCTAAACCCTCTACCCTTTACATTCGACCCTCAACCTAATCCTTCAACCATATACCCTAAACCCTCTACCCTCAAACCTAAACCCTCAACCTTAAACCGTTTAACCCTAAACCCTTAAACCTTCTACCCTATACCCTCAACCCAATACCCTCTACTCTCAACCCTAATCCCTCAACCCTTAACCCTTAAACCCTAATACCCTAAAAACCATCAACCCTATAAGTCCTCCACCGTAATCCATCAACCCTATACCCTCAACTCCTATCACTTTCTCTCTATCTATATATCTCACCTCTCCCTCCCTCCCTCTCTCCTACCCTCTCTAATTCTCTCCATTTACCCTCTTCCTATTTCTATGTACCTCTCACTCAATCAATCCCTACCACCCTCTCTCACTCCCTCTATATATATCTCTCTATCTCCCTCCTACTCTCTCCCACTCCCTCTCTCTCTCTCTCTCTCAGGTATCTTCCTCCCACCCCCTCTCTCTCTTAGGTCTCTCCCTATGGCAACCTACCTAGGTAACTCTCTCTCTTTCTCCCCTCTCTATATATCCCTCCCACCCTACCTAGATAAGTCCCTCTCACTCCCACCCCCTCTATCTCTCCCTCTATTAGGTCACTCCCTCCCACACCCTCTCCCTCTCTTAGGTATCTCACTCACACTCCCTCTCTCTTGCACCCCCTCTCACTACCTATCTCTCAAGTCTCTCCCTCTCATGCCCCTTCTCACTTTCAAGTCTCTCCCTTTGGCACCCTACCTACATAACTCTCTCTTTCTTTCTTTCTCTCTCTCTCCCCCATCTCTCTCACACTCTTTCAATTCTCTCTCTCACCTACCTAGCTAAGTCCCTCTCCCTCTCTCTTAAACTCTCACTTTCATCCCCTCTCCCTCTCTCTAGACTCTCTCTCTCTCCCTCGCTCCCACCCTACCTAGACAAATCTCACTCTCTCTCTTAAAATTCTCCATCC
>VDFB02000017.1:195969922-196022077 GCA_007258455.2 Sequoia sempervirens
GGACAATGTGACAAGTATAATGTGGGATCACAGGAGGATGTAAAAAATGTTCTTATTGGTAAAGTATGCACCCCAGAAGAAAGATGGGGAATCATTGATGCATTGCACAAATATCCAGATGTGATAGCCTGGAGTTATGAAGACTTGAAGACTTATGATACATCAGTCATAACTCATACTATCCCTCTCAATCTAGGAGTGAAACCTTTCGAACAGAGGCAGAGGCCTATTAATGCTCTACTGGAACCTATAATACAAAAGGAAGTATAGAAATTGTTGTCTACGAGAATCATATTTCCAGTCAGACACTCTACTTGGGGTGCAAACCTAGTTCCTGTATGAAAGAAAAATGGTGAAATTAGGTTATGCGTAGATTTCAGGAACCTGAATAGAGCATCAGAAAAGGATAATTATCCAGTGCCCTCACTAGATGAAGTGCTCCAAATTGTCAATGGATCTCAGATGATGTCCTTCCTGGATGGTTATTCAGGATACAACTAGGTCATGGTGCAGTACGAGGATAGACATAAGACTGCTTTCACTACTAAGTGGGGCACTTTTGCTTCTAGAAGAATGCCTTTTGGCTTGATTAATGCTGGAGCTACATTCCAAAGAGCAATGGACATAGCCTTTAAAGATATAATTGGGAAGTGCATAATCATCTATATAGATGACCTAATGGTATTTTCAAAGAATAGAGGTGACCATATCTCAAATTTGTGCAAACTTTTCCAGAAATGCAGAGTTTGGCATATCACTAAATCCCAAGAAATGCATCTTTGGAGTAACAGAAGGTAAGTTACTAGGGAATATCATCTCTGAAAAGGGGATTGCAATTGATCCAAAATGTATAGAGGCTATTCTCAAGATTCCACCACCTGCTAGTAAAAAAGCAATGAAGTCATTCTTTGGAAAAATCAATTTTGTCAGGAAATTCATCACTGGGTTTGCAGAAATAGTTAAGCCACTGAATGCAATGTTGAAGCAAGAGGCCAAGGTGGAATGGAATGCAGAAGTGAAAGAAGCATTCAGAGAGATAAAGAAGGCAATTGTTGAAGCTCTAGTTTTAGTAGGTCCCAATTATGCCAAACCATTCTACATATATTCATTTGCTTCTGACCACTCTTGTGCTGCTATATTAACTCAGAAATCTGACCAAGGCAATGAACACCCCATAGCATTCATGAGCACACCATTAAAGGATGCAGAATTGAGGTACCCAAATGTGGAGAAGCAGGCATATGCCTTAGTCAAGGCAGTCAAAAAGTTTAGACATTACATCCTCAAAAATAAGATTTTTGCTATAGTTCCCGATCCTGCAGTCAAGCTGCTCTTGATACAGAATGAACTGGGAGAACAAAGAGACATGTGGGTAACTATGCTACAGGAGTATGATATGGAGATTCAGCCCATGAAGCTGGTAAGAAGGTAGGGGCTCACAAAGACAATGGTAGAGACAGGCCCTGATCTTATAGCTCAGGCTTATACTTTAGAGGAGGTTTCTCCTGGCGAGTGGTATGATGATGTTGCTCATTATCTCCTGACCCAGAGGTGCCCTAATCATCTCAATCTAGTACAAAGAAGGGCGTTGTGCTTGAAGAGTGACAACTTCATGTTAAAAGGGGTTGTTTTATACAAGAAAAATCACGAGGGGGTGTACTTAAGGTTCCTGGGAAGGGCAGAATCTGAAAGAATGATGTCAGAATTCCATGACAGGTATGGTACAGGCCATGGGTCAACACCATCTACAACAAACCAAATTCTCAGAGCTGGTTACTACTGGCCCACATTGTTCAAAGACGCCCACAGCCATGTCAGGACATGCCATGTATGTCAAATGACGACAACCAAAGAGAAGTATGCAGCGCTCCCACTTCAACCGGTCATCGAGGTAAAACCTTTTGCTCAATGGGGAATGGACTTCATTGGCCCTATCAATCCGCCCTCCTCCGCTGGTCATAGGTATATTCTCACCATTACTGATTATTTTATGCGATGGACAGAGGCTTTTGCATGCAAACAGTGTACTTCTGAGGTAGTAATTAACTTCCTTGAATCCGGTATTCTTAATCATTTTGGATGTCCTATGTCTTTGGTTTGTGACAATGGTCCTGCATTTTCATCGTTAAAATTTTCTAACTGGGCTTTTGATCATGGGATCATTACAAAATTTGCATCCAATTACTATCCACAGGGTAATGGATTGGTTGAGTCCTCTAATAAGAATCTTCTGACTGTCATCCGCAAGTTATTAGGAAGGAACCCTAGAGACTAGCATACCCAACTCATATTTGCTCTTTGGGAAGATCGTACAGGACATAAAGCCTCCATAGGGATGTCACCCTTCCACCTGGTTTATGGATTAGAACTTTTCCTACCCTTCAATTCATCAATGAATATTATGATGAGGGAGATAGACGTGAGGCAAGACTTGCCGAACTATTGCACCTTAACGAAAAGAGGGATGAAGCCCTAGAGAACTTTGCTAAGCATCAAGGTTGTCAAGAGATGGTTTGATAAGAGAGCCAAGGTCAAAGCTTTTAGGATTTCTGATTTGGTTCTTTCCTGGGATAAAGCCCATGAACGTAAGGGAGAGCACAAAAAATTTGATAAACTTTGGCTTGGACCTTACCAGATCTCAGAAATTCTGGGAGATTATGCTTTTCGCTTGAAAACTCTCACTGGAGAGGATATCCCACTACTTGTCAATGGGAATTATTTGAAGTATTATTTCCAGTCTTGAGTTGTCTTCAGCTTTGGCCTTGTATATAGTTAGATTAGGGTTTCCCTTTCTACATTGCTTTTGTTTGTTTTGGGTTGGCATTGGTTTCCTTTTGGTTTGTTTTGTTTTTACTCTGTTCTTGTTTTGGGGGTTTCCCTGTTTTGGCCTAGATGTGTTGCACTTGCATGGCAAGTTTTCCTTCTCTAGAATTGTTCTAAGTATTTCATTGGTAAACTTTAGTCTTGCATCTTGAAAGGACGGTTGAAGTCTTTGCTATTGCTAATAGTTTTAATGTTTGATTTATAGAAGGTTGAGTCACTGGTATGAATTTGAACTTGAAGTACTCTAAAAATCTTATATCTTTCATACATCTTAAGAATCCTGATGTCACTTTAGGAATCCTTGTGAAGTCTTGTCAAGTGAAAAATCCTATTTACGCTTTAGTGCCACTTGTGGTTCCTCGATACGAGTGTGAAATTCATTGTTCACAGGTTGAAATGAAAGAGACATACATTGAATATCAAAAGAAAAGAAAAATGAAATATTGAATATCAAAAGAATAAATTCAACTTATCAAGGATACCTGAATATCTCTACCAGGGCTATGGACACCTGGCTGGCAGTAGAGCTATGTTTAGGAGAGTCACAACAATAACCTCACCGGGGCTATGGACACTTGACTAGTAGCAAGGCCCTATCCAGGTTGCTTTTGAAGTTAGAAGCCTTACGTAGCCTGACTTTACTAAACTTGGTTTTTGTGGTAACTTAAGGAAGGAAATGAACTCATGTGCACACACTTGGATTTTCAATTTATGAAGGTTTGGTCTATCCTTTGGTTTTGATTCTTTGAATCTTGCATTCTGACTTGTGTGTTTGATAGTGAGATTGAAACCAAAGATTATGGGTTCTTGATTCCTATTTTTCATCAAATACTCTAGAGCATTTTCCTAGTAGAATTCACCATTTTTTGTGCAATTTTTCCGCACACACGCCCCACTGTAAGCAGGGACCCTCTTTCGCTTTGGTTTTTGTGTTTTGGCCCTTTCTTTTGAGGTTTTTTTTCTTACTTTGGCACATGCTTAAATGTTTATTTTGAATGCCCAAAGGTTTCCCCTCAGTCGTTTATTGAAAATCTTTAGTTTTGATTAAATTTTGGGCTTTTTCCCTGATTCGGGATTTTCTACCCTAGTCGGATTTTCTCGGATCCTGCTTGGATTCCGGTTGGACCTTGTGGCTCAGGACTTTTGGGTCTTCGTGGATTTCCACGTGGTCTGGATTTTCCCAGACTCCGCCCTGTCATTGGCTTTCTGAGTTTTCATGACTGTCTTTTTGGGTGCATTAATGGCTTTGTACGCAATTTGAAGGCTAGATCCTACTTGATTTTTGAGATCTTTTGCACCATTATATTCACTATTTGCCATTGTTTGACCTAAGAAGTGCTTTTTTTGTGATTGATTGACTTTTTTTTGAGGTGTTTGGGCTTGAATTAATTGATTTGGTGGAGATCTCTTGTGCGTTGTTGTCTGTGATTGTTGTGGACACCATTGAGCTTCGTGTTTGCTACTTTTGAGACCAATTCCCACTTTTTAATGGTATGTGTCTGATTGCTCTACTTTGAATTGAATTATGAATGGCACGTTGGTTTTGTGAGGGCTTGTGGGATTTTTAGTTCTTGTTTATTTGTTTATTTCACACTAGGGTTGTTCCGTATTGCATCCTTTGTCATCTCCTAGGCTAGTTTTGAGTTCATTTACCCGTCTACGTTTTAATGAATCTCACCTAAGAGTGGTTAGTAAACCCTGCTAATGACTCAACGGTAGGAACAACTAAATTCAAGGCTAGCCAGTGCGTTAATGGTGGATGGTGAGGTTTGAAACCTAGGGTAGGGCCATGTCTATTTATTTCATTTTAAAACGGGCCCATAATACAAACAAAATTCATGAAAGGGCCCATCCCTAGCTTCCCCTGGTTTTAACTTTTTAGAATCCTTAGTGGGTTCAATGTCTGGGTGAAATTGTGCCTTAGTGTCACAGTCTGGGATAATCCATCCCTTCCGAAGTCTCTTCGCTATGACCTTTCATTATCGATGAGACCTTATGTCGATCGCCCCGTGTTTTACTAAGAGGCCCTCTTGAGTCTATATCTTGTCGCTGTGACAGTATTGTTCCTCACACTGATAAAATCTCCTTTGCTTTCGGTAGGATAGTCCTTGGTCACCAAGGACTCATAGTGGGATCTAGTAGCTCTACCGATATCCCTTTTCTTTGCCCTAACATCCGTCTTTCACTAAGACTTCTCCAAGAGATCTCTGTTATGGCCGAAACCTTCCCTTCTCCACGAGATCTCTGTTATGGCCGAAACCTTCCCTTTCGATGAGACTCCTGGCCATTGCCAAGACCTTATGGTGACTCCTCCCTTTCTCGGAGAGCTCAGATCTTCCTTTGCTAAGACCATAGTTTCTTAATAAAGCTTGTGTAGTCACTGGGACCTCCAGCCAAACTTAGAACTTATACCGATATTCACCCGATTTGTCGTGACTCCCCTTTGTCACCAAGACCTTACCCCGACTACCTGCTGGTCACATCGAGATGTTTGATACACCACTTTTCAACAAGACTCTATGACTTCGCTGGGACATCATATAGATAAACTTTAGTCTTTTCGAAGTGATTAATTAAACTTTGAAAGTCGGTGAAACATGGCCGATTCACTATGACTTTATACCGAGATCATCTCTCATCAATGTGACTTTCATCTCCGCTTTCGGTGAGACATGTCCCTTTTGACATGACCTCTTACTGAATAAAATTTTTTCAGCTGAAGCATACTTGTTTTCTTTGCTGAGGATTTCCTCCATTTGCCAGGATGTTTCACCAAACCCCCTAAGTCTTAGCGAAGCCTATCCTAGTGATTTCCTTCGGCGAGACTCCCGAATGTCGCTGAGACTTCTCTGCAAGATCTTAACTCATGTCAAAATCCTTTGTTCTAGGAATCTCCAGTGATCCAAAATTGTGCCTAAACCGTGGATGTCTGCCAAGTCTAGATTTCTCTAAAATCTGTAGTCTCCCAGATCTTTCAAAGCCTCTTCTTTGGCCCGTTCTCCATGGAAATCCATCCCTCACAAATTTCCCTAAAAATTGATGAAATGTAAGGGAACATGAGATAATTGGATTCGATTATAATTTGTGATGCATTTAATGATTATTTCATGTCATATTTGGATCTTCCCTGTGAATTTATTGATGAAAAATGATCAGGTTTGATGATTAAGTAGGTGTTTCTTGGTTTCTTCATTGGAATCCAATTGGTCTAGAATTTCCCAAAATTCCTCTCACTCAGATTCCGCGGATGGTCTTGAAACCCAAAATCTGTTGTGGTCATTTTATGTGAATTTTAACAACCTAACTATATGAGATGCATTCTAATGATGTTTTGATAGATTAACCTTGCTTTCATGTGGTTCTTACTATGTTTAAATGTGGAGTGTAGGCTAAGTCAAGCAAGGTAGCAGTTGGTTCCTCATTGTCTGATGCAGAGAGGATCAAGTTGGACATTAAGAGCAAGGTCCCTGAGAGTAAGATCACTTTTGTCTGGTCAGAAGTGACTGATACAAATGTTGGCCTCTGGGACTATGAGGAGTTTAAAGCAAGGATGGCAGCCGAGCATCTCCCTTTGGTGACCAAAAGGATGATGGAATCAGGCCTATCCCATGTAGCTAGTTTCCCTTCTATAGTACAATGGTATGGGCTAGTCCTTGAGTGCGCCAGGCACTAGGATTAGGGTACACAAAGGATCATTGGGCCTCAAGGGAGAGTTGTTGCTAATCTCAACCCAGTCTCCATTGCCCAAACCTTCGACATGCCAGATAGATCTTATGTGGTGGGATTCACCATTGAGGCAGCCCAGGAATTCTACGATGACCAAACTGTGAAATCATAGCAACTAATCAATTCCTGGCTGGAGAAGCCCAGGTCCCACTACTCCAAATTGCCTAAGCAGCTATTCAGAGCAAAGGTCGAGAAGGAATACTATGATGTCATCACCTTTCTAAGTAGGGTGGTCAGATTGAAGAGTGTTGGTACATTTGAGAATTGGATGTTCCATGCCATTGTAAGGATGGAACGAGAGAAAATTGACTACCATTGGGCAGGGGTCATCAGCCAAGTCATTCATAAGTAGTTGTCCAATCTGTTGTAGACAAAGACCTTCACAATGACCTCATATCTAGTCTATGCACTTGTTAGGTTCCATCCCTATAGAGGATTGGATACAAAGGGAATTTTCGGAAAGGAAATCATCTACAAGGTTTTCCCTCAGTTGTATTTAGGAGGCTCTGACTATAGGAGGGAAAATGATGCATTCACCATGCATATCACTAGAATGCTTCAGGAGGCAGAGCATGTCAGGATTTCAGATTTGGCCAAGGAGCTCATCAAGAAGTATGGAGCCTGGTTCATTCAGTTCCAAACCTTCTCTTACATCCGGATTGATGGCTGTCAAAAGGCCCCATATAGACTTCCAAAGTATCCCACTGACCACATCCTATTGTTGGAAGTAACTAGCTAGATTTGTGACTTCGATGCCATTGTCAAGAAGGACAAACATAAGACAGGATTTGGTAGGGATTTTCCCCTAATGATTGGCACTAGAGAGGTATGTCCTTCCATTGGTTCTGCCCAAGCTTAGGAAGAAGAATTGTGTGCTCTTGGCTTGCCTCTCCACTCCAAGAGATCCAGATTTGACATCACACGGAAGGCTCAAAAGAATGCCAATAGAGAGTTCAACTATAAGGTAAAATTAGATGACTATTGGGCCAACTGCAGTGATGAATATGAGGTCCGAAGGAAGAAATTCTCTCGGCTTCCAGTGGATGCAGTCTGATTATATAATGTAAGAGTAGTTCCTAATCAACTGGAGGATGATGGAAACATAATTCAAGACCATGCCTATGAGGTAGTAAAGGATAGGCCTATTGGCGATTTGGATTGGTTAAAGGAGGAAAAGATAGAGCTGAAGAAACTGATGGATCCAGTCGTCAAATTCACTAGGATGTGGCTCAAACACACGGTATGGGAATTGGAAAACAAAGGAGTACAATGCACTTATGCCCTGATGGGGGACTTAGATTCCCATTCTAATTCTGAGGAGTCCACCAAGCAGGATCCAAAGGGCAAGGGTAAGTTGGACTATCCTCTCAAAGTCAAGATCAAGGGTATACAAGAAACAGAGGTCCAAGAGATAGAAAAACAAAGAAAGCCAAAGGCCAAGAAGAGGACAAGGGCTAACAAGTGTGAGCAGACCCCTGAGGCTGGTAATCCTATGCCGAAAAGAAGAGGAATTGTCAAATTATTAGAAAAGGCTAGCTCCGAGGTGGGGTAGGAAAAACCTACTCCACTAGTGGTGTATGTTGAAAGTTCATGGGAAAATTCCAAAGTGTATGCAAGGAAGTCTAAGACTCCTTCTCCCAGGGACAGTGTGCCTAAGGCTGACCTACATTCAATGGCTTCTCATGAGAAGCAACATGATGACCTCCCTCCCACTCATGAAACCCAAGGTGAACCAAGTGAGACAAAGGAGATTGATGAGGATCCAGATATAGGAGAGGAAGAATTTCATGATGGGGAACTCCACGGTGCAAAGGCAGAAATTGAAAAGATCATGTAGTCCCCTATGGTTGCACATGCTGACTCACCTATTATAACTGAAGTAGTTGAATCACCTCCAAGGAAGGTAGAGGTAGGAAAGGATCCATCACCTGCACATGAAGAGGAACATGTTACAGAGGAAGAAAGTAGAATGGATGAGTCCCTTGAGAGACATAATTTAAATGAGGGAATGGCAGGAGAACAACATGAAGAAGAAATTGGGTAGAGGAGAGTGCATTTGGATTCCATTGTCCCTAATTGGTTGGAGAAAGAAATAAAGAGAAAGTAGGTGGTAATGGAAGATAGTCCACCAAACTAGGAAGCACTACCAGCCAAAATTGGAAAAGATAAAGGAAAAAAGAAGGCTAGGGTGATCTCACGAGTCGAGAGGGACAAGGTACATAACAATATGGTTCATATTGCTACCCCTATTCTAGACAAAAATAGAGATGATGTGGTTGGAAGTGATTATGATATACAGACTTTTAATCTTGGGCCTACATTAGTTGAGCAGGATATTGAGGACTATGAGGTCTCCAGTTCAGTTATGGTGGATTGATTGAGGAAGGAAATGAAGGCCAAGTAGGAGCTAAAGAGAGAAAATGAAAATCTCAGGAAGTGCTTGGAGGAATTAATAAGGCCTCTATAGTCCATTAATCCCTCCTCCTTTGCTACCAATCCTCTACCTCGGGAGACCATAACTGAGCTTGAAAAGATGAAAGCTTCCACACTTGCCACTGTGAATTGGTTGAAAGGAGTGCAAGAGAAGGGTAATGAAGCTATTAAGGAGATCTTGTCAATGGGGAAAGATTCTATTATGGCAACTAAGTGGTTGAAACAAGTGTTGGCCCAAGATAAGGAGGATATGGACCTCCTTCTACAGAAAACTAGAACACTAATGGAATACACCCGTGACAGGTTGGTGAGCGAAGGGATCCTTCCTTCTTCCAAAGCTGTTGAGCCATGGGAATGGTTTGAAGTGTTGCAAATCAAGCAGAAAGTGTTGAAAAAGATTCACAAATGAGGGAAGTAGATTGATGACACCTTGACTGAGATTTAATATGGTTCCATTTCCTTCTTTGAAATCATGATGGGAAGAAGAAAGATCGCACCCAAGTACTTAAGCTTGGAACAGTTGAGAGAATGGTGGCATGATGTGTATGCACCACTTGATGATGGTTCTATTTCTGAGCACCAACTGGATGACGCAACCACCTACCTCATAGTTATTGATAAACATGTGAAATACAAGGTAGATTGGGATAGGTCGGTCAAGCACTCAAGAGAGGAGATTGCATCAATTAAGAGGTGACTTAGGGTTCTATCAGTACCACCTGTGGCCAACTTGGATGGAGCATTCTTAAAGCTACATGAAGAGTCAGATCAGCATGGGGATAATAAGGAAGAGAGCTAATGATAGGCTACAGCGTGATTTGTGCTTCCCTATTATCTCCCACGCGTCGTCTGAGCTGCATTGTAGATCCTGGGCCAACCTTGACAGGATGCACATTTAATGCCTATTTGACCCATTTCGAAGACTCTCTTGGCAAGGTTGTTGTGTCGAGTTAATGCTATGAAACCCTTTCCTAGTTGACGGATCTTCTAGGGATTTCTATATATTGGGCATTTCACCTCTTTGTAAAGAGTTAGAACAATTGGAAATAGTTAGAAGGATTAGAGATAATAGTTAGATAGTTTTAGTCAGAAGTAGAGTAAGTTAGCAGATAGTTGCCCTCAAGCAAATATTATAATAGAAAGCCAGGATTGTTGCTATAGTGAACAAGTTGAATACAAAATGACATTGTGATTTGGTGCCATTCTTGTTTTTCTTTTGTTTTTGCATGGTTCTTGTTATCTTATCTTCAAAATTGCTTCGAGGAAGTCCGTATTTAGATTAGATTCAATTTGATAATGTTTGTGATTTGATACTTAAATGTTGCAGCAATCTCTCAGTCCATACTTTTCGCAACCAGCTAATTGTTAGTTGCTTTGCAAAGCTAGCCTGGACTTTTCATATTCCTTGTGCTTAAGTTCAATCGTGAAAGTTTATTCACTTCAACTACAATAGGTATGTTTGAATGAGTGCTCATGATTTGAAAATCTTAACACCTCAGAATATTACACTATTTTTTGTGAGATTGTAGATTTATCTTGGTCAAATAGAAATCAGTTTTGAGAGATTGGTCTGTTTTGAGTGTTGGTTACTTTCATTATTAATCCTAAGAGTAGTATTAGATTTGAAAATCTCTCTAAAACCCTTTTCCTTTTTTCCATTTCTTTAAATCATTGGGTTAAATCTTGGATTGAAGGATCACCGATTTGTTAAATCTGATAAAATTGATTTAGCATTTTTCTAGTAGTAAGGTCCCTTTCTGATTACCAACATTTTCACATTTTGTTATTGAGTTGTTTCATGCACTGTCAAGACCTGACATTAGAGACCTTGGGGTTATCTCTTGAGGCTTCCCAATAGAGATTTACCTTTCAAGAGAGATAGGATATCATATTCTGTCTGGCTATTATTGTGTAGAAAACACGATCAACACTACCCTCAACCCAATACCCTCTACCCTCAATCCTAATCCCTCAACCCTAATCCCTCAACCCTTAAACCCTTAAACTCACTTAATAAACTCTCTACCCTAATCCCTCAACCCTCTTGAACCTTAATCGCTAAACCCTTAAACCCTAATCCCTCAACCCCTATACCCTCTACCCTATACATTGGACCCTCAACACTAATCCCCTAGCCCTATACCCTCAATCCTCTACCCTCAACCTTAAGCCCTCAACCCTCAACCTTTAAACCCTAAACCCTTAAACTCTCTACCCTCTACCCTCAACCCTTAAACCCTTCAACCCACGTAGTAAACTCTCTACCCTAATCCCTCAATCCTCTTGACCCTTAATCCCTCAATCCTTAAACCCTAATCCCTCAACCCCTACACCCTCAACCATATACATTGGACCCTCAACCCTAATCTCCCAACCCTATACCATCAATCCTCTACCCTCAACCTTAAACCCTCAACCCTCAAGCCCTAAACCCTAAACCCTTAAACCCTCTACCAAATACCCTTAATCCTCTACCCTCTACCCTCAAACCTAACCCCTCAACCCTTAAACCCACTTTGTAAACTCTCTAACCTAATCCCTCAACCCTCTTGACCCTTAATCCCTCAAACCAAAAAACCCTAATCCCTCAACCCCTATAACCACTACCCTATAAATTTGACCCTCAACCCTAATCCCCAACCCCATACCCTCAATCCTCTACCCTCAACCTTAAACCCTAAACCCTTAAACCATCTACCCTATAAACCCTTAAACACTCAACCCTAAACCCTAAACCATAAACCCTCAACCCTTAAACCCTAAACCCTTAAACCTCTAATTTCTACTCCTTAATCTCTCTACTCCTCTACCTCAACTCCTAATCCTTAAACCCACTTAGTAAACTCCTATAATTCTAATCCCCAACCTCAACCCTAAACCTCTAATCCACCAACCCTATATTCCCTCAATTGTTCATCTCTCAACCTTAAATCCCTAACCTCAACCCTAAACTCCTCTGCAATTCTCTACCTCTACTCCTATATACATTAAACCTCAACCCCAATTTCTCAACCATCAACCTCTTAATCCCTAATCCTCAACCTCAAACCCTAAAACCTCAACCCCAATACTCTCAACCCTATAAATTGACTCTCAAACCTAACTTTTCTACCATATGTACCATCAACCTTAATCCATCAACCCTAATCCCCAACCTAATAATTTAATCCTCGCTAACCTTATAGGTTGTCAACCCTATACCATATATTATCAACCCTCTGTAATTCTATACATATAGGATCAACCTTATATATATGTGTCCCTCCCTCTCTAATCTAATCCATCAACCCTAAACCTCAACCTCAAACCTAAACCCTAAACTCTACTCCTATGTTCTAATTCTTAACCCCTCAACCCACACTCCTAAACTCCTAATCCCTCAACCTTAAATTTTAAATCCAAGAAAACTTTTACCCTAATCCCAAACCCTCAACCCTTAATCTCTCAACCCTTTTAAACCCTCAACCTACTCCTCTAAATTTCTACTCCTAAACCTTAAACCCTAATCCATCAACCCTATAATTTCTACACTATACATTGGACCCTCAACCCTAATCCCTCAACACTATACCCTAAATCCCCTACCCTAAACCTTAAACCCTCAATCCTCAACCCTTTACATTAAACCCTCAACCTTCAATTCTCAATATTTAAACCTTAATCCATCAACCCTCAATCCTTAAACCCTAAACCCTCTACCCTTTACATTCGACCCTCAACCTAATCCTTCAACCATATACCCTAAACCCTCTACCCTCAAACCTAAACCCTCAACCTTAAACCGTTTAACCCTAAACCCTTAAACCTTCTACCCTATACCCTCAACCCAATACCCTCTACTCTCAACCCTAATCCCTCAACCCTTAACCCTTAAACCCTAATACCCTAAAAACCATCAACCCTATAAGTCCTCCACCGTAATCCATCAACCCTATACCCTCAACTCCTATCACTTTCTCTCTATCTATATATCTCACCTCTCCCTCCCTCCCTCTCTCCTACCCTCTCTAATTCTCTCCATTTACCCTCTTCCTATTTCTATGTACCTCTCACTCAATCAATCCCTACCACCCTCTCTCACTCCCTCTATATATATCTCTCTATCTCCCTCCTACTCTCTCCCACTCCCTCTCTCTCTCTCTCTCTCAGGTATCTTCCTCCCACCCCCTCTCTCTCTTAGGTCTCTCCCTATGGCAACCTACCTAGGTAACTCTCTCTCTTTCTCCCCTCTCTATATATCCCTCCCACCCTACCTAGATAAGTCCCTCTCACTCCCACCCCCTCTATCTCTCCCTCTATTAGGTCACTCCCTCCCACACCCTCTCCCTCTCTTAGGTATCTCACTCACACTCCCTCTCTCTTGCACCCCCTCTCACTACCTATCTCTCAAGTCTCTCCCTCTCATGCCCCTTCTCACTTTCAAGTCTCTCCCTTTGGCACCCTACCTACATAACTCTCTCTTTCTTTCTTTCTCTCTCTCTCCCCCATCTCTCTCACACTCTTTCAATTCTCTCTCTCACCTACCTAGCTAAGTCCCTCTCCCTCTCTCTTAAACTCTCACTTTCATCCCCTCTCCCTCTCTCTAGACTCTCTCTCTCTCCCTCGCTCCCACCCTACCTAGACAAATCTCACTCTCTCTCTTAAAATTCTCCATCCCTCTAAAGACATACATAAATAAATACATACTTACATACATACAAGCATACTACATATGTACATGCAATCCTACATACATACAAGCATACATGTACATACAAACATGAAAATTTATATATAAACACACATTCAATAGAGTAGCATTTAACATAAAGCAAGACATAATGCAAGCACGTTATACCATGCTCACATTATGTCTTGCTAGACATGTCCCTCACAAATTCAAAAGACCATGTCAAAACTAAGATATAACTTGAGCGCATTATAACGCACTTGTGTTATATCTTTCTTTGGGAATACCCAAGCCTTGGGATTTGTATTTTCCTTGGAATACCAACCCAAAGGATTGGAGGGCATTCCCAATGACCAAAGATGTATTTTTTTAATTCTACAATATTTCACATAAATCGGGTTTGTGCTCACCATTAGGATTGCACGAGGTTCAATGTTGAACAAATTGAACACCTAGGTAATGTTAGGCTCTCTCTTATCTATCCAATGATGTAATTTTTTTCACTTTCTAACAATGTTAAGCCTTTCATCCATAATTTCTTTTGTTTATGTGTCTCTTTCTTGGAAAAAAGTAGTATTTGGTGTTTTTTTCATTATAAATTAACCATTCATTGAAATTTCAAATAGATTACATTTTTAGAAACTAGACTCCATTCTACAAAATTTAAAAAAAAAAAAATTAATTAGTTTCCAAAATTGGTAGGGGTAGCATGACCAAAATTCTATTTTTCAGGAAGTGTCCATTTAGAAAATTAGTATAAAATCAAATATTCATTAAAAGATTATTAGAAAAATTATTCATGAACTACATACTGTTACCTAATTTCTCACTGGAACAATTTTAAAAAAACTAAAAACAAGTTCACCTTGCTAGGGATGTACAAGAGTTGCTATGTTATGTTTTTATGTCAAAAACAACACCAATCTCTATATGTACCTCTTTTGAACCCCTTAATCTCAACCATTTTCAAAATAAATTAGTAGTTTATAAAGTATACTTAGAGCACTTCAATCATTTTTTTTGTTCCAACTCAAAATTTTGAGTGTAACTATCCTCAATTTCATGTCCAAGATTAGTATTTGCTGATTTAAAAAAAAAAGTGGCCACTTAAGCCCCCTTTTTGGGAACCATCTTCTTGCACTTACCCTATCATAAAACCATATACGTATTGAATAAATTTATCCATAAAATATATTACTAGTAATTTCAGTATCCATTCATTTTCTATGTGTAACCCCTTCAAGATAAACTATCTACCTACCTCTCTATAATTCAGCATTGAAATCCCTTTTATAAGACAAGGGAGCAACAAGCATCGAGCTGAATTACACTTACATTTCACTTTCATTCCAAAATGAATTTCACCAAAAAGTGAGAATATTCCCTAATCAGTTGCAAAACAATCATTTGTAATTTAGAGGAGAACAAAAGAAAAACTCCAAAAAAAACCATTAGTGAGGGAAAGACCCACCAATCTTCAAAAAGCGTCACTATCACAACACCAAAAACCTAAAAATGTTCACACTGGACCAAGAAACATCACCATCAACATCAAAAGCATAAATAAATGAAGACCCATATCACAACACACCAACCAAAGAAAGCAAGCTAACATAAAGGACAAAAAACTAAGCACCGTCTCAGAGAAGGAACGAGGTGCTACTTTGACTTGTCATTAGAAAAGTAGGCATGCCCACTTGGGGTCCTTATTGAAAGAAAAATAGCTATCACCACCTCATCTTCAAAATCAACCAAGTCAATCATGGCCATGAGATATTGGTGATATCCAAGTTAGTTTCATCTCCATTGTCAGCAGAATCATCTGAAACTTCAATGGGAGAATGATGGCATCCCATGTAAGCCCGATGATACCTATTCTTTCTTGCAACTTCCCTCTCTGGCCTATCAATTTTCTTCTCCTTGAATTTGGCTAATTCCTCTAATACAATTCAACCTCTTAGATAATAAGCATGTTTGAGAATACCATGTGCAGACTTCTTGACAACTTTTTCTTTTTTCTTTGGAGTCACAAGGGTTATGGGCACATCCTGTTCACTTCAGGGAGAATCATCCTAAGACTCAAGAGGGTTGAGTCTCTTAGACCTACATATAGGGATGATATTCACACTTACCTTACTCATCTCCTTAAAAACTTATCAAATTTTCTCAAAAAAAAGACACCACCCTATCTAGAAATAACCAACACAAATTCACACTTACTTTCAACTCTTAATTCTCATGAACAAACAAGTGGTGAGAATAATCAAGCAACTGATCAACATTAAATATAACAAGAGATTTTTTGTATTATTTTTTCAAGAAATATTTTGTGAGGACATTGGCCATCAATTACCCTAATTTTGAACCTCACTCATCAATCATACCTTGAAGTGAATCAATGGATAATCAATCAAGATGATTAATTATGACAAGATTAGAAGAATGCATTTGATATTTCTCAATAATCAAAAAACTCAAGTGAGATAATCATCTACTTAGTTTACATATTAACCAAATGCTTAATGTTTAACCAAACTTGTTGTGTCACATTTACCCATTTGCCTGTGGGAATTAATTTTCTTGCAATTGATCACAGTAAGATAGCTAGGAGCGATCATGATTTATCTTCAAAATATTGGCCCATACCCTGCCTTACTTCAATTTCACCTTCCCACATGTACTAACATCTGATATCTATTTGACGGCCATAAAAATATTTTCCCAATTTTCACATGAGTTCCCAAGAATTAGTTCTAATTTAGCATCTTTTTTATCGTAAGAGTAGTCTTGGCCAATATTTTATCAACACCCTATCTCCATATGGATCAATATGAGCCTCTTAAAATATCCATGTGGCACTTTCCTGCTTTCCCATTGAAAAATATGGGACACAAGTGGAGCCCTCATAGGATGGTGGGGATTGGTCAAGATTGAGGCACATCACCCGCCATCAACCATCAATCTTCCTCCCTTATGAAGCAGTCACCATTTTCAAAACTTGACTTATCCCACAAAAGTGACAAATGATGCCTTTCCCACTAGCCCATCTAACCATCTTTCCTTAATGCACAAGACAGACGGGTGTGTTAGGAATGACTCTGATGAAGACACGTGTTGTGGTGTCCATCATTGATCTTTCTTGAAACAATATCCATGGGCCTTTTGGAAACATTGGTCCCATTGCTAGACATGACACATGGCCATTTCCCACTAGCCCGTGTGTTTAAAATAATGTGAAATAAACCAACATGGGCATGCAGTGAGTAGTCAGGATGTGGCCACGCAACTTGATAACTATTGTTGATCTTCTTCAAGTGGTTCCAAATATCTTTACCAAGGATATTAGGCCAACCAAAGTACCATATGTGTGGTAGAAGCCCACCAGCCCATGAGAATAAAAAATAAGGAATAAATCAGCATGGGGGCATGGGGAACAGTGGTGATCAACTTTTATCGATTAGATGACTAGCATGAAAACCTAATTTTGCACATGTCACAAAATTTAATTAAAAAGGGGCCACCTCTAGGCTCACAAGAACTTGACCCTTTGGAAAAGGGATTTAAAACTTAAAATATTAAAAGGAAAATCAAGCCTGAACATAATAAAATAAAATGATCAAGGTAACTGACAATCCTAAACTCAAGGGGCCGGTGAAAAAAATGACTTTGATGGCATAAGTGACAATTAAAATGATCGGATATTAGGAATATCAAGTCAATGTGAAAATATAATGACCAAGGGTTTTCTATATTCATAGGTTAATTGTGAGGGATTTAGGTAACATAAAAACCCTAAAATAATGATAAGGAACAACCCTAAGTCAAAACGAGAGTCCAATCCCAATGATGTAAAAATTTAAAATGGAACAAAGAAATTTTTGACAGGTTCCATCATTATCATTTTGGTGAACCCCCCTTTAAACCCTCCTATTTTTCTTTGTTTCAAAGGGAAATAGTATTCTGTAGTTACGTGAGAAAAAAATACACAATGTCATGCATTTTGCTGCGAATGAGAGTCCATAGATCTCTCTCCATCATTAAAGATATAAATTTTTCAAAGGATAGAAGCCTATTCCATTCTTTACACATAATGCGAAATTGAAAACTGAACTTCATCAGTAGCGTTCAAATTTTTTTCTCAAGTATATGATGAAGACATTCATACCAAATTAATTCCTCATCACTCCTATCATTTCTTATAGTACCCTTTCCCTTCTCCTTCATTGTTGTCAACAATAATTCAGATCTAGGTGTCCATTATAATTTATAGAGGGTATGTGATACTTGTGATGAAGGGTGCACAAATAAATCTCCTTTATTCAATTATCTTTCCCTATATATATGTATTGGTGTTCCTATCTTGTCGTAATTTATAGGTATTGCCTACCTTATTTTTCCCTATTTAATAGGTATTATATGTCATTAACATTTGTATTTCCTATCCTATCTTTTATTAAATATATGTATTTTCCATCTTGGGTAAGATGGCTCATTAGTTGAGTATATTTAGTAGTTGTGATAACATTTATTAATTTATTCAATCTTTTTAATAGTATTGTATTGGTAGTTGTGAATTGATTGCTAGTATTGATCATGAGTATTCATAATTAAATAAAATTTATTTCTTAAGTTTAAAAAGAAACAAAAATAACCATCTATAACTTTACGTACAAATTTAAGATGCTTAACTACTAGATTTTCTGACTAATAACTAAATATCTCATATTATATATATATATATATATATATATATATATATATATATATGTGTGTGTGTGTGTGTGTGTGTGTGTGTGTGTGTGTGTGTGTGTGTGTGTGTGTGTGTGTGTATGTATGTATGTATGTATGTATGTACGTATATACATATATGTATATATTTGTATATGTATATATATTACTAGACTTCCAAGGTATAAACTATAATGCTCAAAAAAGTACTTGGAGCTCAAAATTCTAGTTTTTGTTTCCCCGATTTTTCTGGCTAACAATCATTTGACATTATTTGTCTCATTTTATAAGATCAAGAAACTTGTATTCAAAGACTTGGTATTCATTCAAATTTTTCCATTTTTTCATAGGAAAATGATTTATTCTTGTAATATTGCTCTTTTGAGTATTTTGGATTTTCTATTAGGCCTCTAGATCTTGGGTGGGTATCTCCAAAAGCTAAATCTTACAAATTTTGATTAATTTTTTCAATATCCTATAATTTATAGAGCATAGGATACTCTTTAAAACCTCTCTAAAACTCTCACAACAATAGCTTAAAAAAAATGAAGAAATTGCAATTTTAACACAACAAATTGTTTACACAAGAAACTCATTGATTTTCTCTATTTAAGAAACTGATTACAAATGATTTTTAGCCATAAATGGACTGATTAATAGAAAATAAAGCTCATATAAACATCTGATATGCATATGAAAAAATTCAAATACAATCTATATTCAACTATGTGAGTTCTTGCAAATTATCTCACTCCCTAGCACCACAATTCCACTTACAATTTTTGTAGCTTCAATCCGTTGATGTGAAGCTTTCATGGAATATTTTAAATCAGTCCCAACCTACACCAACACACCAAAAACACCCTAAAAAATAATGCTACGTCTTCCTCTTTTTATCTCCTTCCTTTCTCCTCAAACTTGCATTGCTAAAGAATGGGTTTTTCCTGTTTTACTCCTCCCTATCATGAAATTAAATTTACATACTTTATTTGGGCCTCTCCAATATGCCATGACCCTTTTCTATTTCTGCACACTAAATCCCTCAAAAAAAAGAAAAAACTCATTTAAAATCCATTACCAGCAGCCCTCTAAAGATACGGAAAAAAGAGTTTTAAATTCTTCTCTTTTTGACTTCCAAAAAAAGAAACACAAAAAGCAAGCCTAGGTGCCCACTTTCACTATCCCTATTATTTAAGAATCATGATTTTGATTGATTTTAAAGATCCATAAATCAATCCCAATACCTCATAATAATTTTCAAAATTTTTGCAATAAAATGTTTTAAAACTATTTTTTCTTGCTTTTCACCCCACTAGACAACTTGTCAATGTGCAAATGAGATTTTATTTAGAAAATTTAATTATTCAAAAATAAATCATTTTCCACCCATCAACATGAAATTCTAACCAAATTAACTTATTCTAAAATTCAAAAACACTTCCATAAAATTAACCTCTTTTTAATTGACACATGATTGCCAATTTGCCATGGATACTTTTGCATTAGACACCCATGGTAGAAAGAAATGTTTCATGATTTGCATTCAGAAAATTTTGAAAACATTATGTATATCTTGGATCCACCTCATTTTACTTTCCATTGAAATATTTCTATGCACCACTTTCTGCAAACTTACAATATTACCATGCTTCATCCTTCTTCTACTACCCACCATATAATTGAAAGCATCAAATATATTGTCCCACCAATATAATTCATCAAAATAAGAACTAAAAATTAAAATTATACCTTATCCTTCATCAAAAAAATGTATTTTTTTTCCTCGTTTTCTATTCCACCCTTTCCACATCCTTCCACGATGTCTCCATGAAATTCCATTGTTTGAATGCTTTCTGAAAGGTATGATATTGTTGCAACTTGTTTTCCTTCACTCAAAATAGTGTTAGTACTATCATTAAAAGACTTAATTTCCTCATTAGATGACAAGGAATCATGACCACTAATAAAAAAAATTTCACGTCCATTGTTCTCAAACAAGTATTCTTCTGAAAACTCTTCATTAACCTTCACACTCATCTCTTCTAATTCAAACTTATCAAAAATAATTTCTACTAAAAAAAACTTATCTACTCCTTCACTCCCTTTCTCATCAAGGGAAACAATAAAATTAGATTTTACCTTACCCTCTGCAGCTACCTTCTTTCCACTTGAGATATCTTCCTCAATCTGAGTCAACAATTCACCTTTCTCATCTTCTTCATGGTTAGTGTCAACAAAGCTAACATATTTAGGATTCATAACATCTACAAGTTTGATTTCATCAACCAAAAAATACCTAGAAGTGCTGAAAACCTTACCCATTTCTTCTTTCAATGGCTTCAATTTGTGTTTCACTCCATCCTTCACCAATGTGTATGTGTTGGCATAATCATCATGCATCTCCTTCCTATCAAATTGCAAAGGTCTTCCTAAAAGAATGTGGCAAGCATGCATTGGGAGAATATCACACAAAACTTCATCATAATAGCCTCCTATCTTAAATTTTACCTCACATTGATCGCTGATCAAAAGCTTCTTGTCATCTTGTACCCATGATATGGATTTTGGTGCTTCTTCCTTTCTAGCTACAATTTTCTTACCATTTCATCAAACACAAGATTATCTATGATTCCATTATCAATAATGAAATTACATGTATTTCCTTCACACTTGCATCTTTTCCTAAACAAACTTCTCCTTTGAATGGATTTATTATCTTCATTTAACAGTGTTCTCCTAGCCATTAAAATTTTACCATCTTCTACTTCCTCAAAATGTGATGATCCTACATCTTCTCTATTCACATTTTATGCCCTATTCTAATTTTTGTTCCTTCTTCTTGGTCTTTCCTTTTCATGGGGACAATCATATGCTCTATGACTCTCTTTCCCACACTTAAAGAAAGTACCTTGAAAGGTTTTGCTTCCAAAACCTCTACCCAATCTTCCTCTACCTCTCTTATTTTGATCTCTTGACCCATAAAATTCTACATTCCTATGTTGTTTGCTATTGCCTTGGCCTCCTAATTTTTTTGATCATCATCTTCATATTTTCTTTGCTCAACCTTGTCTTCATGCAATTTTCCTCTTTGTTTGTTTTGAAATATATTGTTCATCCTTCCTTCAATCTTCAAGGTAATCTAGTAAGCATTTTCCATAGTCACAACTCACACCAATGTCATCTCCCCTTGTATACTTGACCTCAAACCGTTAAGGTATCTTACAGCCCTCTCCTTAGTTGCCTCAGAATGTCATGTTCTAATGAGTATTCTATGAAACTCTTGTGTGTACACCTTTACTGTCTTGCTTCCTTTCTTCAAGATTTGTATCCTTTTAAGCAATTATATCTCGTAGTCTACTCCATAATGAATTTCCTTTTCATTTTCTCTACCATTTTATCCCATATTGTAATTTTATCTTCTCCTTTTCTTCCTCTTTCCAATTGAATTTTTCTCTACCAGGGTATGTGTAGGTTAATGGTGGGCCAAAAAGTGGAAATGAGGAAAAAAACACATCTTTCATCGACTGAAAAAACGCGAAAAGAACATGTTGAATTTTTTTAGGCTCGGGTGTCACCATACCAAACACCAAACCTACTTTTTCAAATTAGATATCTGATTTGTAAAAAACATATATTAAAAACTTCTGTCACTTTTTTGAAGTCATTCGGCTGAGAAGAACCCACGGGCGCATAGTGCATCCATTCTTCGCATAACAGATATCTGATATAGGTTAAATTCGATTTGGAAAGGTAATTTTTTAAATTTTTATTTGATTTGATTCAATTTTGATTTAGATGTGAATAATTTCATATGGTTTTTTATTGATTTTTTTTTTTAAATAGGGTTTTTGATTGAGTTTTTGTGAAAAAAATTGAGTTTAGAATAGATTTTGATTAAAAAATGAATGTTTTTTGTGGATTTTTTTTCACAATAGGGTTTTTGATTGAATTTTTATGAAAAATTTGAATTGAGAATGGATTTTGATAAAAAATAATGTTTTTGTGGATTTTTTTTTCAAAATAGGTTTTTTGATTGAATTTTTCTGAAACAATTGAGTTCAAAATAGATTTTGATAAAAAAATGAATGTTTTTAATGGATTTTGATTTTAAAATAGTGTTTCATTTATATTGTCTAATTTTAGATTAATTATTTTTTAACTTTAATCAGGCATTATGGCTGTTGAGAATGAAAATGCACAAATTCCACCAGTTGAAAATGAAAATCCACCAACTAAGAATCAAAATGTAGAAAGGCCAAATGCTCCACCACCTCCACATCCATCAATTGAAGAGTTAATTCATGAAAAATTGGAGCAATTGAGGGGAATTTGTGATGTTTATAGGAAAATCCCTTCATTATCTCATATGTCAACCACATTGACAAGAATAATTACAAATGTAGAAACCCTCTCCACCCAACATAATGCATTTCATTCGTGGAGAGAAACCATGAGGCAATATTATGCATGTGGATTGTCTTATGATGATGTGAAAGATCTCCAAATAACAAAATCCCAAATAGCCTCTTTATATATTAACCCTAGCACTGGTTTGCCAATTATTGTTAACAAGCCAAAACTTTCTATAAAATGGTGCATGCATAGGGGTATAGTAGATAAATTTTGGGATCGTTGGTGTATGTTTTTTGATAAACCACCCAACAATAATCTCAATGTACTTTTTTACTTTATTAAAAAATTACTTTGACATTAAACCCTTCTAGGGCATTGGTAGAGGTATGCCTCAGGATAGGCTAGGGGAAGCTAGAGCAGTTAGGTGACCACATGTTCCCCATCCTCCCCTTCCTCTGCCACCTCTAGTAGAACATCTAGATATTACGAAGGATGCAGCCACACAAACTATCCAGGACATTCACTCTTTGAGTGGTCTTTTGGTTTCCCATGCTTCTTCAGTAGCTCAGCCACTGTCTGGTGATCTTGGCAATGGATCCAGTGTTGCTGCATCATCCTCCTCAGGTCCACATATTTGTGTGCCACATATTTGCAATACATGCCAGCAAATATGTTTGGATCCTATTGTACAACCCCCTGAGCATCCATTAGACACTTCTGATTATGACATCCAGGATGTGGAGATTATAGCAGATCACACGCAGGGGAGTGGAGCACACCCTACAGAGTCCTCTCCTACTAGAGAGGTGGACATTGGAGTAGTTACACAGGTAACATTTAAGGTGTAAACTCATAACTTGCATTTTTTTAAAAATGAATATTAATAAGAGATAGGATGATCAAGTACTAATATTTATTTACATGGTCTATTTAATAGTTAATGTCTGAGGAGGAGCTCACATAGGTGAATGATAGCACCCTTAGGGCCATTAAATTTGGCCTTGACACACACACACAGTATATATTTTCTCACTCATTCATTTACATTTTTTTACTGTATATTTGCTTGTCATTTGAATTATCAATAATGAAATTATATATTAACTTATATATTTATCTTACTCTTTGCTTGTAGCAAACACCTAGTGCGAGCGAGGTGCGACACTCTCTAGACTATGGAGGCATAGTGTTGGATAAGGGAAAGGTAATTGAACTCAAATTTGATTGAATTAAAATTTATAAGATCTTTTATTGATTATGCATACATTGACATAGATTTGTAGTTTCATATGTACTTGTTATTTTTATGTACATGCATTTGTGAGCTATACATCATTATTGATAAATTCCACAACACCCGAACGAGTAGGTATTCAAATTCCTGAAGGAGGATGTGTTGAAACACCTCAAGGAGGAGGTATTGAGACACCTAAAGTAGATACAGAAAAAGATCAACCTAAAGAGGTATGTGTTTATTTCATTTTGTGCTTGGTAAATATGTTCTTATTACTAACAATTCTATGTTGACTTGGATCAATTTCATGTTTTTTTTCACATATATAGATTGACATTACAAAAGTTGGTTTTATTAGTTCTTTGAGAGGGGTATATTCTAGGACTCGACCCTTCAAAGAGATGTATATTTCAGGTAATCAAGATTTCAATTTTAGAGTTCAATTATAATTCAATGTGTATTGATTTTTATGTTAATTATTCAATTTTAAATTATATAGTATAACTAATCTCAATTGTGGTTTGACTTTTTCCTATGCAGCTACCTTCAGAGCCAACGAGTGCTTCAAAGAGGCTCCATTTTGATGATCCACTAGTAGTTTAGGATGAGATAGACATTTTGGCATGTAAATTTTGAATAGATACCGAGATGGCATATGCCACATATTGTAAAACTTTGTTTGATTTGGCATTGATGCCATTTTTGTATATGGACATGCACTTGATTATTGGATAATTTGATATATATAGAAGTTGACAATCAAAATTTAGTTTCCTCCTCATGTGCATGATTAAAATCTTTGAAGCAATGGCTAAATATCAATGTACAATAGCATAAAAAGAATGGTTAAATATTATGTAGTTTATATTCATATTGTTGATTACATTGCATTGCACATATTTCAAACTCAAAGCATTATCTCACATTGTGTAAGTAACAACTAGATACTCATATGATTAAACGTACACCATCTGATTCTCTTCTTTGTCAACTTTCCCATGCCTTAGTAAATTTGGTGGTCCATTTGTAACCATCAATTTTTTTATATAACATAAATTCACCTTTTTCAAAAAATTAATATGGCTAGACTCCCATATGAATACTAATAATATATCATATGAACATTCTTCATATACTTATTGACACTTTGTGTCTTCTTAGATGATCCAAAATTTGTTGCCCAACTACCTCTGCCTTCATCAATGTTCCATATTTTAATCATTCCATCCCAAGATGTTGTGACTATTTGTTGACTAGAAGATTCAATTCTTTGCAGGGATGAAATGACATCATCATGCACTTTGACCAAGAAATTTAGGAAAAGAATATTATTAAAAGTTGTGAGCTCTATGAAAAATAGATGTTTATCTGACTACAACACCATCTAAATATGGATTCTTTTAGACAATAAAAAGCAAGACATAACTTTTAAACAAATAATTTAATCACAATGTATTTTTCACAAAGAAAATTTGTATAAACCGCTTCTCCATAATGGCTAGTATAGAAAATAATTGCATTGGTAGAACAAAACTCCAAAACATTTTTGATTTCCTTGATTAATTGAATCTTAACTAGAATCCCCACAATAATAATGTTTTACATAAACCGATAGGAAAACAACATTGCTTGGAAAGTGCATCTCTAATATTTTATGTTCCTTGTACAATAATTTAAATACATTTGAAGAATTTATATGAAAATATAGCTTCTTAAATTATTCTTTAATTTTAAGGTTAGTTTTGATAGTGAGTAATTTATTTCATAGATGGATTTTAGCTTTTGCTTGATTGTTGTGCACTGTACTTTCTTCTATAAATAAAATGAGACATGCTAATGCACATTTTCACTATAATTTCTCTATTTTATTCCTCAACATATATCTCTCTTGGGCTTTGATACAACCCTATCAGGGCCTATCCTAATCACATTTAGCCCAAATAAAAAAGAAAATTTCATGCATTGCTTCTCCCTACACTAGCAAACCCTAGCTGGAGGTTTTATTTGATATTGTCAACAAAGATACATCTGGTTGTCTGAATGAATGGGGGAGTTCCAACCTTCCCAATCAAGAGGTCATGACTTGTCAGAAATGATTAAAGTAATTCAAGACTTATGTCATAGGATGAGAACATTTGACCATAGGCTCAATGATAAATGCAATGATCCTTAACTAAATTATTCATACAAATTTCTTAGATTTGGAATAATTCAATGAAAATCAGCCAAAACATTTAAACAAGATATTTAGATCTAAAACATTCACATATGATAAATAGATCTACACATATAAGTTGGTTGGAATAGAGTATTTAATTCAATTAACTCACTTAATGATTACAATTTTTTTGCTTCAATTGTTTCCTCATAACCAAGATTACAATGATAAAAAAAAAATTAGAAAAATATTGGGATGCTGAAATCCACTATGCTTGGCGTATAGATGCAACCTTTCTGTGAAATTTCCCTCACAAATCCAAACAAGTTTCATCCACCAAACTCTAGGAAACCAATGGGGTTTCGTCGAAAAATCTCCATAACCTAAGGGTTTTTGTCCTTAGATTCAACAAGTGAACACAAGTGTCCAACTTTGCAATTTTTGATTTATTGAGATGATGTCCAAAGATTATCCAAACTAATGAAGTTTTATTCCTTATATAGAGGTTGAGGGCCTAACATCGGTCCAAATTTTCTTCCCATTTTCTCACATTCAAATTTGGGCTCATTTATTGCATTCTTGGTTAGTCGTGGTCATGGGTGGAGTCCATTCAAATGGTGAGGTTTTGTGAAAGTGCATGCTTGAGTGTGGAGATATAGGGAAATGATTGCTTTAAGTTCAAGCAAATAATCATCCCAAGCTCCAACATCAAGGGTTCAAGCAATGGGATTCTTGGGTGTTAGGACACAAGACAATGGGGATCTAGGGGTTTGAGGATTAGGATACCCCATTGGCTCTTTTACAAATGTAAGACATCATCAAAAGGCCCAAAGATCCAAAGAGGAATGTATGGTTTGAGAAGTGGTGATCAAGGTATTAGGGTGTTATGTGAATGGAAAGGAAAAATTTCAAAGGCCCACAAGAGAAGGATGTGGGAGGTGGAGGCATAAGGAATGAAAGAAATGCATGATAGTATTAGAGAGTCTAAAATCCCACCCAATGTAGGAAAGTGACCCATCTTTCAAACTCAAAGCATTATTTTGTATCATTGTTACATTGGTCTTGAGAGTGGTAGCTTAATATAGGTTTTTGAAGTGATTGAGAGGTCAGTTTTAGGGTTGATTTTAGGGTAGTTAAGGTGTTTGAAGTGATTTAGAGGTTGCTTTTAGAGAAGAGAGATGTTGAAGAGTACATCAAGTCACTGAGAATCAAAGTGTAATGTGTTTTAGTTTGTGGTACTCCTTTGTTTCTTTGCAGATGTGTGATAAATTATTTGTTCAATGATGTTGAACAATTTAATAAAAAATAATGTTGTGTCATGGTCCACATTCAATCCAACAAGCAAAAATCAAAGCTCAGCCTCTTCGAATGAAAATGCTTGTTTGCAAAACAAATGAATAAGAATGAGGTAGTTAAGGTGTTTGAAGTTATTTAGAGGTCACTTTTAGGGTGGAAGGCTTAAAACTCCATTTTAAATGCACAAAAAGAATGAAATTACTTCAAACCAAGTTTGTGAAGAAGTTAACTATGTTGCCCACTAGTTTCCCTTAAAGTCCAAAGTGCTTAAAGGAAGCAATCTTTGAAGGTCTATTTCTCAAAGACCGTGATGCTTACAGACTCTCCGTCCAAGGCTATGGGATCATGTTAGGACCATCTACAAAAACCTCTCTCGGTTTTACTATCTCAGAGGCATTTTCCTGTGGTGATGACTTTTTAGTGGAGGGAAAAGTTGCAGATGCAAGCGGTGTAAAATTGCAAAGTGGTGCAACTTTCATTCCCGCCAACTCATCGACCAAATGGACTGTTCCAACACGTCTAGATGGAATGCGTTTACAATAGGGATGGTCCTCTCTTGCACCCAAATACCGAATCACTCAGAGCTACATTGGACCAGGCAATTTCCCTTAAGAGTCCAAAGTGCTAAAAGGCGGCAATCTTTGAAGGTCTATTTCTCGGAGACCGTGATGCTACAGACTCTCCATCGGAGGCTATGGGATCATGTTGGGACCATCTACAAAAATCTCTCTCGGTTTTTCTTGTCACCGAGAGGCATTTTCTGTGGTGATTGACTTTTTCGGTGGAGAAAAAGTTGCGGATGCAAAGCGGTATAAAGTTACAAGTGGTGCAACTTTTCCTCCGCAATTCGTCGCGACCAAGCAGTTGTTCCAACACATGAATGGAATGCGTTTACACTAGGTATGGTCCTCTCTTGCACCCAAATATGCGAATCACTCACAGCTACATTGGACCGGCGATTTCCCTTAAGAGTCCAAAGTGCTAAAAGGTAGCAATATTTGAAGGCTATTTCGAGACCGTGATGCTTACAGAACTCGTCCAAGGCTATGGGATTGTGTGTAGGACCATCTACGAAAACCTCTCGGTTTTTGCTATCTTTGGAGGTGTTTTCTGTGGTGATGACTTTTCAGTGGAGGGGAAAAGTTGTCAGATGCAAAAGCGGTGTAAAGTTGCAAAGTGTGCAACTTTCACTCGTGGCTCGAATGACCAAATAGATTGTTCCAACACATCGGATTGAATGCGTTTATGCTGGGGATGGTCCTCTCTTGCACCCAAATCAATCACTCTGAGCTACATTGGACCATGATTTCCCTTAAGAGTCCAAAGTGCTAAAAGGCGGCAATCTTTGAAGGGCTATTTCGAGATCGTGATGCTTACAAACTCTCCTTCTAAGGCTATGGGATTTTGTTGGGACCATCTACAAAACCTCTCTCATTTTTTCTATCTTGGAGGCATTTTCCTGTGGTGATGACTTTTGATGGAGGGAAAAGTTGCCAGATGCAAGTAGTGTAAACTTGCAAAGTGGTGTAACTTTCACTCTGTAGCTTGTACGACCAAACGGACTGTTCCAACACATCCGGATGGGTACGTTTACACTAGGTATGGTTCTCTCTTGCACCCAAATACACCGAATCACTCCGAGCTACATTGGACCAACAATTTCCCTTAAGAGTCCAAAGTGCTAAAAGGCAGCAATCTTTGAAGGTTTGTTTCTCGGAGACCGTGATACTTACAAACTCTTCATCTGAGGTTATGGGATCATGTTGGGACCATCTATAAAAACCTCTCTCAATTTTTTCTATCTCAAAGGCGTTTTCCTATGGTGATGACTTTTCAGTGGAGGGAAAAGTTGCTAGATGCAAGCAGTGTAAAGTTGCAAAGTGGTGCAACTTTCATTCCGCAGCTCGTACAACCAAACTGACTCTTCCAACACATCCATATGGGTACATTTACGCTAGGGATGGTTCTCTCTTGCACCCAAATACGCCGAACCACTCTGAGCTACATTGGACCGAGTCAAATTAGGTGAAAATTTGATGCAGACACAAGGGCACAATCACAAACTCTTTGCAACCTGCCTATTTGAGGCATCTAACAAGATTATTTTGACATCTTTGGACAGTCCAAAACTCCCTTAAAACTTGACAAGCAACTAAATACACATTTCCCTCTTTAACCCCCTTAAACCCTCATAATAGTGAGAAACTAGTTTTTGTCCAATTACTCCACAATTTTCCAAAACACCAAATGAACACATGACTGATTCAAACACCCATATCCAAGTTACACAACATATATGAGAAACAATATAGACTCCTTTGGACCAGCGTTGACTTCCTATACATTCACCCTTGAACAAGCTACTCAATTAGCCTAAAAATGCAAAGCAACATACCTTCAAACAACACAAAGACCCCTAAAACTTTGGGGCAGCAAATAAATTTCCAAGAAAACAAATATTCTGCAATTGGATTCCATTTGTATGGACCTATAACTATCAAACCAAAAAACCCTTGTTTTTAGTGTAATTCTTGAGGGTTTATTGGATGTAGCACTTCCACAACCTTGCAGACTTTTCCACCACCTTAGAAACCTTTATTTAGGCCCCAATATGCTTAGAAAACAAAGAAACTTCTTGTATCTCAAATATTTTTGCAAACCCTACAGTAAAAACTCTATTTTCAAGTGAAAAAAACCACCATTTTTGGACCTTTAACTCTTCATTTTGTTTCAAAACCCAGTTCTCCACACCTTCCACTCTTGAAATAATGTCAATACATGTAATAACATTTCTACATAAAGTTTTTATGCAAAGCAATGGGAAGATAAAACCATGTAAGTGGTTTGCCCAAACTAATTGCCACCAAAACCATTCTTGATAGTTTAAAACCATGAATCACCCCAAAGTGTAATTATGATAGCACTCAAGATAGCCCTCCACCATGAACATATCAACTAATTACGAACCCATAACATTATGGAAAGATGATCCACTTCTCCCAATGTAACTCCCAAGCATTACATGTGAGAGATGGTCAATTTCATTGATGGCAACGATTGTGTGACTCCCATTGATGACCTTCTTTATTCAATGACATTACAACAATATCCAAAGCATTCCAAAGAATACTAATGAAAAAAATATTTCCCTCAACACCTCATGATCATTCAAGTACTCATTCTAACAATACAAGAGATTTACACTTCAAATTGCAAGTGAATATAATTTACTATATCTTAACATAAAAAATGCAAAACCTAATAGAAAAATGTATCAATGAGGTACAAGGATGTATAAAATCCAATCAATCAAACACAATCAACCTAACATAATTAAGGGTTGATAGGGGTATTGGATAATTAAGGGTTGATAAGGGTATGAATGTTTATCTTTGCATCTACTCTTGAATATCTAGGGACTTGGTGGTATTTAGAAATTTGTTACTCATTTTTATTGCATTGAATCAAAATGTCTCACTATTAATTGCTCCAATGCTATAAGATAAATGAATGTTTTCATGATTATAATGAATATATTGTATGTTATTAATGCTAGCGTATATCATCAAATTATGCCAAACATGTGTTTAGTCAACTCAAAGTGGGTGAATGACACCACTTAGCGAAAAGTTTGAATTTTGAATTTTAAAATGAAAGGGAATAGGTTTGTGACTATGAGGTCACCCTTGTGAATTAAAGAATTGGGTTTGAGGAGAAAAAGTTTCAATCCACTATAATTTATTATATATAAATGGGAGATATTACAAAACCTGGTTCAAATGAGCATACCGACAGGAAAGAACCGGGAAGAAAACCTTCGGTTGTAGCTCGATTAAGTACAAAAATAGACCTATTTACAAAACGTATGAGTTTCCAAAATACGGGCCCCTTTACATTTTAAACATACCCTTTATGCAATGCCAGACATTTGACCCATATTTCAAAAAACATCACTGGGTATAGATTATGCCTATACACAATTATGACCATTTTACATTGTTTCCAATTTGAGAATTCAAATTTTACAAAATTTTCCTATTAGAGGCATTCAAGGCATAGTCTTCAACAATAGTAATATGTTCATGTTCTGCACTGACAAGCACTTGTACAAACCATCAGGGTAGCTTAGAATAACCAATCTATATTATTCTAAATGACACAAAATATGATGAGATGGTAATGCAAACTATAAAAGACGCTTAGAATAACCAATCTATATTGTTGTAATATGTTGCATACCTCTCTGAAAGGATCAAAGTTGGCTATTGTTGTAGCAAGTCCATGACCAATTATGCTAGGAATATCGCAAAAGTGGGAAAATGACAAATCTATATTGTCACAATAGAAAAGATGTTAGACTAGAACATATCTATATTAATCTAAACAACCTGAATGATGATGAGTTGGTGATGCAAACTATAAAAGATGCATACCTCTTCGAAAGGATCAGAGCTGGCTATTGTTGCAACAAGTCCATGATCAATCATGCCAGGAATATCACAAAAGTGGGAAAATGAGAAATCTATATTGTCACAATAGAAAATATGCTTAGAATAATGTATCTATATTAATCTAAACAACTTGAATGATGATGAGCTAGTGATGAAAACTATAAAAGACGCATACCTCTTCAAAAGGATCAAAGCTGGCTAATGTGTGTAGTAGGTCCATGATCAATCATGCCAGGAATATCGCAAAAGCAAGAAAATGAGAAATCTATATTGTCACAATAGAAAATATGCATAGAATAACGTATCTATATTAATCTAAACAACTTGAATGAAGATGATCTAGTGATGCAAACTATAAAAGACATATACCTCTTCGAAAGGATCAGAGCTAGCTATTGTTGCAGCAAGTCCATGATCAATCTTGCCAAAAATATCACAAAAGTACATACAAAATATCACTATTAAAGACACTTGCATTGCAATCGTATATAAAATATCAGTATTAAATAAAGAAAACTAATGAACTTAATCATAATGAACATAAGCATTCTACCTTCAATTCTTGAAAATGCTATTCAAGTGTGCCTGAAGGGTCATCTCTTTGCTTAAGAGTATCCAATATTGCTTCATGATCAAAATTACTAAGTGTCCATAGTTGTTTTATCTTTGGTCTGGCATGATGCTTCAACAACTTAACATTTATTGCTATAAAAAGGTGTGAATACATGAGAATGGTTTTGTGTTTCTCGTAGTCTTCAAATGTAGGTATGCCATTCTTTCTAATCATGTATGTTCGTAACCAAGTTCCTGCAACCACAACTAAACCTATAGGATACATGAAACCATCATCATCTTCCATCCGTTGTGTTAGGTTATGTTTTACCCACACACATCGAGCCAACCAATAGTCTCATCTCTCTTCATTCCCCTGCAGTGCAGCAACTACAAAAATTGTAGACACATAAAAAATGTCCTAAGCCTTTGAGTGTCATTTTTCTTCATCCTCATCCTTCGATAATTGAATAATTTTAGTTATTCAATTATGTTTGATTATATTCCTCTATTAATTAAATAATTTTTAATAATTATTTAATTAATTCACTTTCTAATATTTATTCTATCCCGACCAATTAAATAAATTAATTGCGTCACTAATTTCTTAATCTTCTTCAATAGTTAAATAAATTATTATTTATTTAATTATTTTATCATCTTTCATCTATAGTTAAATAATTACGATTAATTATTTATCTATTCATGGTCCTTTAATTCTTCCATAGTTAAATAATTATTAAAATCATTTAACTATCCCATGCCACCTTCCCTATTAAATAATTAATCTAAATTAATTATTTAAGGTCTAATTTCTATCTCTCCATTTAATTAAATTAATAAATTTAATTATTGTCCATTTCCTCTATTTTCAAATAAATAATTTGAATAAATTATTTATTTTCCACTTGTCCATTTCCTCTATTTTCAAATAAATAATTTGAATAAATTATTTATTTTCCACTTGTCCATTTCCTCCATTTTCGAATAAATAATTTAAAATAAATTATTTATGCACCACTTAGTCAAAGATGCCCTGTCATAATCCCTTGTCATAACATTCATTTCCTATCATAGCCTGCATGTCTTGCATGTCTGTCATAGCCGTCAGGTGTCATAGCCGTCGGCGTCATAGATTTTCCATGCATGGCATATTTTTGGTGCATCAATTCTGGACCATTAATCTTGGCATCTTTTCTAAGGCTTAATATCAACCATCCATTTTGTAACATCCCTCTCATGCATTCCCATCTATTGATCTTGGAATCTTTCTAGAAGATTAATCTCAACCGTCCATTCAAATTGTTGTCTATAAAAGCAACCTTTCTTCTCCATTTTCAGCTTAACAGCTAATTATCTCCAACTTTCTTGCTACCATTTGCAGGTTTTGCACAAGTGTTTCAACAAATCTGAGGGCAAAGTTGCATAACAAGAAGGAGAGCAAGAGAAAGAATCAACCATAATGGGGAGTCATTTCTTTTATGTTTTGTATTTTTTATTCTCTTCATTATTTGTTTTCTCTTGTTTGGATGTGGTTTAATAGTTTAGAAGTGTTGGCTGTCACTTTATCTATTCTATTTGATTTCTAACCCCATCTAACATTTGGTGAACCCAACGTGAAATAGAGAAGTTTGTGTGTTCTTGCTTATTTTTGCTGTTTTGCAGATTACAGCCAAGAATGCATATGAAATCCCGTCATCTTCATTGGAGCACAAAAAAATGGATGCATCAAATATTTTTAAACTTTTTCTAATTTTTGTAGGCCTCATTTTCAGCTTTCCAAAATATTAAACGGTTTGAAATTTTATTAAGATTTGAGAAAGTTATGGCCATTTTACTGATCGCAGTTTTTTTAAGATTTAGTTGTTAAAATCCGATTTTTCTTTTGTTTATAATACTTTTGTTGTGTAAGATTTTGCAAAAAAATTTATGGGTTTTGAAAGTCTATGTCTTAGCTTTCTATAGATACTTACAATTTAAAATTTTGTTTAGTTTTGTGAAAGTTATCACTATTTTAATTTGTTGTTTTCATTCATTTTTTTTTGGTTTACTAATCTTTTGTTTGTAGCATGTGGCTTTGGAGTGGGGCTCCCAAAAAATTGCTTCTTTTGAAGCAACAAAAAAAATTGATCTCTTAGTTTTTAGTTTTCTTTGTTTTCTTTTTCTTAGCTTAGTTTAGTCTCTTCATTTTCTAGTTTAGTTATTTACTGACTTTTAAGTTTTAGTTTGGTTTTTAATTTCTTGCTCTAACTTAATTTTTTGCAGTTTTCTCGTTGGTCCAAGACACCTATAAAACTACTAATTTGTGGTTTTGCAGCCTCGTTAGTCAAAGAATCATTTTATTAAGCTATGTGTTTGTGATTTCTAGCTTAGGAACACTTCTTTTGGTGCATTAAAATGAACATGTGCTTGATTTTGTCTGACTGTGCTTGAAGGTGGTAGGTGATTATGCTCTCACCTTGTGAAAACTAGGTGATCAAAAAACCAGACCCACCTTATTTTTTGTCACCCTCATGACTTAATAATTGAAGTATCCTCTCCCCATGCGCTTTTGAGTGATCCTGGGTGTAAGAGAAACGGTTATTATTTCTAGAAACGGGCCTGCCTTAAGGGAAAAAGTACTCACCTTAAGGGACGACTCGACCAGTAACAGGCTAAAGCCAAGCCACTTCCAGCAGGGATATAAAATGGGTGCTTGAGGAAATTTCAAGTACCACGAGTGCGGATGTGTCACACGGACAGAGTAGTACTCCCATAAACCCTGTTGAGTGTAACCTCTTTAGGTTGGAGTGCCACCTAATTGGTGATTAATATCTTGCCCCATGTGTGGCCACTTGAATGGATGCCCTTACTAGAGACCTATTATTTTATAAGTCAACCATTTTTAGTTGTTGCTTGGTATAGTGTAGGGTACACTATCATGCCCAAAGATACTCACTATTGACTCCCTTGAGTAGAGATAGCAGTACTTGGGAAGTGACTACCCAAGAATCTGAAGTTGGTGTGCCTGTAGAAGTGAGTGCCATGGAGGGGAGCTAGTGCCACCAAACTTCTAAGCTATCTGCTCTCAGTAAGGTGTTTGCTTACCAATAGAATTATATCGGTGGGCTATATCAAAGTAGCCGCAAACCCTTGGCCTATTAGGATTGTGCTTGTCTTGTAATGCGTTTACATACACCAAAAATCAAATTCTTGTCAAGTGTTTTCTGGATTTTCAAACAGTATTCACCACATTCACAAATTTGAACATAAACAATCGACCTCAAACAAACATCACACCTAGTAACTTGCAACACCTCAAAACATTTCCAAAACCATCAACCAAACATGTCTAATTGTTATCCTCCATATTCACCCTTGACCTATGAATGAAACCAAAGGATTGAATATCTTGACCATCATTTGAAAAAGCTTGAAAAACAACTTGAATCCCAACATTTGAATGAAGTGATGCAATCATCTCATAAGCCTTTATCCTTACCCAAAACTACATCATCCAAGTTCAATATCCATGATTTTCTACAAAGGCTAAATGAGAAACCTAAATCTATTTCCTCAAACACAAATAATCTTGAGCAATCCTACAATGTCATTCATCTATCTTCATCTCCCATAATTCAAAATGGACCTCATGAGTTTTTCACCCAAGTTAATGAATCTATCCAACCATCCCCTCTCATCATACCATCTCCATCCAATGAGTCATGTCAATCTATTAGTCCAAAGCATGCTAGCATAGACTCCCCTACAAATGAAGATCAAAGTATTCTTTCCATTCCATCCAATGATACCAAAAA
This sequence comes from Sequoia sempervirens, assembly GCA_007258455.2. NCBI lineage: Eukaryota > Viridiplantae > Streptophyta > Pinopsida > Cupressales > Cupressaceae > Sequoia > Sequoia sempervirens. Next base: position 196,006,143 of record VDFB02000017.1, read on the forward strand.
TCTCCAACCCCTTCCAATCTTTGACCAAGATCCCATCTCTCAAGAACCTCACGATGATCCCCTTATCTCTTTGTGTTTCATTCAAGATTATTCCCTTCCATCTCAAGAGAAAAGTATCTTTCCAAATCCTCCTTCCACCTCATCTAATGAATCCATACCATCTCATGATTCCATCATATCCAATGATCAAGATATGCTTTTCACAAAATATCAGGATTCCATTCCTCATCAAGGTCAAGATATACCTCCATTCAAGGATACCCTTTCATTCCATGATGATGTTCATCCTTCTCATGATCAAGACATGCCTTTCATACCACTTCATGATGATTCCATACCTAATAAAGAGCAAGCTAATCCATCTCCTACATCTCATGATCCTTTTCCATGTCAAGATCCTATCACACATCCTAATTCCCCTCCTCATCACAATATTCCACAAGAGTCTATCACCCCTATTCAAGCTATCCATGAGCCCCTTGCCTATAAAATGGGTTCTCTCACTTTTATCCAAGGTGGTTTACTCGAAGATCTTGTTATTCCTTCCATATCACAACCACCTCATGATGGACTTGCATCTCTTTTCATAAACAATATATATCCCATTGGAAAACGAATTTGTCAAAGTATGAACTACAAAGGCAAAGGATTAGGTATTCATGAACAAGGTATCCTAGAACCCCTTTATATCCAAGAAAACACATACTATCATGGCCTTGGTTATACACCTCACTCTCAAGACATTCATATCCATCATAAGCCTAGATTCCATCAAAATAAACCTAAGTATCCTAGTCCATCAAACCTTCCATCTATCCTAGGTCCTTATCCTAGTCCATCAAATATTCCATCTATCCTTGGTCCTTATCATCCAAACCCTAGTCCATCAACCCTTCCATCCATATTGGGGCCATACATCCCTTCATCTCATATTCATGAAGAACAACAATGGCACACATCCTTGATGCCCTTTCAAAATTATACCTACATTAACACATCCATAAGACTTCCATATCATTCATCTCCATCCACCCATCCCATTGCTCTTGGAATCAATTTGGGTGCCAAATGTCAAAAGCTTCCATATCAAAATCCACATGTATCAAAGGATCAACATGTCTCCTTGAAGAGCCATGCAAAAATAAAAGAAAATTTGATCCCAAGTCAAAATAAAAATCCAAAAGGCCACAAAGGCCCATCAAGTCAAAAGAAAAATCCAAAAGGCCACAAAGGCCCATCAAGTCAAAAGAAATAAATTCAAAGGCCACAAAGGCCCATAAATCAAGAAGAAAAATTTCAAAGGCCACAAAGGACCATAAAGAAAAAAGAAGAATCTCAAAGGCCACAAAGGCCCATGAATCAAAAATCAGAGTCAAAAGCTATGTGGATTCCTAAAAGTCTCATAGAAGCAATAAAATCTAAATTGGCATCCAAATTTGCTAATCCAAAAGCTTCCTCCTATCATCTATCTAAAAACCTATCACCTTCCAAATTCAGCTTCCCTCCATCACTCCACCACCCTTCAAGGTGTGTGCCAATGTTGATATTTCCATCCTTTACATCCTTTTCATCTATCCATCAACAAGCCTTCCAACCTCCTATCCATTATCCAACATCCATCCCCCATTATGTGTTACTTCAAAAGAAGCAATTTTAACAGGGTTTACCACAAATTAGATTTCATCCTTTTAAAATTAGATTTGTGTTAGGTTATGTTTTACCCGCACACATCGAGCCAACCAATAGTCTGATCTCTCTTCATTCCCCTGCGGTGCAACAACTACAAAAATATGTCCTAGTTGTAGTAGATCTGAAAGCAAGCCATAATCAACTGAACTTTCCATTGTGTCATTTGTCATGGATATTGTTTGAGATAAAGGAGTTAGATACTATGGTACCCATGTATCCACCCACTCACTTGACTCGCATTGATCCCACTCACACTTTTTTAACAAAAGAAATTGTTAAAACAAATTGTTTAGAAGTTTAGAAGTGTTAAAATTGCTTCTGTTAAAATTAGATTACCTGTTTAGAAAGTTATGGCCATTTTACTGATCGCAGTTTTTTTAAGATTTAGTTGTTAAAATCCAATTTTTCTTAGTTTTTTGCAGTTTTCTAACTTAGTTATTATCCAACTACCGTTCGAATGGAGAAGGAAGGTTTCTTTTATAGACAACCTTCCTTGCTTTTATAGATTAAGATTTGAGAAAGTTATGGCCATTTTACTGATCGCAGTTTTTTTAAGATTTAGTTGTTAAAATCTGATTTTTCTTTTGTTTATAATACTTTTGTTGTGTAATATTTTGCAAAACTTTTTATGGGTTTTGAAAGTCTATGTCTTAGTTTTCTATAGATACTTACAATTTAAAATTTTGTTTAGTTTTGTGAAAGTTATCACTATTTTAATTCGTTGTTTTCATTCATTTTTTTTTGGTTTACTAATCTTTTGTTTGTAGCATGTGGCTTTGGAGTGGGGCTCCCAAAAAATTGCTTCTTTTGAAGCAACAAAAAAAATTGAGCTCTTAGTTTTTAGTTTTCTTTGTTTTCTTTTTCTTAGCTTAGTTTAGTCTCTTCATTTTCTAGTTTAGTTATTTACTGACTTTTAAGTTTTAGTTTGGTTTTTAATTTCTTGCTCTAACTTAGTTTTTTGCATTTTTCTCATTGGTCCAAGACACCTATAAAACTACTAATTTGTGGTTTTGCAGCCTCGTTAGTCAAAGAATCATTTTATTAAACTATGTGTTAATAGCTATTCTTCTCCAAGAAGATTAATTAATTCACCTTCTTATCTTTATTCTATCTTGATCAATTAAAATTATTTAATTGCGTCGCTAATATATCCCTTTCTTCAATAATTAAATATAAAACTACTAATTTAAAATTGCTTTTTTTGACACCTATAAAACTACTAATTTAAATAATTAAATAAAAAAATGAAGAAAGGGATATATTAGCGACGCAATTAAATAATTTTAATTGATCAAGATAGAATAAAGATAAGAAGGTGAATTAATTAAATAATTAAAAACTATTTAATTAATAGAGGAATGCAATCACACCTAATTGAATAATTAAAGTTATTCAATTATCGAAGAACAATGACCAAGAAAAATGACGCTCGCGGACTTAGGACATTTTTTAGTGTCTACATTTTGCCCCTCTTTGAGACAATGCAGCTTGTTGCATTGTTTCAAAGAAAAAGATTGATCAATTGATACATGCCCCAAAGATATCTTAGTAAGGATTATGATAAGAATGATATGCCCCCTCGAGAGATTGATCGAATAGATTGTAAGAAGATTATTCTCTCGATAGATGTCCAGAAAGTGATTAGATACTTGATATTGCGTAAGTGATAAAGCAGTGATGTACATTTTGATGAAAATGCAGAGTTGATGGGTGTAACTGAAAAATTGATGGAAATGATTAGTATAGCCAGGTTAATATGCTGATGAAGCTGATTGAGCTAATTAAGCTGATTGAGAATTATGCTTACGCAAGACAAGTTGCTGCAATGATGGATTGATTGATTGATTAAGGGGACATGAAAGTTCAAGAAGCAGGTTGATTGATTTGAGATTTGATTCAAGAGACATATATCAGTGAGTTAAGCAATTAATTGATTTCTCCACGATAAGAAAGATGAAGAAAATGAAATGCAAGATGGAAGATAATGAAGGTGATGAAGTCTCTTGTACCATTTAAGTGCTTTTATCATCATCGGGCTTATTATGTCGCAAATTAGTATAAGCGTCTAGATAACATGAACATCTAAATGACCTGAATATTGTTTGCATTTTTATTTAGTAATGAAGTATAAGCATCTAGGTATAAGAACTTTAGATGACCTGAATACTTATTGCATGGAAGACACTATCAGAAAAGGAATGCTCTCATCCACATTAGACTCATAGGTCCTCGATGGTTTTAGACAACCATGTCCTAAGACGAGTCAACCTATGAATAAGAAACAATCCACAAACAACAAACAAGTGAACATGCCCCATCCTTGCCTCTCTAGTCAAAGACATCCTAGAGAAGCTAAAAGACATGTCACCAAAGATAAAATACTAAAATAAGCAAAGATCAACAAACAAACAGGGGTTTTGCTTCGATGTAAAAAAAATGATTCTCATTACAGTTTATGTGTTTTGGTTGGATTTGTAAGATGGGTTGATATTTATATTATAATGTTTGCTTGATTGTCAACATTTGCATGTTTTGATTTTGTTGAAGTTCAAAGTTGTGTGGTGATTTGAAAGTGTCACTGTTTTTTTTGGAACTTTTGATTTTTTTGGGATTTCTAGAATATTTGATTTTTTTGGATTTCTTCTGGACATTTTATGATTTTTTTTGAATTATTTCAGGACATTTTATGATTTTTTTTTTTTCAGGACATTTTATGATTTTTTTAAAAAAAATTCAGGACATTTTATGATTTTTTTGGATTTTTGGAATTTTTAAAGATGGAGTGAAGTGAAATGTGATATGACTGATTGAAGGAACTAGATGCCCAACACTAGAGGTAGTGCAACCATGGATAAACGATAGATCAAAATGAAAGATTCACTGCAAAACATGTCACACAAGCAACATATCCTTTGTCAAAAGATGATAATGGTTGGTTGATTGGATGCCAGGAATGATCGATTCCATAAGGCATGATGATGATAAGTACTTAGGATCACTGATTCATCTAAGTACAATAAGATTGATGATTGTTTATGATTGATTGACAAAAAATATGAGGATTGGATAATGTTTTATAGCCAGGCTTAAATATGATTTGCATGATAAGATTCAAGGTTGCAAAGGAACATGATGACCAACATTGGAGGTGATTTAATCATGGATAAATGATAAGGATGTGAACTATGATGGAATGGTAACACATAAGGATATGAAAGGAAATCCAAAGCATGTGTTTGAAATTTTTCCCCTAATCTCATCAAGAAGAAAGGAAGCAATTGGGACATGGATTTTGATAGGCTAGGAGGTATGGAATGGAAGAATGCAAAGATAAGGATAATGAATAGGATGATCAAGATCGATAAGATATGGACACAATGACTAAGTACTTTTCTCCTATTCTTCGTCAAGACCAAGGAAGGGAAGAAAGGATGCATTAAGATAGGATGGAGGAATATGGATATGGTGAAGGATAAAATGTATGACGTTTAAGAGGATCCTTATCCTTGTCAAGATCAAAGGTGGAAAGGTAAAGGATGAACATAAAGAGGATAATGGATATGAATTAATGGATGGATGAAACTTGCCACCAAGTGTAGAGTACAAGAGGAATATGGAAGACAGGATATGGATAGGGATAAATGAAAATGGAAGGTAATATATGCATGATAGGCAGATGGAGGAAGGACTCAAGCATCAAGTTTCACAGCTAATATCCCTTTAATATGTGCTCCAATAAACCATGGCAAGAAGGATTAGACTCATAAACGTTGGTAGATAAATGGTGTGATGGAAGAAGCTAAGGACTTATGCAAAGGTTTGGATTAAAGGAGGATAATGGGGGATGGATGTTGGATAATGGATAGGAGGTTGGAAGGCTTGTTGATGGATAGATGAAAAGGATGTAAAGGATGGAAAGATCAACATCGGCACACACCTTGAAGGGTGGTGGAGTGATGGAGGAAAACTGAATTTGGAAGGTGATAGGTTTTTAGATGGATGATAGGAGGAAGCTTTTGGATTAGCAAATTTGGATTCCAATTTAGATTTTATTGCTTCTATGAGACTTTTAGGAATCCACATAGCTTTTGACTCTGATTTTTGATTCATGGGCCTTTGTGGCCTTTGAGATTCTTCTTTTTTCTTTATGGGCCTTTGTGGCCTTTGAAATTTTTCTTCTTGATTTATGGGCCTTTGTGGCCTTTGAATTTATTTCTTTTGACTTGATGGGCCTTTGTGGCCTTTTGGATTTTTCTTTTGACTTGATGGGCCTTTGTGGCCTTTTGGATTTTTATTTTGACTTGGGATCAAATTTTCTTTTATTTTTGCATGGCTCTTCAAGGAGACATGTTGATCCTTTGATACATGTGGATTTTGATATGGAAGCTTTTGACATTTGGCACCCAAATTGCTTCCAAGAGCAATGGGATGGGTGGATGGAGATGAATGATATGGAAGTCTTATGGATGTGTTAATGTAGGTATAATTTTGAAAGGGCATCAAGGATGTGTGCCATTGTTGTTCTTCATGAATATGAGATGAAGGGATGTATGGCCCCAATATGGATGGAAGGGTTGATGGACTAGGGTTTGGATGATAAGGACCAAGGATAGATGGAATATTTGATGGACTAGGATAAGGACCTAGGATAGATGGAAGGTTTGATGGACTAGGATACTTAGGTTTATTTTGATGGAATCTAGGCTTATGATGGATATGAATGTCTTGAGAGTGAGGTGTATAACCAAGGCCATGATAGTATGTGTTTTCTTGGATATAAAGGGGTTCTAGGATACCTTGTTCATGAATACCTAATCCTTTGCCTTTGTAGTTCATACTTTGACAAATTCGTTTTCCAATGGGATATATATTGTTTATGAAAAGAGATGCAAGTCCATCATGAGGTGGTTGTGATATGGAAGGAATAACAAGATCTTCGAGTAAACCACCTTGGATAAAAGTGAGAGAACCCATTTTATAGGCAAGGGGCTCATGGATAGCTTGAATAGGGGTGATAGACTCTTGTGGAATATTGTGATGAGGAGGGGAATTAGGATGTGTGATAGGATCTTGACATGGAAAAGGATCATGAGATGTAGGAGATGGATTAGCTTGCTCTTTATTAGGTATGGAATCATCATGAAGTGGTATGAAAGGCATGTCTTGATCATGAGAAGGATGAACATCATCATGGAATGAAAGGGTATCCTTGAATGGAGGTATATCTTGACCTTGATGAGGAATGGAATCCTGATATTTTGTGAAAAGCATATCTTGATCATTGGATATGATGGAATCATGAGATGGTATGGATTCATTAGATGAGGTGGAAGGAGGATTTGGAAAGATACTTTTCTCTTGAGATGGAAGGGAATAATCTTGAATGAAACACAAAGAGATAAGGGGATCATCGTGAGGTTCTTGAGAGATGGGATCTTGGTCAAAGATTGGAAGGGGTTGGAGATTTTTGGTATCATTGGATGGAATGGAAAGAATACTTTGATCTTCATTTGTAGGGGAGTCTATGCTAGCATGCTTTGGACTAATAGATTGACATGACTCATTGGATGGAGATGGTATGATGAGAGGGGATGGTTGGATAGATTCATTAACTTGGGTGAAAAACTCATGAGGTCCATTTTGAATTATGGGAGATGAAGATAGATGAATGACATTGTAGGATTGCTCAAGATTATTTGTGTTTGAGGAAATAGATTTAGGTTTCTCATTTAGCCTTTGTAGAAAATCATGGATATTGAACTTGGTTGATGTAGTTTTGGGTAAGGATAAAGGCTTATGAGATGATTGCATCACTTCCTTCAAATGTTGGGATTCAAGTTGTTTTTCAAGCTTTTTCAAATGATGGTAAGGATATTCAATCCTTTGGTTTCATTCATAGGTCGAGGGTGAATATGGAGGATAACAGTTAGACATGTTTGGTTGATGGTTTTGGAAATTTTTTGAGGTGTTGCAAGTTACTAGGTGTGATGTTTGTTTGAGGTCGATTATTTATGTTCAGATTTGTGAATGTGGTGAATACTGTTTGAAAATCCAGAAAACACTTGACAAGCACTCGATGTTTTGGTGTATGCAAATGCACATAAGACAAGCACAATCCTAATAGGTCAAGGGTTTGTATACTTGATATAGCCCACCGATATACCCCGGATTGGTGCTAAACACCTTTCCTTCTCGAGAGCAGATAGCTTAGAAGTTTGGTGGCATTGGCTCCCCTCCACGGCTCATTAACGTCATTCGAGCACACCAACTTTGAATTCTTGGGTCATCACTTCCCAAGAACTACTATCTCTACTCAAGGGAGTCAGTAGTGAGTATCTTCGGGTATGATACTGTACCCTGCACTATACCAAGCAACGGCTGAAAATGGTTGGCTTCTAAAACAATAGGTGTTTAGTTAGGGCATCCGTTCGAGTGGCCACACATGGGGCGAGAGATTAATCACCAATTAGGTGGCACTCCAGCCTGAAGATTTTACGCTCAACAGGGTTTATGGGAGTACTACTCCGTCCATGTGACACATCTGCACTCGTGGTACTTAAACTTTCCTCAAGCACCCATTTTATATCCTGGTTGGAAGTGGCTTGGCTTTATCCTGTTATCGGTCGAGTCGTCCCTTAAGGTGAGTACTTTTTCCCTTAAGGTAGACCCATTTCTAGAAATAATAATCATTTCTCTTACACCCAGGATCACTCAAAAGTGCATGGGGAGAGGATACTTCGATTATTAAGTCATGAGGGTGACAAAAAATAAGATGGGTCTGGTTTTTTGATTACCTAGTTTTCACAAGGTGAGAGCATAATCACCTACCACCTTCAAGCACAGTCAGACAAAATCAAGCACATGTTCATTTTAATGCACCAAAAGAAGTGTTTCTAAGCTAGAAATCACAAACACATAGTTTAATAAAATGATTCTTTGACTAACGAGGCTGCAAAACCACAAATTAGTAGTTTTATAGGTGTCTTGAACCAACGAGAAAACTGCAAAAAACTAAGTTAGAGCAAGAAATTAAAAACCAAACTAAAACTTAAAAGTCAGTAAATAACTAAACTAGAAAATGAAGAGACTAAACTAAGCTAAGAAAAAGAAAACAAAGAAAACTAAAAACTAAGAGCTCAATTTTTTTTGTTGCTTCAAAAGAAGCAATTTTTTGGGAGCCCCACTCCAAAGCCACATGCTACAAACAAAAGATTAGTAAACCAAAAAAAAATGAATGAAAACAACAAATTAAAATAGTGATAACTTTCACAAAACTAAACAAAATTTTAAATTGTAAGTATCTATAGAAAGCTAAGACATAGACTTTCAAAACCCATAAATTTTTTTGCAAAATCTTACACAACAAAAGTATTATAAACAAAAGAAAAATCGGATTTTAACAACTAAATCTTAAAAAAACTGCGATCAGTAAAATGGCCATAACTTTCTCAAATCTTAATAAAATTTCAAACCGTTTAATATTTTGGAAAGCTGAAAATGAGGCCTACAAAAATTAGAAAAAGTTTAAAAATATTTGATGCATCCATTTTTTTGTGCTCCAATGAAGATGACGGGATTTCATATGCATTCTTGGCTGTAATCTGCAAAACAGCAAAAATAAGCAAGAACACACAAACTTCTCTATTTCACGTTGGGTTCACCAAATGTTAGATGGGGTTAGAAATCAAATAGAATAGATAAAGTGACAGCCAACACTTCTAAACTATTAAACCACATCCAAACAAGAGAAAACAAATAATGAAGAGAATAAAAAATACAAAACATAAAAGAAATGACTCCCCATTATGGTTGATTCTTTCTCTTGCTCTCCTTCTTGTTATGCAACTTTGCCCTCAGATTTGTTGAAACACTTGTGCAAAACCTGCAAATGGTAGCAAGAAAGTTGGAGATAATTAGCTGTTAAGCTGAAAATGGAGAAGAAAGGTTGCTTTTATAGACAACAATTTGAATGGACGGTTGAGATTAATCTTCTAGAAAGATTCCAAGATCAATAGATGGGAATGCATGAGAGGGATGTTACAAAATGGATGGTTGATATTAAGCCTTAGAAAAGATGCCAAGATTAATGGTCCAGAATTGATGCACCAAAAATATGCCATGCATGGAAAATCTATGACGCCGACGGCTATGACACCTGACGGCTATGACAGACATGCAAGACATGCAAGCTATGATAGGAAATGAATGTTATGACAGGGGATTATGATAGGGCATCTTTGACCAAGTGGTGCATAAATAATTTATTTTAAATTATTTATTCAAAAATGGAGGAAATGGACAAGTGGAAAATAAATAATTTATTCAAATTATTTATTTTAAAATAGAGGAAATGGACAAGTGGAAAATAAATAATTTTATTGAAATTATTTATTTGAAAATAGAGGAAATGGATTATGGAAAATAAATAATTTATTCAAAATTATTTATTTGGAGAAAACAAAGAGGAACATTTAATTAAATTTATTAATTTAATTAAATGGAGAGATAGAAAATAGACCTTTAAATAATTAATTTAGATTAATTATTTAATAGGAAGGTGGCATGGGATAGTTAAATGATTTTAATAATTATTTAACTATGGAAGAATTAAAGGACCATGAATAGATAAATAATTAATGGTAATTATTTAACTATAGATGAAAGATGACAAAATAATTAAATAAATAATAATTTATTTAACTATTGAAGAAGAGGAAGAAATTAGTGACGCAATTAGTTTATTTAATTGGTCAGGATAGAATAAATATTAGAAAGTGAATTAATTAAATAATTATTAAAAATTATTTAATTAATAGAGGAATATAATCAAACATAATTGAATAACTAAAATTATTCAATTATCGAAGGACGAGGATGAAGAAAAATGATGCTCGAAGGCTTAGGAAATTTTTATGTGTCTACATTTTGCCCCTCTTTGTCACAATGCAGCCTATCACATTGTGACAAAGAAAAACAAGTCAAAGTCACGCCCCAGTGCAACATAAGATGAGGAAGAATGATGAGGAGGGTTACGGTATGCCCCCTCGAGAGGATAGACGGGTTCCAAGAACACGAGTGTGCTCTCGAAATTGATGAGAAGACTAGAGGATGAAAGATAGAAGAAATGTTAGTTTGGAAGGGGATGGATATTAGCGTGGAAGAGAGGGGAGGATGAAGATGGAAAGCTAGATGAAAAAAAAGAAAAGATAGGGGAACCAACTTTCATACTTACATTTTTATATTTATCATCATTGGGAAGATTATTGTAATGGCCAACAAACACCATGATATGACATAGACCAAGGTGTGCAAGGTTATACCATCACGTGAGATAAGCAGTCGCAGACAAGGATGATCATGAGTCATACAAAAAGACACATTTTCCCTAGTCTTTTTGCCATAACCAGCCGCAAGAAGAAAAAGACAAGAAAGACAAATCATGAAACGTTGTTGCTTCTCTAAATCCTATTTCGAAGACATCCTTGAGAAACTAGTAACATGATTTCCAAATAGGACAAAATAAAGCCAAAAACATCATCATGATACGTTGTTGCTTTTCTAAATCCCAGAGTTAGGACATTGCTAAGAAACTAGTAACATGAGTGTCAAAAGACAAGACAAATGTCATGATACATTGCTACTTCTCTAAATCCTGTTGTCGAGATCTCGCTGAAAAACTAGTAACATGATGAAAAATCAATAGACAAGTGCCAAGTGTTTTCCAAGTGTTTTAATGTCAAGATGTCTAGTTTGATGTCGAGATGCCAGGGTGTCAAGGTTTTGATGATGCCAAGATGATGAGTGTCGAAGATTGCCAAATTCAGGAAGGACACATCCTGAATAATGTTGATGTCAAGAGGAGAAACCCCCAAAAGTCAAGAGGATCCCTCAAAATTCTAGGTGACAGTGACGATGCCTAGGAAGGACACATCCTAAGGCATAAATGATGGGGGTTGTTCTTCAGAAGGACACATCTGAAAGAACATTGATGTCAAGAGGATTTCTCAAAATGTTGGATGACGATGACGATGCCTAGGAAGGACACATCCTAGGGAATGATTAAATGACAAGCTACCCTTCAAAAGGAAACATCTGAAGAGTAAGCAAGATTTGACTAGCTTGACTAAGTTTGACTGAGATTGACTAATTTTGATATGCCAAGATGATTTTCATGTTCTATTGACAGATTGTCGAAGAATAGTTGTTAAGCTGAAAATGGAGAAGGTTGCTTTTATAGACAACCATTCAAATGGACGGTTGAGATTAATCTTCTAGAAAGATTCCAAGATCAATGGATGAGAATGCATGAGAGAGATGTTATAGAATGGATGGTTGAGATTAAGTCTCAGAAAAGATGCCAAGATCAATGGTCCAAAATTGATGCACCAAGAATATGCCATGCATGGAAAAACTATGGCGCCGACGGCTATGACACCTGACAGCTATGACAGAAATGAATGTTATGACAGAGGATTATGACAGAGCATCTTTGACTAAGTGGAGGTGCATAAATAATTTATTTTAAATTATTTATTCAAAATGGAGGAAAATGACAAGTGGAATAGAAAATAAATAATTTATCCAAATTATTTATTTAGGGAAAATGAAAAGAGGAGCATTTAATTAAATTTATCAATTTAATTAAATGGAGAGATGGAAATTAGACATGGATAATTAATTTGAATTATTTATCCAGAAGAGAGGAATGAAACACAATTAAATAATTTTGACAATTATTTAATTATAGAAGAATAAAGGGTCAAATAATGATTATTATTATTATTTGACTATAGATGAAAGATAAATAATTAAATAAAAAAAATGATTTATTTAATTATTGAAGAAAGGCAATCTAAGTTATGGCCATTTTTAACAATCCGATTTGATCCTTTTAAAATTAGATTTGTGTTAGGTTATGTTTTACCCACACACATCGAGCCAACCAATAGTCTGATCTCTCTTCATTCCCCTGCGATGCAACAACTACAAAAATATGTCCTAGTTGTAGTAGATCTGAAAGCAAGTCGTAATCAACTGAACTTTCCATTGTTTCATTTGTCATGGATATTGTTTGAGATAAAGGAGTTACATACTATGGTACCCATGTATCCACCCACTCACTTGACTCGCATTGATCCCACTCACACTGAATACAACTTTGACAGAAAAAAGCCAACTCTTATGTCCAAATGGTCCATGTGCGTGCATCTGAGCTTCAAAACGAATGCATCTTTGAAGAATCTTTGATTGCATGACAATCTAATCTACCTCCCACTATACCCTCCTCAACGAACCAAAAGAATCTGCACATTGTTGAATCAAGTGTCCCTCCCTGTGACAATGCTAAACTACACCAATCAACTACAGAACATGCCTTGTTGAATTTTGCTCCTGAAATCTTCAATTGCTCCTTAACTAGAGCTCTCTTTACACATGCACCTGCTCCATCATGCTCCCCTGTCCCATGTCCAGCTTCAAAAAAATTCCAAATATGAGGTAGACCCCTCTCTACATGCATTCTACTCAACCAATAAAACATACGAGCATTCTTGAATTGACCTGTGCAATTATCTGACCAAATTAGATGTCGGCCCAATGCTATATCATGCTCCTACAAGAATTCAAAAAAATTCTTGAAACAATGTTAGACATACTCAGATGAGTAATATCTATCATCACTCATATAAAAATGACACTCTTTGATTATCTTTCGATCCTTCTTTGTACTATCAAGTGCATGTCTAAATGTTATGTGGATAAAAATAGCAATCTGAATGGAATTGTAATACTGAGATTGTACCTCACTTTGTGGTTGCAATGTGTAGTTTTTTGCAAAGTCAACCACTGATATAATAGTGCCAATCGAAAAAGAGTCCTTACACATCCTAAATTGTTGATCCAACCACTCAGACCTATGACTACGCCTTGCATATTTGGAGAAACGATTGTCCTTAAAATCTGAAATAAAATCAGCAACACTGCATTCTTTTGTAACCAACTCACATCTAGAACCTTCACCTCTGCTTTGCAAAGTATATTTGACTATCTCATATCTCTTTTTCTCAACAAGCTCTTTCCAAATTCATGTTTGAAACTCTCATGAAAATATTGAACAAACTTTGACAAGCCACCACATTGTGAGCACTTTGCATTTAAACAATCATTTCTATAGAAAAAGCAACCATCATCTCTCAAACATAAAAATAGATCTAGCAAGTCCCTTGATGATTTTGGAAGATGCATTGCACCACACTCCTGCAACATTTCGTTAGTATGCAAAGTAGAACGGATATAGCATAATAGCTCATGGTACATTGAAAACTCCACATGGTATTTGCAACAAGTATTACAAATCTTAAGAGGCACACAATAAAATGGCTTCAAACCCTCAAAAGTCCTTTGCGAGATTTCCATATTTTTATGTGTTTCAATAAATTTTTTGAACAACATTGTTTGGCTTGATCAAAGAAATGTTTAGGATGTGGTGTAATGGTCTCATTGCCAATTTTAACTTTTAAAACATCCTTTGCATTGGGTGATACCTAGAGTTATCATGCCAAAATTGTTGAATTACCTGCTTTACATGATCGTTTAGCTTCTTATGAACACGGAAGCCTCCCTACAAAAGCCCATGTATCATTTTCAAGAGGATCATCTATTCTTTCTCTTCTTGCAAGTGCTCTATCCAAAGTTTTATGATTTATGTCAAAATCAACACAAGTTTGTCTCATAAAGCGAGCCTTTTTCAATTGATGGCTTACTACGGCGGTTGTAATGACTCTCCGAGCAGCTCTCTTATCCTTTTCCTTGTTACTTTTTCCAATAGACTTGAGAGCATTAAAAATATTTTTGACAATAATAGAATTTTCTTCAGTCTTCTTGTTCACACGAATCTTCAATTTGGCTAGCAAATGTCTCATCTTTTGTATCTTTAGCAATTGTACAAAAATTTGGCATTGCTCAGTCAATGTCTTATCACTAAAATATTGGTTGAAAAGTATTCTAGCCCACAACCAAATAGTTCGTGTTGACCTCTTGCCTTCAAAATTGTTTATAATGTTTCATCAAATTCAAGTAACCATTTAGGGTTCTTGAGGGTCTTGAAATTGGAATGTCTTTCTTCCATACAAGGTTCTTCATTTCTCATGTAATTTGGTGAAACATAATTTACACTTGCTTCAATATTATGTTCAAAATCTTCATTTCCAACATTTTCACCTTGAACATTTTCAATATCAATTTGAATAATTTCATTACCAATTTCACTATCATGTTCAACATCTTCAAATCCAACATTTTCACCTTGAACATTTTCATTATCAATTTCAATATTTTCATTCCCAATTTCAATATCATGTTCAATATCTTCAAATCAAACATTTTCACCTTGAACATTTTCATTATCAATTTCAATAATTTCATTCCTAATTTGAATATCATGTTCAACATATTCAATTCCAATATTTTCACCTTGAACAATTTCAATTTCCTCTTCACTTGAAAGACCATAGGGGTTACGTTCACCAATATTTAACATACCTTGTCTTCTCTTCCTATGACTTTCTCTATCTTTTTGTCTATATGCTTCAATTTCTTCTTTTGTAAGCTTTCTCTTACATTTTTGCTTCCGACGACTGCTACTCCCCATTATACCTTATAAAAGATGCTAAAAAATCATTCCTTATGACAAATTTCAATAGAAGATACTTCAAAAAGTTGATCTTTGTCCCTTCCTTTCTGAAATGTGTGTTTTTCACCTGCAAATAGAATGTAGGGTCCATTGGAATCCACAAAATGACCCACATGGGGCTTTTCTATGGCCCACAAATCTAATATCCATTATAATCTGATATCCGATTCATTCTAAAAATTTATGATGTTTTGCAATGGTATGATTTTAGTTCTTCAAATTGGATATCCGATTCAAATTGGATATTCGATTCAAATCAAATATCTGATTTGTGTACACATAGACCTAAGGGTTAATGGTAGATAGTAGAGGGTTTAAGGGTTAAAGGTTTAGGGTTTAGGGTATATGGTAGATGGTTCAAGGGTTAAGGGTTTATGGTAGAGGGTTATAAGGGTTTAGGGTTTCATGGTAAGGGTATAAGGGAGAGAGATAGATGGAGTGAGTGTGTGAGAGAGTGACTAGAGAGAGTGGGATAGAGTGGGAGAGAGGGAGGGAGATGGTGGGAGAGAGTGGCAGAGAGTGGGAGAGGGTGGTAGAGAGTGGAAGAGAGGGAGGG
>VDFB02000017.1:196022177-196077664 GCA_007258455.2 Sequoia sempervirens
TTTTCTACCTTTTTCTAACTGAATTTCTCTCCACCATATTGAAGCATGTCCCTTCAATCTTGTCTTGGCAAATCTTACTCTATCTGGGTCTTCAACTTCTTCAAACTCAAAATACTCCTCTATTTCATTTATCCAGTCTATCAGTTCCTTAGTTCCTCTGGATTAAAGCTTCCATTAAAGTTAGGGACATCAATTTTTGGTCTCTTTCCCATTTTTTTCAAAGCCCTCAACAATGGGTCATTTGCAACTGTTGCAATTTCCTCTCTTTGTTTAGTGTTCAGGCTAGCATTCTTTGAAGCTTCTTCTTCATCACTATCAAGTCCCCTTCTTTGTGCAAACCCTCTTCTTATCTCTTCTTGAAGTGCCTCTACTTGTCTTATAAAAGCTCTAAAATCATTATCATGGACAAAATTTTCCACTCTTCCTCTTCCTCTTCCTCTACCATGATGGGCTCCTCTCCAATCCATTTTTTTATCAACACCCACAACATAATCTTGGTGTAACTGCCTCTCTTCGGTGGTCTGTTACACACTCTTCCTGTTCATTTGATACTATACACTCAAAAATTGGTCTGGAGAATATTAATTAAATATTGATTATTTAATTAATAATTTTTTATTCCTCTACTATATAAATAAATCAAATTTATTTACATAGTTCCTTTCCTCTTAATTCTTCTATTCCAATTCACCTCTTTCATGATTTATTTAAAATGAGAAAATCTAAGTAATTTGTTTTATTTTAATTAACTTCCCTCTCACTTAATTCAATTTTTTTTAATTTGAATTCCATCACATTTCTACATACTTTTCTCTAACTACCTTCCATCTCAACCTCCAACTCAACATGTGTCACATGAAAATGATTATTATTATTTTCTAAATTGATAATTATCTTCAACAATTTAACCACCTTGAGGACACATGGCTTCTTCATCCAAATGATTCCCTCTTGCACTTGGAAAAATGGTTTTATTAAAGGGAACATTTACGTTGTTTTCTCCATCCTCTTCATTCTTCTCTGTTGAATTCTCTAGATTAAATCTTGATCACTCATGGATTCCAACACACCCTATCCCTTGGAAAAATAAATAAATTGAGCCCAACTTATGGCTTTTGCATAGAAGGATAAATTGCATAATCTTACTCTAGAAAATTTCACTTGTATTTTTAGAGCTTCATTTGCATTTTAGCTTAGCATTTAGGATTAGTTATCAATTTTGTTTAGATCATGCCTCCTTTACACATCTCATGTTTAATTCATCATGTAGAATCAATTCTAATCTCATTGGAATTAGCATAGTTTTGCATTATCTTCCATTTCATATCATTTTGTGCATATTGATTCATTCCACCATGTCCATTTATCATTTTATACAGCTAAATCTTTTAATCATATAGATGTAGGTTTATAATCTACATTGTAAATGGATAGGCTACACATTTCTTACATGACATCTCAGGGATTTGTGTAGGAATATGTTCTGAGAGCACAAATTTCCAAAAAAATTAAGATTAAAGGAAGATGTGAAGTTTTTAAAGAGTTATGTTGTTAAACTATTTTTTATTTAAATAGATTCTTTAATATAATAATTCCCATCTAAGTATATTTTTTTAATATAAATTCATGCATATTTTAATACACATAAATTGGCACCCACTATGGGGTCTAGCCCCTGTTATTTTAATATTTTTTGGAAGTTCTATTTTGCAGGCTCGGACGTGTGGTTTTCTTACGCAACCACATAATTTCTTAGCATTTATGAAAGATTCTCTGGCACTTTCACTGGCTGTTCTGGTGCTTCCAAGAAATTTTGTGGCACTTCAGGGAGTTTTTGTGGCACTTTGACCCCATCTTGTGGTGCTTTCAATCAATTTTATGTTGCTTTTATCTTTTTGGTGCTTCTACTTTCTGTTATGACACTTTTAGTTATTTCTATAATTTTTTTTTGAAAATGAAAACTAATGTTGGATTTTCTATTTTGCAGGTTGCATAAAACATTTTCAAAGACCTTGCTGACACTCCAAAACACTTACCAAATATAATCTATGAGAAACTACTAATGAATTTGATGTAGGGGCAGGATTTTATATCTTTCTTTTTTGATTAAATTAGGAACATAGATTAATTAATATAGGAAAGAACAACATGTTTGTTACTTGTTTGGAAGGGTAGCAATATGCTCTCCCCTTAACTAGGTCACCAAAAATCTAGAACCCTTCCTTTTTCATTTATTTTTGGTGTGTTTTGAATGGTAAGCATATGCTCTCCCCTTAACTAGGTGACCAAAAAGCTAGACCCATTCTTTGTTAATCTGCGAATGTGAGTAGGGTATACGGCAAGGGTTCTCTCTTTATTCATGTGGAATAAAGAGGATCAAACTATGGGTATACTCTCTCACTTTTTTTTATCCTAGAGGGCATACCTTGGGGAAAAAGTACTCACCCAAGGGAATGACTCAACCAGTAACACTCTAAAGCCAAGAGTATTTCTAGTCGAGATATAAATGTAGATATTGGAGTAAATACCAATATCACATGGTTGGATTTGATGAGAAGGGCATCAATGGTCTCTCACCACGTTGGGTCAATTCCTATGAATGTAAATTCCTTATTAGAACCCTTGTTATAGAATTGGCCAAATCCTTTATCTATTCTCTTGGTATAGCACCAGTCGGTGTGAAGGCATCCACATTCTCACAATCTTTAGTAGAGATGATCAATCTAACATGGGAGTTTCATGGAGGCTGGAAGCTTGGTTGACCTATGAAGAGAGTGAAATGTAAGGGGGAGCCCATGTGGCCAAGCTTCTGAATTCATCTGCTAAAGATAAGTGTGGTTGGGGTGAAACCCTCATGGAATCCAAGAGAATATAGTTTATCATAGCCCTAGGAAATGTACGTTGTGCTTGATTGTTCTTGTCAAATTTTTCTCAAAACAAACCTCAAAGAAAACTTTACACACTGGAAAAACTACATAAATTGTGATTCAAAATACATCATCTAGAATAAACTGTCCTTTGACCAAAACCCAGAAAAATTGAGTAAACTAGAAAAAAACTACAGCATCCACCACTTCAGTGCTTTCATTGCTTTCTATAGAACTTTCACCAACTTTTCCAATGCATTCACCTTCTATTTCAGTGCTTCCACCTTATTTACCAACGCATTAACCCAATATTTTGTCACCTCCTAGCCATTTTGTGGTGCTTTGATTCTTTTCTACATGGTGCATCCACCTGAATCTGTGGTGCTTCCAAGCCATTCTATGGTGCCTCTAATCTTTTCTATAGCACTTCTTCCTTTTTGGCACTTTCACCTACTATAACGGTGCTTCCACTAAAAACCCAAAAATAGAGAGCTAAATACAATTCCCATCTGCCATCTTGAAACCATAATTCAAGAATTTTTCTAGTTCATAATCATTTTCAGCCTTTAAAATAGTCTACACATGGTCTTTATCCAATGGCTTCACGAAAAATTAAAATTCAAAAACCAAAATGCATAGTTCTTAGTCTAGAAGACTATCAAAAATGTCTTTCCATGCTTTACGTCTTTAGGGACAAATTACTCTTCAATATTTATAGAAAATCTTCAAGGAAAAACCACAACTTAGATTTGCTCTATTATTGGAAAAATCTAGGACTCTTCCAAAGATTTGAACATCTCATCTATGAAAGAAAATTTCAATCAACCATTCGCAATTGGAATCAAAATTTCAAAATCTCTTCAAATTTGTCCCTTAGAGTCCAAAACTTTGTTAAAATTGACTTATCCAATTGAAACATTTTACCTAAACTTTGATCAAACATCTAAAAGTGCCCATCATCATCAACACCCAAATTTGATATTCAAGTTGAGCTTCCCCATCAAGGATTCATTATCTTTCATCATTGAAACAATACAGTTTGTATCAAATTTTATCACCTTGGTTACATCAATAGAATCCATCATTCTATTCAACCTAGGTATTTCCTTTGCACTCTCAAATAATGACCAAAATTTAGCAAAATGTTAATCACTTGTAAGCACATTTAACAAGGTCTCAAAAATAAAAATATAAGAACAAAGAAACTGAACCTCCACATACCATGGATGAACCAGAGGAAAATCCTCTTCATAAGATCTCCCAAAAAGAAATAGATGAGATAACAGAAGAAGATGTCAAACAAGAAAATCAAGACCCCAATTTCCATATATTCCTAGAGACAGTCTTTGAAAAGGATGGGGAGAAATATCTTTCGATGTTATCCAATCAAGGGGCCAAGTTTCCTAATGAATTTGATGTCAAAAAATTGAAGAGTATCCCAAAGAAAAATGAAACTGAAACACCTACTGATCAAATGACTACCTTGACAAATCAAATGCAAAAGCTTCAACAACAACTCCAAGATATGCAAGGTGGGACTCCAAAAAGATACTTGTTACAAGATATTTGTCCCTATCCCTTTGATAGAAGGTTAAAAATGATACCACTTCCTCAAAATTTTGAATTACCAAAATATGACAAATATAATGGAAAATTGGACCCTATAGACCATGTGCAATAATTTCAAACAATGAGTCTTGAATTCACCCATGAGGACACATACTTAATCAGAATCTTTCCTCATAGTCTAGGGGGTCCTTGCATGGAATGGTTATCGAAGTTACAACCAGCTATAAAATCCTTCTAGTAACTTGTCAATAGATTCCTCACTCAATATTCCTACAAAATTTCACATGAGATAACCATGAAGGACCTTTGTAATACCAAAAAAAAACAAGGAGAATCTTTTCTCTTATTCCTTCAAAAGATGGAGAAGGTTATTTTCTCATTACGCTCATCCCATACCCGAATAGGAAAAGACATAAATCTTTATCGATAACCTTAATAGTGAGATGAGCCATAGATTGCAATTACAATGTCCTCCAAGCTTTGAGAAGATGGTAGAAAATTGCGTTAAAATTGAAGAAGCCTTAGTTAAAAGAGAGGTGTTGAAAATTCACAATGAAGGATCAAACAATGCTAGTTCATATAACCATCATAACAATGAAGAACCCAAATTTTAGACAAGGAATAAAAATGTCAATGATGGTAATTCTGAAACACATAATTCCAAACCCATATTTAACTTGTCAGGAACTACAACCAAGGTAGATCAAAACATCAATCAAGGAACAAATCAAACTATCTCATCGTCCAACAATCAAAGCAGTCACAATTAAAGTAACACCCCATCAAAATTTCCACTATATCAAACACAATCAAATTTCCAAAAAAATCACTCCTTTAGGTCAATCACGCGAATTGGCATGGAGGGAACTTCTTGAGAATAACCTCATAAAGCTACCTCACACTTGAGGCTTTGAACCTAAAGTAAAATTTTCATGGTGGAATGATTCCCATTACTGTGAATTTCATTAATGTAAAGGTCACCTAATGAATAGTTGCATGCAATTGAAACATAAAATACAAGACCTGATAGATGCCAAAATCATACGAATAGAGGGACTCCAAACAAATGCAAATCATAGAGCATTCAAAAATCCCTTACCAAACTACAAAAAAGAGGAATCCTCTATGATGAATAACAAGGAAAATAATGTAAACTATGTCCATGATACTATCATAAATCATATCTTAGCATTAGAAAACCAAATGAATACCATTGAAACAAATGATCATCAAAACATTACCATGAATGATAATCTGATTTATGATGTTCCAATTGAACAAGAACAATACATTATTATCCTTGACACCAAACCTAACATTAATGTGAATGATACTCAAATCAATGGGAAACAATATAGTGTACTAGTGAATGCGACCACCAAAGCACAGGCCAAATATGTCTTAAAAGGAGGTTCATCTAAAAAATTTGTAACATCATCCAATCAATAAAACATAGTGGACCAATTACAAAAGATCACTGTAAAAATATCAATATTGGAATTACTCAAAATTTTACCTACCCACAAAGAGATCTTGGAAAAAGCCCTAGTGGACACAACAGTGCCAACAAATCTAGAAGTTTGCAAATTCAAAGCCATGGTGGGACATTTAACTGTGCCACATTGCTTATCCTTTTTTGAAAATGATGACACATCCATTTCTCATCCCCATAATGTTGCTCTCCATATCGAAGTCTTAATCCATAAACATCATGTCAAATGCATCCTAATAGATGGAGGAACTGGCTTGAATATATGTACTTTAAAACTTGTCTATGCCTTGGGATTTTCTAAGAATACAATTGATTCAAAGAGAAAAATTACAATAAAAGCATATGAAGATGAGGAAATAGCTTCCCATGGGTTAATTATCTTACCTATGCAAGTGGGACCAATCCAGAGAGATGTAATCTTTCAAGTCATAGACAAGGATTTGACCTATAATATACTATTGGGTTGACCTTGGATTCATGAGATGCAAGCGGTTCCTTCAACATATCACCAATGTCTAAAATTTCCTTGTGGTTGTCAGGAAATTACCATTTCGGCTGATTCAAATAGTCCTCAATATTGTAATACCTTGAAATCTATCCAAGATATCTTTGTACCACATAATAGATAAGCTTCCACTCCCACTAATTCCAAGGATCAAAGCCAGTCAAGTTCATCATCCAAACCACTAGTCATTTCCACAAAACATGAAAGCCAATCTAGTTCCATGTCTAAACAGTATGAGAAGAAAGAATAAGTTGCTCCATCCACCTCCTCAAATCCTAAAGCTCAATTGAGTTCCTTGTCAAAAAAATTTGATGAAAAGTTCCAAGTCAAAGACAAAGGTGTTGGTCAATACTTCTTTAAACGGTCTCTATGTCTTTCACACTTTTCTTCTCTAAAAGTTTATGAAAACCCTCCACATCAACGCAGAAGACCCCACAACAAATTACCAAATTTGATGGATAGTTCATAAAGGAAAGAACCATTTTTGATGAAATATAAGACAATTATGTTCTAAACTATCTTTATAAGGATGAGGAAGAATCCCAAGTGGCAACAACAATTGTATAGACAACTAAATATGGAAAAGGTTTCACTATTTTGGAAAAGATGGGATATGAAGGAAAAGGTCATGTGGGTAAAATAAAGGAGGGAATTATAGAACCAATTCAACCCATTTTGATCAATCCTAAAGACAAGACTGGACTGGGCTATAAAGAGGACACAAAAGAAAAGGCAATCAAAATAATCCTACAATTACAAGCCAGTGAAGAGCATGAGACTAATTCCAATGAATTTGAGTGGGATTCACTATCAAAAGAATCTTGTTATGACAAGGACATTGATGTAGTACATAAGTATGTATCCCTACTCAAAGAAGGACAAGGGTCAAGTTCTAGACCATTTGAATTTGGATTGCAACACCTTGATGATTCTAGTGTAGATGATTCAACTTGCAGTGATACATATAATTCAGAGGAGAGTTACCTTCTATACATCAATTTTTCTATTGGAAAAATTGAAGACACCACTATATGAACCCTTACCATTTTTGACCTTAACCTGTCTGGTGATTGCTTACCCTTAGTACATCTTGAGCTCATAGATTGGGACTCAACCAAACCATTTGATATCCCTACATTTTAAAATGATGATGCCATCGTCAATTTCCTCTATGCCAACAATCCTGAAATAGATTCCACTAATGAACATTGTAACAAGGCTTCCACACAAGGGAGTATCAAATCTTCCAACTACAAAATGAATAATATAGGAAATAGATCTGATATTGAAAACCATTCAATGGCAGTACCAGATCTAGAAAAAGTAAAAACAAAGAGCACATCTGATGGAAAAAACCTTTATGAGGCATCAAAGGATGGAAGATTTGATATTCTCCTAGAACATTTTTAGGAAATATCAAAAGTCTTGATTGAACCCACACAATCTATGAACATTGACAATGAAGAGATAGTGAAGAATATCCATCTAGCAGCATCTTTGATAGAACAAGAAAAACCAAGATTCCTCAAATTTTTCACAGAGAAACAAATTACCTTTGCTTGGTCATATGTTGATATGCTAGGAATTCATCTAGAACTCATCATGCATCATCTATCATCACCTCTAGGAGTGAAACCAGTCAAACAAAAGTTGAGAAAAGTGCACCCCCATATCGCCTTATTGGTAAAGGTAGAGTTGAAGAAATTATTAGATGTCAGATTCATTAGACCCATTGACTATGTTGAGTGGATCTCCAATAGAGTACCAATTTCAAAGCCCAACAACAACATTTGCATCTGCAAAAATTTCTGAGACCTTAATAAATCTTGTCCTAAGGATGATTTTCCTCTACCCAATATAGATATCATAGTAGACTTGACAACAAGACATGGCATGCTATCACTGATGGATGGATTTTTTGGGTACAACCGAATCAAAATAGCTCTGGAAGATCAAGATAAAATGGCCTTTACTTGTCCATGGGGAACCTTCTATTGGAATGTTATGTTGTTTAGCTTGAAAAATGTAGGAGCTACTTACCAATGTGCCATGACAACAATATTTCACAATATGATGAATACCTTGATGGAAGACTATGTGGATGATTTATTATCCAAATCATATACCAGGGAAGGACATTTAGAGATCCTAGATAAAATTTTCTCCAAACTGGAGAAATTCAATGTAAGGCTAAATCCCAAGAAATGTGTGTTTGGGGTGACATCAACAAAACTCCTGGGTTACATAGTATCAGAAAAAGGGATTGAAATGGACCCAACTAGAGTCAAAGCTATTATGGAAATTCCACCACCAAAGAACATTAATCAACTTCATTCTCTATAAGGAAGGTTTCAATCAATCTGTAGGTTCATTTCACAGTTGGAAGATAAGACCCACCCCTTCACTCATCTATTGCATAAATTTTTTTCCTTCCAATGGGATGAGAAATGTGAGGGAGAATTCAACCATTTGAAACAATATTAATGAATCCTCCTATCCTAGTACCACTTATAGAAGGGAAGTCGTTACTTCTATATATTACCACAACAGAGACATCATTAGGAGCCTTATTAGCACAAAAAGATTTAGCAGGAAAAGAATGATAAATTTATTACATCAGTAGGACTCTAAATGGCTACAGGATCAACTATACCTCCATTGAAAAGGCCTATCTAGTAGTATTATTCACTACTCTATAGCTACAACACTACATGCTAACTCACACCATCAAGTTGATATCTAAAATTGATCCTCTAAAATATCTCCTCAACAAAGCAAACCGAACAAGGAGATTGGCTAAATGGGTCATGATACTCAGTGAATTTGATATCCAATATGTAGAGAGGAAGGCAATCAAAGGACAAGAAATTTATGATTAGTTAGCAGAGGCACCATTACTAGATAATCATCCTTTACACATTGAATTTCTAGATGTTAATGTTCTTACCTTGGCTACAAGATAGTGGACACTGTACTTTGATGGATCACACACTCAACATGTATCAGGAGCTGCAGTTCTATTTGACACTCCACAAGGACATACCATACCAAAATCATACACACTGATGTTCCCTTATACAAACAACATGGTAGAGTATGAAGCATTAATCATTGGCATCAAAACAACTGTAGAATGGAAGGTCCTAGAATTACAATTGTATGGGGATTCTCAGTTAGTTATTAACCAATTCAATGATGATTATCAAACAAGAGATGACAAATTGATGCCTTATAAGCGAATGCTAGATGATTTCAAGAAATATTTTGTGGATATCAAATTTGAACAAATCTCAAGAGTGGACAATAAAGTTGTTGCTGCCATGGCTACTATTGCTTCCTTGTTACAAATTCTAGAGAAAAGAAGTCATTATGAGTTCTTGGTGGAACAACTATCTTCCCCTGCCTATGACGATGCTAAATACCATGTTATCTGTCACCTATCCAATACCAATACCTCAATCTATAGTGATATTTATACCTACCTGAAAGATAACACTCTTCCACTTGACTTGTCACGAAATCAAAAATGCAATCTCATTCGCTGAGCCGCCTGACATACACTTATAGCGGATGTACTATACCAATGAGGTCTTGGTAGAACTCTCTTACAATGTTTGGAATGTGGTTAGTTTGAAATAGCTTTACGTGAATTTCACGAGGGTGTTTGTGGAATGCATTCAAGTGGCCTAACCTTAGCCAAGAAACTTCTTCATTTAGGATATTATTGGCCAACTATGGAAAAGGAGTCTTTCCAATTTGTGAAGAAATGTTAGAAATGTTAGATTCATGACAACCTCATCCACACACTAGCATAGGAACTTCAACCTTTTGCATCCACATGGCCATTTTTTCAATGGGGACTAGATCTTGTTGGTAAAATTCATCCATTTTCATCAAACGGACACAAGTTTATCATCACAGCCACACAATACTTCATGAAGTGGATTGAGGTTGTTCCTTTAACCAACATCACAGGAAAGCAGATTTCATCATTCATCCTAAACTACATTATTTGTAGATATCGCATTCCCCAATCCATAGTCACTGAAAATGGAAGACCGTTCAAAAATCAAGACATGCAATAATTGTGTGAGAAGTTCAATATTCAACACCGCTTCTATATGCCATATTACCCCTAGGGGAATGGTCAAGCAAAGGCTTCCAACAAGACTATTTTGAAGATTTTGAAGAAAACTATCAATGATGTAGGATGTGATTGGCACATCCAATTAAACCTTGCCTTGTGGGCATACCACACCAGTATTTGCACACTGATAGGAGCTACACCATATGCATTGGTATATGGGTCTGAGGCCATTGTACCTATTGAAGTTAATATACCATGACTCCAGGTTTCCTTGAAAGGTATCATCCCTGATGAAGACTACCAAGTTTCAAGATTGTAGGAACTAGAACTGTTAGATGAGTGGTGCCAACATGTAGTGAATCACTTGAAATCCTACCAACAATGAATGTCCAGAAGTTACAATCACAAGGTCAAACCCAGAACATTCCAAGTTGGTGACTTAGTGTTGAAGGAGAACCCCCCCAATCAATAATATAGAGAAAAGAAAGGAAAGTTTGAACCAAATTGGTTGGGGCATTTTGTCATTGTATCAGTTTATGGTTCAAGAGCATATCAGTTGTCCATGCCAGAAGGGGATTAGTTTTGGAAACCCATGAATAGTCTTCATGTCAAGAAATTATATGCGCAGGTCAACTGAAAACATCTAAAAAAGTCCTGAAGAAATCTAAAAACATCAGAAAAATTCTTGAAGAAATCCAAAAACATCAGAAAAAGTCCTGAAAAAATATAAAAACATCAGAAAATGTCCAAAAAAAATGGTTACCTTGGTGAAAAATGGCAAATAGGCATCTTGGTGATGGAAAAATAAATAAATAAAATACAAAATAAAAAAATACAAAAAATACAAAAGAAATAAAAAAATATAAAATATTAAAAAAATTAAAAAATGAAAAATACAAAAAAAATCATAAAATATGAAAAAGGTGCAATAAAAACAAGTGGTGAAAACTTGGCAACAGGTGCTATTTGTGACAAGCTGGCTTCTTCCTCTATGAGAACATGTGTTGATCACTGGTATGGTATTGTTACCATCTGCATCATTCATTCAAGCTCCATGTGTATACCTTGATACATTGGTTATATCTCACCTTGGTTTCTTGACCATTGTACATATCCATAATAAACTGGCTTGTTTCCACTAGGGGAAAAATCCTAAACTCGCTGGGGGCAACAAATCTTGAGCTTAAACCAATAGACAAATAGCAGGAAGACAAACATGGTGAAAACATTTATCATAGTGAAATCAAACATAGAACATCAATCACCATTGAAAATGCATCAAACATCCTTGTCACATCAGAAAATCCAAAAATAGGTCAAAAATAAAAAAATCCATAAAAAGTCAAAAAGCCAAAAAAGCCAAAAATAGAGTCACCTTGTTGAATTTTGTTGTTGCATTTCATTGTAAATATGTGTCTATTCATATCCTGGTCTAATAAAGTGATCGAGTTAGTCGAACTACATCGTCTCTGCGTGTATAACATAGGAAAGACTTATCTTTGATCAGCCCCCGAGACCCCTAGGATAGGTCTTTAGGTTAGGTTCTTGGTCAAAATATCGAAAAACACCTAAAAATTGGAAAATTGAAAAATCCCCAAAAAAGAAGAAAATCAAGGTTACAAGGATGATGCTATTTTGAATCATGGTTTTACCACTTCCACGCGAATGTTTAAATTTTTTGCATTATGATTGGTGTTATCATTTCTTAGGAGCAATTCAAGGATGTCAAGGAACTAGAAAAGTTGTGATCAATAATGATATTTTCTTTTTTTTCTACTTGTGAGTTAATCATTATTACTATGAGAATCATCATGGGATGTGCTCTACAAAGTATCACTGATGACATTCTAGATTCACATAGGAAAACGGTTAACTCTTGTCTGTTTACACAAGGAATGCTCAAGTCATCTTGGTCCAATTATACCTAGATACTTGTGTTAACTTGCAATATCAAATATCATGGAAGTACTCAAGTCATCATGGTTCAATTATACCATCGATGTTTGTACTCACTTTCAAAAAAATTAAAGCTAAATAATGACAATAAGCACAAAGAAATCACTGGCATGTCACTATTTCATTATTAGGATTGCATATCTAGGTTGCATTCATATTTTATTTTCTATAATGAAATTTATAGATTTTTCTGAGGATGGTGTTATTTCTATCATTAATATATTGAGTAAAATTGACATGACCAAAAACATCACTTAGAGGCATGAGCATTAGGACATCAATCGTGGCATTATCATATCATCTAGGCATTCATTTAGGTCATCAATCATATATAGTTACATTGTGAAAACCAAATCAAGAAAAAATAAATGCATTGATCATATCATTTTCATCCTTAACCATTTAGTCATGCATCCTAAGCATCAACATATGTAAATTATCATTCATTCATTCCGTACATGCATTAGATCATAATATTCACATTGGAAAAATACAAAAAACATAAGTTATCATGCATATCATAAATTCATAGAATCATATAAAATCATTCATCACTAGGATCATTCATCTTTGCATTAAAATCATCTTGCATGCATCACATCATACATAATTGCATCAGAAAAATACAAAAATAATAGCATGTAGAAATTTTCATAAAACACCATAGGATCATAACACATATTGCATTCATAACATATAATATCATCATTGCATAACATCACATGACATAGAAATTAAATGCATCCATAATAACTCAACATGCATAACCACATAGGATCATCATCATCACTACATATATATCTAAAAAATATGTCAAATGTACAAGGATATTTGAATGTCATGAAATACATGATCAAAAATGGTGATATCAAGAGTCAGTGTATACATCATGGTATAACATAAAATAACAAACACTATGTGGTATTGCCTCTAGACATTGTTGACCTCACTGAACCTATACCCCTGTTGCACCTGAGGGACTTGTACCTAGATCTCTCTAATCCCCTAGTAATGGTTGTGTCACACCCATGCTCACTATTTGAGCCTGAGATTTTCTAGTCCATGATCGAGTAAAGCTATGTCTCCACATAGGTGGGACCAACTCATGATATCGATCCCTATAAAACTAAACCTCTAGAGAAGAGTGATGTATCTCCCTCAAATAATATGCAGATCCTATAGCCATGGAAGCCTACTGCATCCTCTCTATAATGAAATCTTCCTACTCAACCCATTGTCTAGGGGCATCTCTCTCTGCAGTCAGTGCATTAACCTATCCCTGTGCCTATCCTTGTACCTGTCCCTAGCCCTTTGCCTGTGCCAACTATTATTGAGCAGCATCTCTCTTAGTTATCACTATCTTAATCTAACCCTATGCCTGTAAGAGTTGTGCCTACACCTAGGTCAACAATTGGGTCTATGACTGGAACTGACCTTGTACATGTGTCAGTTGCCCCTGAATAGTCTGAACCTATGTCTACAAAGCAATGATCTATGATTGTTGTTACTGTGAAGGAAAGTGTATCTGAACCCATTGATGTGATGCTGCCACCAAGGATCACCTCCTGCGAGGCACTCTGACATTGAAACCATGATGGGGCACCATCCTCTCCACCACCATCACTTTCATCATCCCCTACATCATCATCATCACTCTCATCTCCACCCTCTCCCTCCTCCCCATCCCTTCCATCTCTGCCTCTTCTCCATCTGGCTGGTTTGTCCTGGTAATCCTCAAATGGCAGCATGGGCTCATCAAGACTCGAAAGCCTTGGAAATGGATGCTAACCAAAGTACATAATGTAATCCTCACTCATGTAGCCCTCGACAATATTTGGATGGTAATCTCAGATCACTGATTGTAAGTGCAGGTACTTATCACACGCAACATCATAGGATAGTGTAGGTCCCCATTCCATCATATCTTGTTGTTTGTGTGCATAAAATGTTGATCCCTATGACATCCCTTGAACTCTTCCATAATGCCTTAGTACTCTCATAAGCAGGAACCTCTTGATAATATATTGAGTCCACCCAATTAGGTATCTAGCAGTCATGAAGTATGGAACCTCTAAGTGATCCTCAACCCACTAATTGCAATCCACATATGGCCTCTAGATAACAACATCCAAGTCATCGAGCACCCACTGCCAATACTATAGTTTTACCAGCTTATGTTGGAAAAATATACCTACATAACCATAGATGTACGGTCTCCCAAATGGTTGAAATCTGTCTATCTTTGGCCATGTCACTAGAATATGCTCCCAGGCCTAGACTTGAAGCAATGTAACTCCTACAGACAAGCTCACTCTTACCATATATACCAGCTAGTGTAGATCATGATATAGGTGAGCAAGCATACAAGATCCCCAAGAAAAATGGGTGCCAAACTAAACCATCTGCTCCAATGTGCACCCCCAACCAATAGAAAACCCATTTTCCCTCTTGTGGGGACATAAGAAGCCACCAACAAATCTTGCAAGAATGAAAGGAAAAGGTACATCACTGGAAAATATCTCTAACCATGGCATCCAGCATCCAACAATTTGATCATCATGAAAAATTTGGCATAATGCATCTGTACCTCCCTGCTTGATCAAATCATAGGTCACAATTTCACCAACTACAAGATCCTGTACACATCCTCCAGTGTGACAGTCATCTCTCTAGTGGGAAAATAGAAAGTGTTGTGGTCACTATGCCACCTCTCCACCAATGTCGTCAACAATCCTTGGTTAATCCTAACCCAAGGCATATCTATCAAAGCAAACAAACCACATCTCTCAACAGTATCCCTCGCAACACAAGATAACTATGGTATCATCTCCCAAGTCAATGAAAATCGCTCCCAAGATTAAAGATTATCTAAATCTATCTCCTATCATTTTGAAAACATTATAAATTAGCAAATCAATCAATCAATCATCAAAAATCAATCAACCTATGAATCCTAATGATATTTTCATCAAATATCGTCAACATTTTTTTTTTATTCTCACCTATCATGAGATCAAAATGAACATCAGTATTAGTGTACCTCTCCTATCAGAAGGTCACTACATCATCTATCATATCATCAAAATACCTAATCAATAGTTGAAAGTGATTAAACATCATGAATCCAAGGAGACAAATCACAAAATCTTCAATTTTTCCTAGAAGCACCAAAATAGGTTGTTAAGGTGCCAAAAGGGGCATAGGTGCCATTCTACGATGCGAAAGTGCCATTTCAGGCTAGAGCATCAAAATATTCCTCTGATGTGCCATTTCATGAAAGCGCTAGAGAAATCCTTGAAAGCACCACTAAATTTGGCGAAAGCACCATTTCATTCTAAATTGTCAAAGAATCTCTCTAAGGCGCCAATTTTTTTGGAAAAAGTGCCATTTCCCTAAAATGTGACCTATGACTACTTGGAGGTGCTATTTCAAACCTCCTAGGTGCCAAAGGCAGAAGTGCCATTATAGATATTGAACACATCAGAGAATCTGTCTGAGGCACCAAAACACCTAATCTAAGTGCCATAGAAAACTTTGCAAGCACCAAAATATTTTGAAATTTAAAAAACTGATTTAAAAAATGTGGAAAATAAATTCAAAAATCACAAAAGAGGTTTCAAAATCTTACCAGAGGTTTGTATCCTACTGGCTGATTGTGTCGTTATACCCACTCAAATCGATGACATTGCAGAGGGATCACCATCTTGCTCAAAAGCTCACAAATGCTCTCACCTCCAAAAAAATTTCAAATCACAATTAGCACAAATGAACTCCTTTTTACTTTTTAACTCTTAATAAGGGTAATTAAAGGAGTTAATTTTGGTGTCATTATTTTAATTTTTTTGAGAGGCAATTAATTGGGATAGCTTGAAAATATTTCATATCGGGAGATAAATAGCTGGAATATTATCCGAACATGATTTTATTATCATTATCATCACGAATCAATTGAAATTTTCAAAAATCATCAAAAACTACTTTTCATCACAAATTTCTTGATTTATCTCCGAGGGGGCATACAATTGTAATTTCCTAAAAACCACTGACCAGAGCATCATAAAAAAAAAATTAGCAGCACTGCTAATTTTTTCATTGAAGTAATGCATAAACACATCACTTCAAAG
This sequence comes from Sequoia sempervirens, assembly GCA_007258455.2. NCBI lineage: Eukaryota > Viridiplantae > Streptophyta > Pinopsida > Cupressales > Cupressaceae > Sequoia > Sequoia sempervirens. Next base: position 196,038,778 of record VDFB02000017.1, read on the forward strand.
AGGGGAAAAATGTATACACTCAAAATTGGTATGGAGAATATTAATTAAATATTGATTATTTAATTTACAAATTTTTATTCCTCTACTATATAAATAAATCAAATTTATTTACATAGTTCCTTTCCTCTTAATTCTTCTATTCGAATTCACCTCTTTCACAATTTAATTAAAATGAGCAAATCTAAGTAATTTTTTTATTTTAATTAACTTCCCTCACTTAATTCAAATTTTTTAATTTGAATTCCACCACATTTCTACATACTTTTCTCTAACTACCTTCCACCTCACCCTCCAATTCAACATGTGTCACATGAAAATGATTATTATTATTTTCTAAATTGATAATTATTCTCAACAATTTAACCACCTTGAGGACACATGGCTCCTTCATCCAAATGATCCCCTCTTGCACTTGGCAAAATGGTTTTATTAAAGGGAAAATTTATGTTGTTTCCTCCATCTTCTTCATTCTTCTTCGTCGGATTCTCCAAATTAAGTCTTGATCACTCATGTCTGCCAACTCACCCTATGCCTTGGAAAAATCTATAAATTGAGCCAAATTTACAGCTTTTTCATAGAAGGAGCAATTGCACAATCTTACTTTGTAGAATTTCACTTGAGTTTTTAGAGCTTCATTTGCATTTTAGCTTAGCATTAAGGATTAGTTATCAATTTTGTTTAGATCATGGCTACTTTAGGCATTTCATAGTTTAATTCATCATGTAGAATCAATTCTAATCTCATTGGCATTAGCATAGTTTTTCATTATCTTCCATTTCATATCATTTTGTGCATATTGGTTCATTCCACCATGTCCATTTATCATTTCATACAATTGAATATTTTAATCATATAGATGTAGGTTTATAATTTTCATTGTAAATGGATAGGCTACTTGTTTCTTAGAAGACATCTTAGGGATTTGTGTAGGAATAAGTTTTGAGAGCACAAATTTCCAGAACATTTAAGATTAGAGGAAGATGCAAAGTTTTTAAAGAGTTTTGTTGTTGAACTATGTTTGATTTAGATAGGTTCTTTAATATAATACTTCTAATCTAAGTGTGTTTGTTTTAATATAAATTCACACATATTTTAATACACACATATACCACTAATGTAGAGAGGATAGGATACCTTCAAAACCCTCTATTGTAAAACTCTCACAACAACAGCTTAAACAAAATGAATAAATTGTAGTTTTAACATAGCAAATTGTTTGCCCAAGAAAATCATTGATTTTCTCTATTTAAGAAACTGATTAAAAATGATTTTCAGTCATCCATGGACCGGTTAACATAAAATAAAACTCATATAAACATCTAATATGCATATGGAAACATTCAAATACAATCTATATTCAACTATGTGAGTCCTTTCAAATTATCTCACTCCCTAGCACCACAATTCCACTTGCAATTTCTATAACTTCAATATGTTGATTTTAAGCTTTCATGTAATATTTTAAATTAGTCACAACCTAAAACAACACACCAAAAACACCCTCACAAAGAATTATATTCCTTCCTCTTTCTTTCTCCTTATTTTCTCCTCAAACTTGCATTGTTGAAGAATGGGTTTTTCCTGTTTTACTCCTCCCTATCATGAAATTAAATTTACATGCTTTATTTGGGCCTCTCCAATATTTCAAGACCATTTTTGGTTGCTTCACATTAAATCCATAAAAAAAAAAAATTAAAACTCATTTAAAATCCATTCCCAACAGCCCTCTAAAGATAGAAAAAAATAGTTTTAAATTCTTCTCTTTTTGACTCCCGAAAAAGAAAAATAGAAAAAGAAATCCTATGTTTGCACTTTTACCATCACTATTATTTAGGAATCATGCTTTTGATTGATTTTAAAGCTCCATAAATAAATCCTAATACCTCATAATTATTTTCAAATTTTTGGCAATAAAATGTTTTAAAACTGCTTTTTAGATTGCTTTTTCACCCCACTAGACAACTTGTCAATGTGCAAAGGACATTTTATATGGAAATTTAATTATTGAAAAATAAATAATTTTTCACCCCTCAACAAGAAATTCTAACCAAATTAACTTATTCCAAAATTCAAAAATACTTCCACAAAATTAACCTCTTTTTAATTGACACAAGATTGTCATTTTGTCATGGATGCTCCTGCATCATCCTAACACTTGGAGATGTTTTATCTTTTTGAGGGGACTCATTTATAGCATAAATTATATTTGAGAGTTTATAATTATTTTTAAATCTTTTTATCTTTTTAAATGTGGATATTTATCTAAGTTCATTATAGCTTTTCATGTAATCCTTTGCTAATCATCTTAAAAAGGGGAAAATATAAATAATAGAGAGATGGAATCCTAAAGAATCTTTATTGGCTTCATATTTTACAACATTTATATGGTCTTATTCTCCATCTAGGTACTTTTTAAAAGAAATTTTATTTAAATTTTAAAAATTATAATGCCCTAGGAGTGATTGGTATGCATGTTTATTTTGACACCTTGAATGATATTGTTCACTTTGAGCGGCTTCATTATATTTTTACTAAAATGTGGGAGATAAATGGAGATCCTAATACATATCCTTAACCAAGTGATATTTTTTTAGATTATCTTGTACCTCTTGATACTTTAGATAACATAACATACAATATTATTTTGATACTATTAAGGATTTTTCTTCTTTGGATGTCTTTGAGTATTTAATATTGATGATGGTGTTTCTTCAATTTCTTCTTCTCCTTAAAATAAATTTTATGATATTTCACCTTCATTGATTCCTTGTAAAAATTCATTAATTTAGTCTCTCATCATTATTTTTTAGCAAGAACATCATTATATTTTAGATTCATCTTTGTGGGAAGATCATTTGGTAGGTATATTAGGTTTATTTTGTGAATCTAATATTACAAATTTGGAGGCCACATATAAAGGGTTATCTCTCCTCATTGATAATAGTCATTGCACTATTATTCTCCAACCATCATTATCTTTGGATCTTGATTTTTGTATTCATTATAGTTAACAGAAATGGGTCATCATGACTAGTAGTTACAATATTTTTATAATGTTTTCATCATGTTATAGGAATTTATACTAAGTTTGGTTATATAACCCTATAGGGTTCTTTCTATCTTCTACCCAATTCTTTGTTACACAATGAGCATTTATAGGCATTTCCCTTTATATAAAAATTTGGCAGTTATCATACATACAAGTATAGCCTAAGTACAAAAAAGGATCTACATTGACTTTTTCTTTAGTCTCTTTTTTATTTAATTGCATTCTTGGTTTGATATGTTGTCTTGTTTTTCATGTGACCATACATTTCTAGATTGTTTCTACCTCTGTGATAGAGCCACTAGTTCACAAAAGCCACCTCCTCTTTGTTGACTCACCTTTCCACAGTCCATCAATTTCTTGAATTCCTCTTTAGCCACCTGCACTGTTATGGAAACCGGCGTGTAAACATTATGAATAGTGAGTCTCCTATAAGACTTAGTAAGGTCCTTTCTCCAGCCTTGGTAAATATCACTATTCATTCCTAGCTTCCCAAATGTACCATTAAATTTTTGTAGATATTACTAGCCTAAAAAGATTATTTACTTTCCCAATTCCTTGTATTTTCCCCATAATGATTTTGATTTTTCTTTTATATTCCAATTGACCACCACCCATAGAATCTATTTTAAATAAATTCCACACTTATTTTCCAAAAAAACACTCAAATAAAATAGCATAATAGTTTCATGGTTTTTACAAATGTCACAACAATTGATTTATTTTTTGAATCAACATTCAATAGCCTTTGCAAGATTAGTATCCATCCAAATGCTAGTTTTTTGGGATCCAATACATTTTCCTAGTTATGACATAATATTTTATTCCATTGCTTTGTATTAAGATTCATATTCCATCATTTATTTAAGGTTTTAGAGAGGTCTGAGGTGTTGACAAGCATCCTATAGATTTCTTTTGCTTTTAAACCTATAAACTTGTTATCATTCAGCCATCCACATTCCTACATGTTATATTTGTCAGCAACTTTATTAGAATTTAGAATCAATATATTTTTTAATCAAATCATAGGTTATTTTCTAAGTGTGAGGAATGTCAAGCTCAATCTTGAGAGACTCCCAACCTTTCAATTGACCATATTTTAAAATACTTTGAAAATGAGATATACCTTTTTTATTCCAAGATTTAGTAGAGCAACCATGTAGAAGTGTCAGGGGCTTATTCTTATGGAAGATATTCCACCAAATGGATCTTGACTAAAATATTTTATTCAGATCTTCCTCTATTTGGAATTTATTCATTATATAATTTTTACATATTTACCAAGCTTTCGAAATGATTTTAAATGCATTTGATCTAGTAGGAGATATTATGAATTTTCTAAAGAATAAGTCATAAAGGGTCACGTGTTTCCAATTCTTGGAATGTTTTGGTGCAAATCTTATTATGTTATTTCTAATTAATATTTTTCATGGCCCATTCCCCTTAAGGGCCTTCCAAATCTATTTTGTTTCCAATGATATGCCTTGTTTCTTTAATATTTTTAGCCCAAGGGCACCATTTTGTTTTTTCATACAACATACTTCCTAGCTAATTACATATTTTTTCTTCTTTCCTTTTCCATTCAACCATAAAAATTGTCTAATATCTTTTTGAATTTCCTCTACTTGGTAGTTACTAAAGAGCCACATAGATGCATAGTAGATGTTGTGAGATGCTAGTATTTTTTGGTAAACTTGAGCTCTATCTACTAATGAGAGGTACTATTTATTCCAACCATTTATTTCTTCTTTATTTTTTCTTTCACCCATTCCCACATATCTCTCAAGTTGGGGTTAACTAAAAATGGTATCCCTAGATACCTTACAATTTTATTTGGGTCTCCCATTAGAGTTCAAACGTCCTAAACCAATCCGGTTGGGTATCTTCCCAACTTAGCATGGTCGGTTTATATTTTGAGATTATTGCTCCATCTGCAACTTATCCAAAGAGACATAATTTCTCCATTAGGTTGCTAAAATTTTATTCTTCTAGACTTATGACTAGGGTAGTGTCATATGCAAATTAGAGGTTAATTAGTGGCGGGTGCAAAAAGATGGACCAAATTGACGACAAAATTTTAAAAAATATTTGATAGGCCACAATGCAAGCATGTTATAATGTGCTCATGCTATTGCTTGGTGTGACTGAGCCTAAGGCTCGGCCACATCAAGCCTGTACTACGCTCACAGTATAACGTGAGCACATTACTTGTTATTAAAACCAAAAAAAAGAAAATTGAAATCATTTTGTGTGACTATGTTTTTTGCAAACTGCAGCCATAAACCTTGCATTTGAGTGCTTGTGTTCTAGGAGGATTTTTTGCATTTTTTACATTAATTTGTTACAATTTCATTGCCAAGATTCTTCCACGTTGACAGAGAAGTTGAATAAGTAAGGAATTTTTTTTGTTGTTGTGAATTTGTTGTGAATTTATTAGTTTTAGGTTTGTTTTGATATTCATTTGTTTAATTTGTAGGAAATGATAATGATCCTAAAAATACTCTTCAAAACCCTCCTAAAAATCCTCAACAACCAAAACAACAAGAATATGAACAAAATCCTCAACCACAACAACAATATCCTCCACCAATCCCTCAACATCCTCCTGACACTTAGCAAAATTTAATGGGGGTAATTAAAAATAATAAAAAGTAAATTGAGGAGTTAATAATGATGTTGAAAGATCCAGTAGGTTCAAACATGGAAAGAAGAACACTTGCAAATTCACTCAAATAAATGTTATTAAAACATGTAGATGCAATCAAAAAACAATTAAGTGGTTGGAAAGATAGGAGGTAGGAAAATAGGATTTTTAACCAAGAAAAATTATCATATAAAGAAGTAAAAGATGAAAATATTATGTAAAATTACATTTATGTGTAGGTCCCCACACAAAAATCAAAATAATCCAAAGAGGTTTTGTATCCATTGGTGCCACCACCAAGGGATTAGGAACCATTTTTGGGATAGTTGGTACATGGTTTTTTATTACCCACCATGCAATAATTGTGAAGTCCCACAATATTTCATGAGGAAACTATATGATGTAGGAGCATCCTTGGTTCTTTGCAATCCTGCATCAACCAAAAATATTTTCATTTCAGTTTTGTTCTTGTTCAGTTCTTGTTTAGTTCAAGTTGGTAGATTCAGTACTTCATCAAATTTGCTCACCAAACCCAAAAAATCTATGTTTTCTTCATTGACATGTTCATTTTCCTTATTCCAAGATTTCAGAATGGTTGGATCTTTTTCCAGCAAGTTATTGCTTCCAAATTAAGTGGCAATTTCTAGAATAAAGCACCGAAGTAGTTTCAATCCTAACGACTAGTTTTGTCTCTTGTGGATCTTTCTCGTAACTTGTAGATCCTTGTGATGTGTATTGAATTGTTCCATGGAGTTTCCACGACCTTAATTATTGGTCCACACTTCATCCTATGCACCCACTGAGGGGGAATTCAAATTTAAGGTCAACCTATTTCATGCACACATTACATTCCCTTCATTGGAGATTGTAATGATCTTTGGCCGACACGAAGGATTCTAGATCTTCGAATGTGATATAAATTATTGTAATAGATCATTAGGAAATTAAGTAGAATAAGTAGATGAATGTAGGATTTGATATGCAAAATTTCAGCTCACATTAAGGAGCATATAGGAATATTTTATTTTGAGCATGTTGTATCAAGTCTATAAGCCCAATCTATGAAACTAGATGTTGTCGACCAATTGCAATTGAAGTTTTTGATAATAAGAATGTTTGAATCTATATTTTCCTCCATATTCTGAGTGTCTTTTGTTGTGTAACTCTTGTTGCATGTTCCATACTATTCTCTTTGAGGAACCTCCTATCGTAGTTGCACCAGATTGGTATTAGAGCAAGATTCATTCTATGAGTGATCATCAAAGTTTGCAGAGTCTTGTTGAAGATTTGTTGTATGGTGGTAGACTGAGGATCCAACCTGTAGCTACAGAGGACTTGTGTAAAGATGGCAGGAAGAAGAAATGGTAGAGGAAATGGAGTGTGTAGAAATGTAGACCCAGCTATAATGGAGATGTTGAGAGGAATTGTTGCTAGATTCGATGCAGTCAAAATGGCCTAGAGGAGAGGTCAACCAGTTGATGATGTGAGTGATGAAGAGGTAGAAGAGTAGGAAGAAAGGGAAAGATAAAATCAACCTATCCTATATCAGGGAGAAGAGAGGTTCATAAGATCCCTAACCAAAGTAAATACTAAACCACATTTCAATCCACTGGATTATAGTGGTAAGTTGGATTCGGATGAATTGCTTGATTGGATAATGAAGATGGAGAAGTATTTTTATTTTGAAGGTACCAAAAAAGAAAATAAGGTGAAATTTTCTTGCACAAAGTTGAAAGGACATGCATCCCTTTGGTGGGAATATTTGCAGAAAAATAGGAAAAGAAGAGGAAAGGAGAAGATAAAATCATGGGATGAGATGGTGAATAAGTTAAAGACAAAGTTTATGCCTACAGACTATCAAATCAGTTTGTTCTAAAATTTGAAAAAATTGAAGTAGAAGGACTTGAGTGTGACAGAGTGTACTAAGGAGTTCTACAAGTTGAATATCAGATCTAGACATTTGGAGGATGAGACTGAGAAAGTAGCTAGATATGTGAATGGTTTGAGGTTTCCTATAAAGGATGAGATTATTTTGATCAAGTTATTGAGTGTGGAGGAGGCATATCAATGTTCCCTAAAAGAAGAGAAGCTGAATAAAATACATGAGTAGAGACAAAGAGGAAGAGGTGGAAGAATTCAGGGAGGAAGAACTTTTACTAGAGGAGGGACAAGATCTTTTGTAGATTAGAATAGAGATAAGGAATTTAGTAAGAATGATAATTCGTACCGTAGAGATGATGGAAACTCTTACTTGAGAGGAGGATCTGGTGGTTACCAGAATGAGGGTTATAGAAAATATGATAGAGGATCGGGGAAAAGATCATTCAGGCGAACTTGTTTTAAGTGTGGTGGAGAAGGACATAGAGCATTTGAATGTAATCAGGGAGAGACAAGAAAAAATATAGAGAACAATAGAACAACCTTTGTTGAGGATGATCATGTTGGATCTGTAAGGAAAGCTAGATGTGGAAACAACTCTCCTAATGTCACAACCTCAAGGAAGAATGCAGATATACTTTTAATTTTTCAATTACAGTTCAATTAAGATGCACTTTGAAGCAGATAATAGAAACAGAGAAATATGCACACACATATGAACATCAGATTTAAGTGGGAAAAGCCTTATGGGAGAAAAACCCACTACACCAAGAGAAGTCACTTTGTATTACAGTAACAAATAATTACATATAGAGTTTCGACTTATCTTTTTGATGCTAGATTATAGCAGCTTTCACAATGATCAAACTTGTACAGGAACCTTCAAATTATAGTCTTTATAGAATAGAAAACACTCTGATACAATTCGAACTGTTCACTCAACTGTCGATTGAACCAACTGAACCTCTACAAAAATACATAATGTATTCATGTCATTCCTGGCTGTCGAGCTTCATCATAGAACTGCCACAATGAACTGTCTTCCAACGGTTCCAACTTGGCTCCTCTGATTGGTTGAATACCAACCATGTAGATGGTGATCACTCAGTCAAAAGAGTTCAAACTTTGTTGGAATATCGGTGAGACACTAACAGTGTCTCCCCAATGCCACAAAGTCTTCACTATCGATATCGGCAAGAGTTTTCCTTATCACCAAGATGTTTTACCGAGCTTCACATGTTGCATCCACTTCAGTTTTCTATTAGAAAGACATACCGCTTTTGCTAGGAGATCATACCAAGGTTCAAAGTTAGGCTGAAGTGCTCATCTATTGCCAAGACATATCGCACTTCGCTGAGACCTCCCACCGAGCTCTTCAAGTTATACCGAAGCATCCAAGAGTCAGCGAGACTTATTGCTTTCGCCAGGAATTCATACTGGGTTCTCAAGTCATACCAACAACAGACTTCTTCATTGCTAAAACATTCAATTGTCGCCAAGAGGTTTCATCAAGATCTATTATGTTACTTTGAAAGAATCATCTATCACCAAGACATACGTCCTTTTCTAAGACTTTACTCTGAGATCCTTATGTTACATCAAGCACTGAATAGTCGGTAAGACTTTTGTCCATCGCTAAGAGTTCTTAACAAACCCTTAGTGTTACCCCGATGCCTCCAAGTGTGTCCCCATTGGCGAGACCTTCATCGGTCGCTAGGACTTCTTCCCAAGACCTTTGAGTTACCCTGAATGAATACAGTCGATGTGACATTCCCACATCGGTAATACTTCTTTCTGATAGTATTTCTTTCGGCCAAGTCTCCCCGATGACTTCAAACTAAATGTTGTCGGTGAGACATTAACACATCACTGAGAGCTCATAGCAAACATCCAAGACTCTCCCCGATATCCAATAGAATGGCATGTTAGCCAGAGATCTCCACGGGTAGTGAGAGGTTATACCGAACAAAATTTCACAATGAATACACCAATGTGTAACCATTCGGAAAGACTCCTGCAAGGTCACAGCGACCTATACAAAACAAAAAACTACAAATCTGCTCATTGGCCAGACATAGAATATGTCACACCGACTTGGCTCTAATAGAGGTTACAACTTGTGATGATTGGGACATATATTTCTAACAATCTTCCACTTGACGAAGATCACACAGGCACCTCCAGAGCACAACAAAACTTACTGAAAATCATGGGCACTAAGGCCCATTGAACTGGAACGCCACCTGAACTTGTCTGTGCTCACTGGCTTCATTAATGCATCTACAACATTCTCTAGAGTATCAACTTTTTCCAAACTGACCTTTCCATCCTCCACCACATCTCGTACAAAGTGGTACTGTACATCTATATGTTTTGTTTTGGCATGGAAAGTAGGATTCTTTTCCAGAAAAATTGCACTCTGACTGTCACAGAAAATAGTTATCTCCCCTACATCAAAACCAATTTTAGAACAAAAACGTTTCAACCAAACTACTTCTTTACAAGAATGAGTAGCTGCCATGTATTCAACCTTCATAGTGGACAAAGTGACTACAGCCTACCACTTACTCATCCAACTCACTGCACCACCATTCAACATGAAAATGTATCCACTGGTGGATCTCCTACTATCAATGTCCCCTACCCAATCAGAATCCACATAACCTCGAATATTGAGAGCCCTTTTTGATTCAACCAAGTTCCCATGGTAACACAAAGCAAAATCTGAAGTGCCCTTCAAATATCTAAAAACTCTTTTCACAGCATCCCAATGTGTCCTTCTAGGATTAGCCATAAACCAACTAAGAACTCCCATTGCTTGGGTAATGTCTAGCCTTGTACAGACCATTACATACATAAGACTACCAACTGCACTAACATAGGGTATACTAGTCATGTCCTCCATCTCAAAAGGAGATTTTGGACAATCTTTAATAGATAGCTTCGTTCCTTGAAAGAATGGAACAACTAGCTGCTTGCAATCATTCATGCAAAATCTCTCTAGAACAGTCTTGATATACTTACTCTGACTGAGCCAAAGTTTTCTACTATTCCTGTCCCTAGTTATCTCCATCCCCAGAATATACCTTACTACACCAAGATCTTTCATTTCGAACTTAGCAGACAACTGAGACTTAAGATCATAAATCATCAATTTACTATTTCCTATGAATAGCATATCATCAACATAGAGAGAAATAATAAGAACTTGATCACTTTTAGCTTTGTATTAGACACAATGATCAGATTTTGATCTTACAAATCCCAAAGACAATACAAAAGTATCAAATTTATGGTACCACATTCTAGGTGACTACTTTAACCCATACATAGATTTCTTTAACTTGCAAACCAGTTTTTCTTTACCTTTTTCAACAAAGTGCTCAGGCTAGGACATATAGATTTCTTCTTCAAGATCACCATGAAGAAATGTTGTCTTCACATCCATCTGTTTGACCTCTAAGTCATACATTGCTGCAAGTGACAAAATAAATCTCATAGATGTCAGCTTAGCTACAAGAGAAAAAATTTTCCCATAATCAATTCCCTCTACCTGGGAATAACCCTTCGCAACCAACCTCGCCTTATATTTTTCCACACTACCATCTAGACTAATCTTCTTCTTAAACACCCACTTGCAACCAACAGCTTTTCTGCCTTTAGGCAAGGGCACCAAACTCCAAGTTTCATTATTTTCTAATTATGCCATTTCTTCATTCATAGCTTCCAACCAAAAGTCTGAATCAGACATTTTAAATGCCTCTTTCATAGTTCTAGGCTCATCAGTACTAGAAATCAAAGCATAGGCACAAGTAGAATCAATCAAAGAGAACCCATACCTATCAGGTTGTTTTCTTTCATGGGTTGACCTCCTCACTTGTTGAGGCTAAGGTTCTTCTTCAGAACTTTTAGAACTGCTTGAGCTCTCCTTTGTTTTAGGTACATTTTGAATTTTCAATTCCTCTTTCTCTGGTGTAGGAGGAATTTCAGCTACATCCTTATTGTTTTCTGACTTTGTCTCAAATTGTAGATCCAAGGTAGAAGATTTCAGCTCATGAAGGATTACACTTCTGTTGTATACAACCTTCTCTATATCAGGAATACAAAGCTTGTATCCTTTTATGCCAGCACTATAGCCAATAAAAATACATTTGATAGCCTTGTTCTCCAATTTAGATCTTTTCACATCTAACACATATACATATGCTTCACAGCCAAAGACTCGAATGTCTAAGAGAGGGCTTCTTACTAGACCACGCTTCCAAAGTTTTTTTCTCAACAAGAGAAGAGTTTGGAGAACAATTTATTAGGTAACATGCAGTAGATACAGCCTTAGCCCAAAACTTCTCCTCCAAGCCAACACTACTCAGCATACTTTGTGCTCTCTCCATCACTGTCCTATTGAATCTTTTTTCAACTCCATTCTGTTGTGGAGTATAAGGTGTAGTCTTATGTCTTTTAATCCCATGGTCTTTATAATACCTCTCGATATCATCAGAACAAAATTCACTACCATTATCAGTCCTTAAGCATTTTATTTTTCTACCAGTCTAATTTTCAACAAGATTCTTAAATTCCTTAAATCGATTGAACACTTATGATTTACTTTTCAGAAAATATACAAATGCTCTTCTTGAATAATCATCAATAAATGACACATAGTATCTTGACTTAGACAAAGAAGGAGCATTCACTAGACCAAATACATCTGAATGAATATAATCTAGCAAACCAGAAGATTTATGAGGATTGGAATAAAAAGAAACATGGTGTTGTTTTCCATATATATAGTGTTCACAGAATTCAAATTCTAGGTTACAAACTTCAAGCTCCTCAACCAGGTTTTAGTTCTTCAAGGTTTTTAAACCTTTTTCTCCTATGTGGCCTATTTTATGATGTCAAAGCATAGTCTTCTCTGCTAGAAGTTTTAATTCCATTGAGTTTACATAATTAGGGATATTTCCCTCTTTACCTCCATGAGTAGCTTTTTGTGACTTAACAAAGACACTGTTGCATTGAACAGCCTGTGCATCCAGCTTGTACAAGGTACCAATTCGAGCACCTCTAGCCAACACCATAGAACCTCTAGTCATCTTGAAACCATTTCCAGAGAATGTGACTTGCACTCCAATATCATTCAACTTACTGATAGATATTAGATTTCAAGCCAGACTTGGTATGTGCATAGCATCCTTGATCCCCTTCACTCTTCCATCGGGAATTGAATTATGACTCTTCCACGGCCAACAATTTCCAAAGTTGAATCACTTGCCAAGTACACCTTTCCACCATTGTATTCTTCATACTTTGTGAACCAGTCTCTATGATATTTCATGTGAAAAGATGCTCCAGAATCAATTAGCTAGACATCATCTGATTCCTGTGTAGCCAAGGCAACAATGAAGGCATCTGAATCACCCTGAGAAGAATCATTATCGAAGAATACTTCTTCTCCTCTTTACAATCCTTTCAGACATGACCAAGTTGCCCACAGTTCCAACACTTCACCTTGGACTTCTTGCCAAGAGACTTTGATCTCCCCTCTAATTTTGATTTTGATTTATTTTCCTTCTTCTTGCCTTTCTCTTTTGACCTCCCTCTGACAGCAAGAGCTTCCTTCACCATCTCAGAATACTTCCTTCTCATCTCTTCTGATAGCAAAGAACCAACAACATCTTCCATCTTGAAATGAGATGTTGTACTCCCAATAGCCATCACCAGATGATCCCAAGAGTCTGGAAAAGAACACAATAGAAGCATACAACGATCCTCTTCTTCAATTTTTACACCAACAGATGTTAATTGTGCAATCAACATATTAAATGTGTTCAAATGATCAGCTACAAACCCTCCTTCCTGCATTCTCAAACTATACAGCTTCTTCCTCTGGAACAGTTTATTCACCAAGGACTTCCCCTGATAAATAGACACTAGTCTCTTCGACAAGGAAGATGCAATCTTCTCCTCATGCACATTGAGAAGAACAGAGTCTTCCAAATAGAGCTTTATCAGCCCCTTAGACTTTCTATCTGCAAGGTCCCAATCTTCTTGCTTCATGCCTGTAGGTTTATGTAAGGCCTCTCATTGCAAGTGACTAATACAACCTTAATTTGTTATATATTTCTCCTAAATAGATGGTTAGATATATTACGAATGATATGAAGGCAACTGTCTAACAATGACCTTATAGTTTATTTTTCCTTATGTTATATCATTTTTATTTTACTTAATGAAGAGGTATGTGCATGGGAATTATGGTATGAGATTCAAACTTATAAGATGAATTTGAAATAAGATAATTATTGTTTCAAAGTAATTAGCTATGTAAATGAATTGTGAATAAAGTTACAAAGATTTGGTTTGCAAATAATGTGGTTTATTGTTATATCTAATTGTGCTTAATTATGTTGTGCAGGAAATTAAGTGAGTCGATGTGGGATTAACATTAAAGGAATCAAATATGCATATAGGAGGATGGATAAATATTGGAATCGTATCAGATACATCTTTGGGAAGTTCTAAGTGTAGCCCTATTTAACTTAGAAGGGTTTGAGGTTTGATTATTGATTGGGTGATCATGTTTGAGTAGAATCCAATTGTAGGTCATGTGATGTGAGTTTGGTTGGGGTTGGAACCCTTGGTCAAGATCAAAACTCGTATGGATTCTTTTGTGGGTTTTGAAAAGGGATTATTGAGTCAATTTCCTTGGTTTTTGAACAAGAATAGACCCCTAGGACCTATACCTATGGGTTTGGAACCTTTTTGACATGTGAACTTGTCCTTGGAGTGTGAAAAGACCCCTCATAAGTCTACATTCATGAATGTGACGAATTCAAAAAAAGTATTGGGGCTTGGGGAAAGTGACTTGTCACTCTCAACTTCCCACTCCCCAAAAGTTCTTAGAATTGGCACAAGACTCACACATGTGTGAGAACTTGTGGGAAAGAGTGTAGGTTTGGAGGATCCCTATATATCTCAAGAAGATGGAAGATTTGGGCATTGCCCACTTCTCCTCTTGGAGAACTCTAATGGAGATAGTAGAGAATGATCAAGATGGCTTGGCAGAGAAAAGAAGGTTCAAGGAGTTATCCTTCTCATATAAAGAGATAAGTATTCTCTCCTACTACTATTTCCCTTTGTTATTGGTGGTAAGGATATGAAATATGGAATGAATCATGGTGGAGAATGGAATGTAGAGAACTTAGATACATTAAGTTTGTGCTATGTTAGTTTTATTTCATTGTAAAAATGAGAGAAGACTCCATTTATCATCATGGAGCTAAAATAATTCCTTGCTCGGGGGTATGGCTAGAGCCTACGAGGCTCCATGACGCTATTATGGTAGGGTGGAGAGCAAGCCTAGTTTAGTTGTATGTCATTCTTTGTATTCCATAAAATTAATTGAATATGGGGAGATACTGATTGTTGGGACATGAAAGAGTATGGTGAAAGAGCGAGTTTATCTTTTTTGTGTGTTTCTCTTACATAGCATTCCTAAATATTGGTTGCAGTATTGGAAGAAAATATCCCACTGGAAAATAAAAGAGTGGGAAGAGTGAGCTCTTATTTTGATATTTAATACATTGTTCCTCAATAGTATTGGTAACATTGGAATGTTGAATCGAGGGAAAATGTTTCTAATGAAATAGGTTTTCACTGATGTTATTATTTATTTATTTTTGTATCATGGGAAGTGTGGCTTATATCTCCTTGCATATCTAAGATGACTTTACTTAGTACAGTCAGCTTACTGCATTATTTAACAAAAATAAAATAAAACTCGATGGATAAATCTTATGGTTTAAGATTTGATATGGCTTTCACCTCATAAATAGTTAGGACCCTAATGACTGTATGAGTTTCAATAGGAATGCAAGATCTTATGAATGGAGGAATTTTATTATGTCAAAGATCAAGCTATTGGGTAAGCAAGACATTTCGACTGTCTTCCAAGAATATCAAATAAAATATAATGAAACCTGAAACCATGGTTAGTATGGGAAATATTGTAACATGTGCCCCATTATTTGGGCATAGTCTGAATCAAAGATGATGAATCAAAACTAATGTAAAATAGGGGTTGTTTATGTACTCTTTATTGATGTATTTTCTAGGTGTTACCCATAAACTCCCTATCATAGGAACAGACTCAAGAGTAGAGAGAGGGAGGTGTAGGGATTTGAAACCCAAACTATTTCTATTTAGGATTATATAAAGTAAGAATGAAAAAAATAAAATAAAATAAAATAGTTCCTAGTTAACTGTAAAGTATCCTCTATACTCAGGATGTAGAGTTCCTCTCAGTGCTGCCCTCATCCATTCCTTTTTCTTTTCTCAGATATGCTCAATTGGGGAATAAGTGATGAACCAAGATATGCTAACCTTATATGCAGAAAATAAAATAAAAAAATATTAGCAGAGATAAATGGTTACACCAAACAATAAAACTTAGTGGTGTTAAAGTCTATTTTAAGGAAAGCATGCCGTAGAAGAAGGAAATGAATTCTAAGGAATAAGATATATATTAAATATATATATAAAAAAATGGGTATAATAAAAGTCAGGAACTCGATGGTCACCATTGACAGGAATTATAAGCCATCCAACAAGTGTACGTGCCACTTGAATAGTCGGCTAAGCTCTTCAGGAACTCGTCTGAAACCTATGTATTAAGTGGGATTTCCCTTGTTGAAGTGCACAGTCTCATTGTTATTAAGATTGTGTCATAGCAAGAAGTCGTTGCATTTTTCTGTGGCATCTGATAGTCTACCAGCATAAAAACTTGTCAAATCTTAAACCATTCATCCACTCTTTGATCTACTGAAGAATGGTTTGCAATTCTTGACCAACATCTACTTGTTCACATTGTAAGTCCACAACCTTGCTTTCCCGTGAACCCGCTAACAATACCGTTTTCATATACTGTATATGCCAACAAACTTAGTAATTCATTTAACTTGTGTAGCACATCTGAGGAAGAGTAACCGATTTTATTGGTTTAAACTACATATATATATGTATATACATTGTGAAGTGCAAGAATAAATGTGATGCGTGGAAAGCTCTCTGAAGGGTAGGTCGTATTTTCCAGCAGCCCCATCTTTCAACATTATGACAGTTAATGTTTTTGCAGTGTTTAGTTCGCTTGGTCATGACAATTGTTTGGCTTAAACCTATCTAAGGCCATCTTGACTCGAAAGCCAAGGAAACAAAATTGAATTTAATTTTAGTATGACAGTTGCAGTAGGGTGTGGCTGGGTCAATAAATGTGGAGAAAATAGTGCATTCTCTTGTAATTACAGTGCGAGTAATATAATATTTAGTTATCAAACCACTAGTGATACCATTTAAATTTGTAGATCAATCGGGAGTTAGCATAGTTCTTACATTTCATTTTAATAATAATTCATATGGGTAGTAAGATAATACTGTTGTAAAAATTCAGCTTTGTGCGGAATAAAGAAAAAAAAACAAAAGAGATTAAATACAAATGATAAACGTAGTGCATATTCTAATATTAAGGATTAAAAGCAATTATAATACTGATATGGATATTGTTGGATGGCATTTATGTAGTATTAATAAATAGGTGTATCGATCCAATAATATGAGCACATTTAAAATCTCTATCGTGATCAAAGTTAAAGATAGCTTCCCAGTGATAACAATATCAAATCATATTCATAATTTATTGATAACCACAGAGCGAATAATGGGATCTGCTCACTCAATAAAGCCAAAAAAATAGGGATTCTGTGAAGGTTCACCTGGTTATAAGATATGTTTAAAATGTGTCTTCATTGCATCGTGTTAATAATGTTATGAATTTTAAACTCTTTTATAACAATCTAAATCCCTCTTAATTTTAAAAAAATAAATAAATAAACACTATCATAACTAATTGTAATAGTATCATAATGTAGTGTGTCCCTTGGAGTGTTTTAAGATGAAAAGAAAAAAAAAAAGTTGTGTAATTAAATTCCGAGTTTAATGGGGATATTAGCAGTTATGACAATTTACGCTTTTCTTGGACAAGAAACGGTTTAAGGTCATAGTGATAAAGTAAAAGAAATAATGGTAATTTTCCTTCACCTTATTCATAGTCCCTAACCTTAATTTTAAAGAACCCACGTAGTCTCCATGTTTTAAGATCCCTTAAATAGAGGAAAGGAGAATAATACTCTTTATCTTTCTTTACTTAAAAAGAGGAGAGCAAAATTACTTAGAAAAGGAATTAATACATTTTCTTTACAAGGAAAGATTTATTTTAATTATTTTAGGGTTCTTTTTGAGTAAATAAAATATATAGAAAATAATATATTAAATTTGAAGTTAAAGAAGATATTAAAGAATATGAATTAATACATTTTTTTTTAGGGAGAAAAGATTTATTTTGGATTTCTTTTTGAGTAAAATAAAATATATAAAAAAATTGTGTATTATGTTGGAAGTTAATTACTGCTTAAAGTGAATAGGTTATATGTATGTATATAGAGGGTATGTTTTTTTTTTCTTTATTTACACAAATGAGTAATTAGGCAAATAACTAAGTAATAGTATGGGAAAATAAATAAAATAATAATAATTTACCACATATGTAGGTCAGAAGGGTAATGTTAGAACCATTAATATTCTTATTAGTAGTATTAAGAGTAGTGTTAGAGAAAATGTCAGGTGGTGTTCTGTACAATGAGCTAACACTTATGAGTTTTGAATTAGTTATTGGAATTATAGTTTTTGTGATAATCATTTATAACAATGCATATATCTACCATTACCAATAATGGGGATGATATTAATGTTAAACTTCCCCATAGTCTTAATTGATGTCATGGATATTTGGGTCAGAAGTAACAATTATAACGTCTTACCTTAGGCTTGCATGGAGAGTATAATTAATTAGTTGCATAGACAACTATTGTTCTGGTTTAGAAGTGTCTTCACATGGAGGTATACAAATCATATATGTTACACCACAAACACTTAGAGTGTTGTTTAACTTAATTATTTTTATTAAAAAAAAAAATAGGTGGGTTTTTCTAGCATAAAATATGGGCATGACAGTTTAGTTCCAGACACAACAATCCATAGATCACGATCAACTAGAAGATCTTCCATTTTGAGCTTCCACAACTCAAAATTTTTGCCATTGAATTTCTCTATTTCAATCTTTCCTGATGTGCTAGCCATCTCAATCTGCAATTAGAATTAACAAACTATACAAGACTCCCACTGAACAGAATTGACTCAAAAAACCCAACATACCCACAAGGATAACACAATTGGCCAGGCTCTGATACCACTTGAACAGAAGGTTAGATGCGGAAACAACTCTCCTAACATCAAAACCTCAAGGAAGAATGCAGATATACTTTTAATTTTTTAATTACAGTTCAATTAAGATGCACTTTGAAGCAAATAACAGAAACAAAGAAATATGCACACATATGAACACCAGATTTATGTGGGAAAACCCTTATGAGAGAAAAACCCACTACACCAAGAAAAGTCACTTTGTATTATAGTAACAAAAAATTACATACAGAGTTCTAACTTATCTTTCTGATGCTAGATTACAATAGCTTTCACAATGATCAAACTTGTACAGGAACCTTCAAATTACAGTCTTTACAGAATAGAAAACACTCTGATACAATTCAAACTGTTCACTCAACTGTCGATCAAACCAACCGAACCTCTACAACATTACAGAATTCATGTCATTCCTGGCTGTCGAGCTTCCTCACAGAATTGCCACAATGAACTATCTTCTAACAGTTCCAATTTGGCTCCTCTGATTGGTCGAATACCAGCCATGTAGATGGTCATCAATCAGTCAAAAGAGTTCAAACTTTGTTGGCATATCGGTGAGACACTAACAGTGTCTCCCCGATTCCACAAAGTCTTCACTATCGATATCGGCAAGATTCTTCCTTATCACCAAGATGTTTTACCGAGCTTCACATGTTGCATCGACTTCAGTTTTCTATCGGCAAGACATACCACTTTCGCTAGGAGATCATACCGAGGTTCAAAGTTACACCGAAGTGCTCATCTATCACCAAAACATATTGTTCTTTGCTGAGACCTCCCACCAAGCTCTTCAATTTATACCGAAGCATCCAAGAGTCGGCGAGACTTATCACTTTCGCCAGGACTTCATACTGGGTTCTCAAGTCATACCGACAACAAACTTCTTCATTGCTAATACATTCAACTATCACCAAGAGGTTTCATCGAGATCTCTTATGTTACTCTAAAAGGCTCACCTATCGCCAAGACTTACGTCCTTCGCTAAGACTTTACTTCGAGATCCTTATGTTACATCGAGCATCGAATCGTTGGCAAGACTTTTGTCCATCGCTAAGAGTTTTTAGCGAACCCTTAGTGTTACCTCGATGCCTCCAAGTGTGTCCCCGTTGATGAGACCTTCATCGGTCGCTGGGACTTCTTCGTGAGACCTTTGAGTTACCCTGAATGAATACAGTCGGTGTGACATTCCCACATTGGTAAGACTTCTTACCGATAGTATTTCTTTTGGCCAAGTCTCCCTGATGACTTCAAACTAAACGTTGTCGGTGAGACATTAACACATCGCTAAGAGCTCATAGCAAACATCCAAGACTCTCCCCGATATTTGATAGAATGGCCTATCAGCCAGAGATCTCCACGGGCAGTGAGAGGTTATACCAAACGAAATGTCATAGCGAATACACCAATGTGTAACCGTTCGGTAAGACTCCTACAAGGTCACAGTGACCTGTACAAAACAAAAAACTACAAATCTACTCGTCGGCCAGACATAGAATATGTCACACCAACTTGGCTCCAATAAAGGTTACAGCCTATGATGATTGAGACAAATATTTCTAACAAGATCATCTAAGAAACTGGAAGAGGGAGAAGTGTTGGTGAACAGAAGAGTATTGTGTCAAAGTGAGATGGAGTAGGAACCGTTGTAGAGAAATAATTTCTTTTGGACTAGATGCAAGGTACTTGGTAAATGTTGTAGAGTGATTGTAGACAGTGGAAGCTCTAAGAACCTAGTTTCTAAAGAAATGGTGACCAAATTGAAGCTATGTCTGAGTGGTTGGTGATGTCTTTTGGACTAACAAATGCACCGAGTACTTTCATGAGGCTGATGAATGAGGTATTGAAGAAATTATTGGGCAAGTTTGTGATTGTCTATTTGGATGAAAACTTGATTTTTAATAAAACTAGAGAAGAACATTTGTTGCATATAAGACAGGTTTTGTAGAGGTTGAGAGAAGAGCAGTTGCTGATAAACATTAAGAAGTGTAGTTTCATGAAGGAAGAATTGGTATATCTAGGATTTGTGATATCTATGGATGGATTGAAGATGAATCCTAAGAAGGTAAGATCAATTTTTGAATGGGCTACATTGCAAAGCATTGGATAGGTATGATCATTTCATGGATCAATTGGCTAGTTTCTACCGAAAGTTCTTTAGGAATTTTAGTTCTATTTGTAGTCCTATGAAAAAAATAATGAGGGGATAAGAAATATTTTAGGTGGACATCTGGAGCATATCTAAGTTTTGAGTTGTTAAAATGAAAGGTGATTGAGTAGCCTATCTCATCTTTACCAAACTTTAATAAGGTATTTTAAGTAGACTATGATGCAAGTGGAAATGCAACTAGAGTAGTATTGAGTCAAGAAGGAAGACCAGTAGCTTATTTTAATGAGAAATTGAATGATGGTAGGAGAAGATATTCAATATATGACTAGGATTTTTATGCTATAGTTCAAGCCTTGAAGAAGTGGAGACATTACTTGTTTCCTAAGGATTTTTTATTGTATACAGATCATCAGGAGTTGCAATATTTGAATAGTTAAGGTAAGTTAAATTAGAGACACACGAGGTGGGTGGAATTCTTGCAAAGTTATACTTTTGTTTTGAAACATAGGAATGGAAATTCAAATAGAGTTTTTAATGCCTTGAGTAGGAGAAGGAATTTACTGGCAGAGATGAGAGTGGGGGTATTAGGCTTAGATGAATTGAGGAACTTGTATGAGGAAGACACAATTTTTGCAAAACCTTAGAGAGCTTGTAAAGAACCAGTATTGGAGGATAGGAGTCAGTGGTTGGATTATTTCATTTAGGAGGATATGTTTTTCAGAGGGAATCAATTGTATATACCCCAGAGTTCAATGAGAGATAGCTTGATGAAATAAAAACATAGTGGAGGATTGGTAGGACACTTTGGAATTGATAAGACAATATCATTGGTAAGTGAGAATTACTTTTTTCCATAGATTCATAAGGATGTTAGGAAATTTGTGTAGATTTGCAGAGTTTTTTAAGTTGCAAAAGGGAGTAGTCAGAACATTGGATTGTATAAACCTTTGACAGTTCTAGAGAGACCTTGGGAGGATATCAGCATGGATTTCATACTTGGATTTCCAAAGACATGGAGAGGTAATGATTCTATATTTGTGGTGGTGAATAGATTTTCTAAAATGGCACATTTCATACCTTTTAATAAGACAATAGATGAAATACATGTAAAAGACTTTTTTTTCAAGTAGTCAAATTGCATGGATTACCTAGGAGTATTGTTTCAGACAAAGATACAAAGCTTTTTGGTTACTTTTGGAGGACACATTGAAGAATTGAAAGACAGATTTAAAGTTCATTTCTACTTTTCACCCACAAACTGATGGACAAACGAAGGTAGTAAACAGGAGTTCTGGGAATTTGCATAGATTTTTGGTTGGGGAGAAGACCAGAAGTTGGGATTTAGTTCTTACACAAGTAGAGTTTGCTTACAATAATTCAGTGAACAGAAGTACCAAAAAGACACCTTTTGAGATTGTTATATGAGTTCATCCTAGAGGTATATCATAGTTACAAGACATTAGTAAGGAAAATAAAAGGAGTGCAAAAGAAGAGGAATTTTCAAAACATATGAAGAAAGTACATACTCAAGTGAAGCAGCAATTAGAAGATATGAATCAGACGTATAAGGAGCAAGCATATGAAAAGAGTAGACATAAGGAGTTCGAAGTTGGAGATGAAGTGATTATTTATTTGAGGAAGGAAATATTTCTAGCTGGCACACACAATAAGATAAAGATGAGGAAGTTTGGACCCTGTAATATTTTGAAGAAATTTGATTTAGGAAATGCATATGAAGTATAGTTATCAGATGGCATAGGTATATCACATATATTCAACATTGTTGATCTACATCAATACCATGGAGTAGAATTTAGTGAATATAGTAAAGAAAAATTGGAGAATCAATTTCCTAAACAAAAATTAGATGAGATAGAAGATATTCTGGATATCAGAGATGGGAGGAAAACACATGGAAGACAATACAAAGAATATCTTGTGAAGTGGAAAGGCAGGCCAGTCGAGGATTCTTCTTAGATTTCTTAGGTTACAGTAGACCGTATTGGTTTCCCTTTAGCCCCAGCAAAGTGAGGGACTCACTTTTCAAATAACCCTAGATGTCTGATGTAGGAGCATCCTTGGTTCTTTGCAATCCTGCATCAACCAAAAATATTTTTATTTTAGTTTTTTTCTTGTTCAGTTGTTGTTTAGTTCAAGTTGGAAGATTCATCACTTCATCATATTTTCCCACTAGACCCAATGGATATATTTTTTCATTTTCGACATGTTCATTTTCCTTATTCCAAGATTTCATAATGATTGGATATTTTTTCAGCAAGTTATCACTTCCGGATTAAGTGGTAGTTTCTAGAACAGAGCACCGAAGTAGTTTCAAGCCTAACGACTAGTTTTGTCTCTTGTGGATCCTTCCTGTAACTTTTGGATCCTTGCGATGTGTTCCAAATTGTTCCATGGAGTGTCCTTGACCTTAATTATTTGTCCACACTTCATCCTATGCACCCACCAAGGGGAAATTTAAATTTAAGGCAAACCTATTTTATGCACACGTTACGTTTCCTTCATGAAAGATTCTACTTATCTTTGGCCGACATGGAGGATTCTAGATCTTTGAATGTGATATAAATCATTGTAATAGATCATTAGGAAATTAAGTAGAATAAGTAGATGAATATAGGATTTGATATGCCAAATTTTGGCTCACATTAAGGAGCATATAGGAATATTATATTCTAAGCAATTTGTATCAGGCCTATGAGCCCAATCTATGAAACTAGATGTTGCACCGATTGTAATTGAAGTTTCTCATAATAATAATGTTTGAATCTTCATTTTCCAACATATTTTGAGTGGATTCCATTGTGTAACTCTTGTTGCACAGTCTAGACTATTCTCTTTGAGGACCCTGCTACCATGGCTACACCACTATACTATGAGTTCATCTTGAATAAAATCATGAATTATTTTAATATGAGGGAATTCCAAGGGAGAGGTGGGAGGTTGGATCAAGATAGACCCTGTGCATGATAGGATCCTAGGCGACAAGTGAGCTGAGCTCTCGCTAGGCTGGATCATGAGCACATTGTTATCCCTTCCATCGTGAAGAAAAGTGTCGAGGTAGAGACTTTGTAGGCTATCACATCTTTGACCCAAAGTTTCATCCAACATGCCAGACCTATACTACAGCACCATTTAGGGGAGTCTTTGAGTGGTAGGCTTCCATCCTATTTGTGTCAGGATTGAGGGGCGACTTGTTCATATGATCCCACTGACATTCATGAAGCTGCTACACATGATACGTCTGTAGCTATGGAGAGGGTGAGGGAAGATGAAATTTTGAATGAGGCATATGCAATTGATACTCAGGTAAATGTTAGCATGTTCATTGAATTTAATTTATTAATTTTTAATTTTGAAATGCAAGATTAACTAATTTAGTTTTATAATTTTAAAAAAAATCAAGGTCACAATGTTGATACTGGATACACCAGACCTACACCTACTTATTATTCCACTGCATCTACTGTTGAGGTATGTAACTAGTAAACAATTATAAATTTATTACATGTTAATAGCATTGTTATATGAATGGTATTCTAATATCTGATTTTGGATGTTGAATAGGCTAATATTAGAGGTTCCATGGGAACACCTCCTAGTGCTAGTGGAGTTAGAAAAACCATCACATAGGTAATAGATTAAAGAGTTTAACTAATGAATTGTACTTAATATATTTGTGTAGCTTATATTCATATCATTGATTACATTTCATTGCACATCTTTTAAACTCAAAGAATTACTTCACATTCCATAACTAATAGCTATATGTTGATAGATGACAAAATTTCAACTACAATATAGTTGTTTAGAAATTCAGCATAAGAAGTGATGCAATTACTTCACATAGCATAAGTAATAACTAGGAGCAGCTACCAATTGTATTTGCTTGTCATGGCATTCAATGAGACCACTTTTTTATTAAGGAATCTTTTCAAACAATTAACTGCCTTATCTATGTTATGGATTCTTGGAAGAAATATATGAAATAATAATAGTAAGCAATAACATAGACAAGGAAATTAGTTGTTTGAAAAAATTCCTCAAATAGTTCACTTCCTTGCTGTTATGGCCAAAATCCTAAAAAAGGGTGCTTTCCAATAAACTATGGGTTCATGGAAAAAATCTATCAAAGAATAATAGTAAGCAATAGCATAGACAAGGAAGTGAGTAGTTTGAAAAAATGCCTCAAAGAAATATGGTCTCATGGTGATGGAATGCCATTCCATCACCATGAGACCACATTTATTAGAGGCATTTTTTCATATAGCTAACCACTTTTTTTATTCTACCACATTTTCCATACATGTCTACCAAAGAATTTTATCAAATTACTTGAACTTCCTTGCCGATATGGCTAAAATCCTAACAAATGTGCTTTCCAACAAACAATGGATGCTTGGAAAAAATCTATCAAAGCATAATAGTAAGAAATAGCATGTTAAATGTAGTGAGTAGTTTGAAAAAATTCCTTGAAGAAATGTGGTCTCATGGTGATGGAATGCCATTCCATCACCATGAGACCACATTTTTTCAAATAGTTCATTGCCTTTTCTATTACCACATTTTCCATACATGTCTACCAAAACATTTTTATCAAACTATGTGAACTTCCTTGTTGCTATGGCTAAAAGCCTAAAAAAGGTGCTTTCCAAAAACCTATGGATGCTTGGAAAAAACCTATCAAAGCATAATAGTAAGCAATATCATAGACAAGGCAGCAAGTAGTTTGAAAAAATGCCTTGAAGAAATGTGGTCTCATGGTGATGGAATGCCATTCCATCACCATGAGACCACATTTCCTTGAGGAAATTTTTCAAATAGTTGACCACCTTTTCTAAGCTACAACATTTTCCATAGACGTCTACCAAAGCATTTAATCAATCTACTCACTTCCTTGCTGCTATGGCTAAAAGCCTAAATTACATGTTTTCCAACAAACTATGGATGCTTGGAAAAAATATATCAAAGCATAATAGTAAGCAATAACATAGACAAGGAAGTGGGTAGTTTGAAAAAAAACCTCAAAGAAATGTGGTCTATGTGGTGATGGAATGCCATCCCATCACCATGAGACCATATTTCTTTGAGGTTATTTTTTCAAATAGCTCACTACCTTTTCTATGCTACCACATTTTTCATACATGTCTACCAAAGAATTTTATCAAACTACTTGAACTTCCTTGCTGCTATGGATAAAATCCTAAAAAGGTGCTTTCCAACAAACTATGGATGCTTGGAAAAAATCTATCAAAGAATAATAGTAAGCAATAGCATCTAGACAAGGCAATGAGTAGTTTGAAAAAATGACTTGAAGAAATGTGGTAGCATGGTGATGGAATGCCATTCCATCACCATGAGACCACATTTCTTCGAGGCATTTTTAAAAAATACTCATTGCCTTGTCTATGCTACCACATTTTGCATGCATGTCTACCAAAGAATTTTATCAAAATACTCACTTCCTTTCTACTATGGCTAAAAGCCTAAAATAGGTGCTTTCCAACAAACTATGGATGCTTGGAAAAAATCTATCCAAGCATAATAGTAAGCAATATCATAGTCAAGGTAGTGAGTAGTTTGAAAAAATGCCTTGAAGAAATGTGGTCTCATGGTGATGAAATTCCATGACACATTTGTTTGTAATGGCATTCCATCACCATGAGACTCCATTTCTTTGAGGCATTTTTTAAAATAGTCCACTGCCTTCTATATGCTACCATAGTTATCATACATGTCTACCAAATCATTTTATCAAACAATTCACCACCTTGTTGCTATGGATAAAAGCCTAAAAATAGGTGCTTTTGAGAAAGCTATAGATAGGGAAAATAGTAAGCATGATAGTCAGAAATATATAGTTTAATAACTACACAAAATTTTGTTCATTATCTCATACATTATAAGCCATGACATGCATCACTATTACAATTTCCGCGATTGAATATTTTTTTGTTTTATTTTTAGATGTTGGAAGCGGATACACCTCCAAATGTTCATAGGGAAATGGAGCTTGGTGTTTCATCTGCTATACACTCCTCAATGCCTCTCACAGAGGTATGAGGTAGATAACTAGAATTTAATTTACATCCATTGTTATAGCTATTAGTGAAAAATCAAACCATTATTGAATCATAGTTTAATTTCTCTTTGGATGGTTTCTATAGGGATTCACCATGCCATAGCATGGGAATTTGAATATTTCCCTCGAGGAGAGTGATCATCAGATGGCATTAAGTGATTTTTTTTCAATATCATGTTTAATAATTTAATTTCTATATATTTATGTTTTTACTTGTTATTGTAATAGATAAGGCTTGACCAAGAACTAAACCCTAGGAGGAGCACCAAGAGCACTCTTTGACATCAAAATAAATGAGTGACAAACCTATCTTCATTCGATTGACAAGAAAATGGAAAGATTTTATTTCAAAAGCATGGAGAGCAATGACTTTTGATTCCAAAGCCCTTAGTTGTATGCATATATGGCATTTGTGTAAATATTTTGTATTGCATATATTTGACATTGTATGCCTATATGTCATTCTCGTAATCCTATATGGCTATTTGTATATATTTTATACCTATATCGACATATATTGATGTATGCCTACATGGCTATTTGGTTAATAAAAATCGTTTTATTGATGGTGTCTATATTTGCATTATAAATCCACGGTTCAATAGGTATTAGTTATGTGTATTCAAGTGTATTCTTTACAAATTATGTGTATAATTTGTGACTTACATGTATTCCAATGTATACTTTGTGACTTATGTGTTTTCATGTGTATACCTTGTATTCATGCATATACTTTGTACTAATTTATGTATACTATGTATTCATGTGTATACTTCAAGGCTGATGTGTATTTGAGTACTTGTGCTTCCCTTATTCACATGTATGCTTGACCTATTCACATGTAGACTTGTTAATTGGTTAGCCCTAGAATTGATCATTGTTTTCCTTCATAATTTTTCTTGAATATTTATTGATTGATGTTAAACAACTTTATTAGTTGATGCTAAAAAGCTTCAATATTTCTAGGAATACTAGTATAGTTACAAATCACAAAATTGCACAAATTAAAAAGAAAAGATTAACTATAAATAAATGCACTAATTATTAACCTAATAATTTATTAAGAATGAGTATAATATAAATATATATATATCAAGTGATGATCCTTCTAGAATGGAAACTACCAACTAGAAAATAGGAAAATCATTCCCAATACTTTGAAAGCAATAATCCACCCAAAATTGCAACGAGAGATAAGGAAAATGAACCCACATAGGAATAACTGAATAAAGAAAAATTCACCCTTCACATCTTGGTGAACCATTTCCAAACAAAGAAGATCTTAAAGATAAAGAAGAATTATGGTCTATATAATATACAATTAGTACCCACTTTGATGACTAGAAAATTTACAACCATGGACTTACCATGCTTTTTCAAATTTGGTAAGAAGGCTTATTTAAGATCCTTGAGCAATGTATTTCCTTATGCTCCCTTGTTCTTACATATCTCAATTTAGTTTAATTCAAAGAGTTCCATCAAATGCTATATCTAAAAGAAAAAAATGTGTTTTTAATTGGTATTCCATGAGATGTTTCATAAGAAGATTCCAACATATTTAATCTTTTCATTAGAACAACTCGATTAAGAAAAGGATACATAATCTTCACAAAACTTGCAAAACATATAATCATAGTAGATGATGAGTAGTTAACTTCTTGACACATTATCATACAAACATTTATCTTGAATAGTCTTTAAACCTTTTCACAGCATAATCCTCATAGTATAGTATGAATTGTTATGTTCTTGATCCATCACCATATAAACATGTCAAAAGATGTATATGTCAACTTTTTTCAATATTACTTCTTGTATATGAAATGGACTTTGGAGAAAGCTTTATAATTTATAATAAAAATAAGAAATGGAATTGGATGAAAACTTTATTTATCACACCAAATAATAAATGTATGTGAGAGCATCACTTGTTTCTCTTAGACTCCAATTTTCAAGAATAGAAAATAATTTCAAATGAAAATGACAAAATGCTTCACAACCTAAGTTGTTAATTGAGGAAAAATAAAATGTTTCCAAGTTCCACCATTGTACACATTTACAATTGGTTGTATAATGTTGTAAGGGAAAGGAGATTAATTAAAAAACATCTTGCACTTGCTATAATTGAGGATGATCATATTATTTTGGTGTGAGAAACTTAGATTTCTCAACTATCATGTGAATGCTTCTCTTTTTTATTGTTTTGCATGCCATCATAAGGGATCGACTTGGTTGAATGTAGCTCAAAGTTATTCAGAATGTTTGAGTGTGAAAGAGGACCATGTCCAGTGTGAACATACCTATTGGGATGCATTGGAATAGTTTGTTTGGTCACACAAGTTGTAGAACGAAAGTTGTACCACTTTGCAACTTTACATTGCTTGCATTTGACACTTTTTCCATCAAGTGAAAATTGGACACCATGAGAAAATGACTTTGAGATAACAAAAATAGAGATAATTTATTTTAGAGCATTCCAACGTGATCCCGTAGGCTCAGACGAAGAGTTTGTAAGCATCACAGTTTTTGAGTAATAGTATGTCAAAGATTGTAGCCATTTTGCACTTTGGACCCTGAAGGGATCAAGCCGATTGAACGTGGCTTGGAGTGATTCGGTATGTTTGGGTGTGAAATAGGACCATTCCTAGTGTAAAAAACCCATCTAGACATGTTGGAACAATTCGTTTGGTCACACAAGTTGCAGAATGAAAGTTGCACCACTTTTCAACTTTACACTACTTGTTTTTCACACTTTTTTCATCAAGTGAAAACTATATACCACGAGAAACAAGTTTGAGATAACAAAAAATAAGAGAGGTTATTGTAGAGGGTTCCAACTTGATGCCATAGGCTTAGACAAATATTTTTTAAGTGTCACGATTTCTGAATAATAGCCCATCAAAGATTGCAGCCATTTTGCACTTTGGACCCTTAAGGGATCGAGCCGGTTGAATGTAGGTCAAAGTGATTCAGCATGTTTGGGTGAAAAAGAGGACCATGGATAGCATAAAAGTACCCATATGGATGCATTGGAATAGTTTTTTTGGTCACAGGAATTACATAATGAAAGTTTCACCACTTTGCAACTTTACACTACTTACATTCAATACATTTTTCATCAAGTGAAAACTGGACACCACATGAAAATGACTTTGAAATAACAAAAACTAAGAGAGTTTATCGTAGAGGGTCCCAACATGATCTTGTAGGCTCAAACAAAGAGTTTTTAAGCATCACAATTTTTGAGTAGTAGCCTATCAAAGATAGTTTCCCTTTTGCACTTTGGACTAGGCTTAAAGGATCCAATAGGTTGAATGTAGCTTAGAGTGATTCAGCATGTTTGGGTGAAAAATAGACCATCCCTTGCATAAATGTACCTATCGGGATGCATTGGAACAGTTTGTTTGGTCACACAAGTTGTAGAACAAAAGTTAAACCACTTTGAAACTTTACACTATTTGCATTTGACACTTTGTCCTTCAAGTGAAAACTATACACCATGGGAAAAATACCTAAGATAACAAAAACCGAGAGAGGTTATTGTAGAGGGGCCCAATGTGATCTTGTAGGCTTAGATGAAGAGATTGTAAGTGTCATGGTTTCTGAGTAGTATCCTGTCAAAGATTGTTTCCCTTTTACACTTTGGACCCTTAAGGGATTGAGCCAGTTGAACATAGCTCGGAGCGACTCGGTGTGGTTGAGTGCGAAATAGGACCATTCCTATTGTAAACATAACCATCCAAATGTGTTTGAACATTCCATTTGGTCACACGAGTTGGAGAACAAAAATTACACTAGTTTGCAAGTTTACACTACTTACAATTGACACTTTTTCCATCAAGTCAAAATTGGACACCATGGAAAAATGACTCCAACATAATAAAAACTAAGAGAGGTTATTGTATAGGTTCCCTACATGATCTTGATGCCTTAGATGGAATACTCATAATTGACACGGTATCTAGGTAACATGCCATCAAATATTGTTTCTCTTTTGTAATTTAGACTATTAAGGGATTACATTGCATGAATTACAAATGTTTGAGGGCAGAAATAAATTTCAAAATTTCAATAAATATCATTACAAATGTTTATGTTAATATATGGTATGCTATATTGATATTGATATATAATCATTAGGTTGATTTGTTTTAATAAATTATTTTTTTATAATAAGTTAGTCAATTGGTGCTAGATAAAATAGGAAGCGAATAAAAAGAAGAAAAAGAATGATTGGTAACCGTCAATGGTTATTACATCACTATATTAATAATATGATGTTTACAATAAAATGAGATTTATTTGGCAGTCCTAATTCTTGTGTTTGTGCTACAATTGTCTAATATGATTTATACACCATTTTGAAACCCAAGTCCTTGTACTTGTAGGAACAATGCTTTCTCAAAACTATCAAGTGGTAATACAAAATCATGAGAGAAAAAATAAAACTATACGAATTCCAACACCCCAATTAAATCAAATATGAATCAATGTGCCCCATTTTCATGCACACAAACTCAACTTATAAGATTCTCTTATAATAACATTCAAGGATACCTTAGGTACTTTGTTCTCACATATCTTTTACAATGTTACTCATACATTCAAGATTCTCTTATAATGTCTACATCATAGGTGCTCATGATGAGGTTAAATTCAAATGAATAACTTGAAATTCCCTCGCTAAGCTTCACATGCTCTTTTATAATGGCTTAAAATCAAAATTAAGATTTGTCAAGATCATCAAAATAAGGATGTTGCATTGCTTTTTTGGCTGAGATTCTCTTGGATGGCTCATAAATCAATATTTTTTGCAAGGATACACCAATCAATTTTTAGTACTTTACCTACAAATAGGTAAAGTAAAAGAAGAAAAAGAAAGAGCATCCAAAATGGAAATGAAATGAAAATAGATGGAAGGCACTTACAGACAACAAAACCGCACCATTTGGCTCCAAGTCAAGAATATAAAGGCTTAAATTTTGATGCTTCCATTTAGGATAGGCATGTCAGTCTCTCAACTTAGTCACTCCTAGCCATACATCTTCATTGGGAGTTACAAGATACCTATTGCACACAACAACCTCTCATGAATAGAATAACTTGAAAATTTTGAGATGCTCTTATAATGTCTACATCATAGGTGCTCATGATGAGGTTAACCTCAAATGAATAACTTGAAATTCCCTCACTAAGCTTCACATGCACTTTTATAATGGCTTAAAATCATAATTGAGATTTGTCAAGATCATCAAAATAAGGATGTTGCACTAATTTTTTGGCTGAGATTCTCTTGGATAGCTCATAAATCAACATTTTCTACAAGGGTCTACCAATCAATTTTGAATAGGTTACTTACAAATAGGAAAAGTAAAAGAAGAAAAAGAAAGAGCATACAAAATGGAAATGAAATGAAAATGTATGGAAGGAACTTACAGACAACAAATCCACACCATTTGGTTCCAAGTCAAGAACAACAAGGTTTAAATCTTGATGCTTCCATTGAGCATAGGCATGCCATTCTCTCAACTTAGTCACTCCTAGCCATACATTTTCATTGGGAGTTCCAAGATACCTATTGCACACAACAACCTCTCAAGAATAGAACATGAATAGAACATAACCAAACTATTACTTTGCAACCTTTTGGAAACTTGTAACCTATTATACACACACCAAAATTTAATCTTCCACTTAGTTTACTAATATATTGAGAATATCCTATATACTTTTTTTTTCATTTTTTTGAGAAAAAATAAAATACCATTGAACTCTATATTCTTTTCCATAGTTCTAAACATAAATTTTCTACATTTGCAAGTCTGATAACTTCATCAATCACCTACATACATGATATAAACATTAGGTGATCGAATTTTCATCATAGCATTGACATCATACAAATTGATGTGCATATAAGTGTAAATTAATAAGAACCAATGTGCATACTTATAAATTAATCCAGTGAACCATATGGATCTACTCTACTCTTTATTGTGTCAAGTATTACCTCATTGTCAAACTCATAGACCTTCCACAAGGTCTTGTTCAAAGGTATACCCCCATATTTGGTCAAACAAACATTGGATTCCACAACAAGGTTCGAGTAATGAAGAATCTTCTAATGTGTATCAAAATCCTAAAACAACCAATATTTAACACTCTTATGTGGGTACCTTCTAAGCCATATTTTAGTAATAACAACTAAGCTTGGAGGGTATTCAATGTTTTCTCCATCTATAACTAGGGCCTCTAATTTCTTTTTGACCTCAACACAAGGACACAAGTAATAATCCATTCCCTCTTCATCGTCTTCATCTACAATAACTAAATAAAAATTCACTACATTGATATGTGCAGCAAATTAGATGAAATTAGTCAACATTACATATACACTACAAATTAAGATAACAATAGGAATTTCAAAAAATATGCAAGTAGATATATTACTTGGTTGAACTAGATCTGATATGTGGTCAAAATCAATCAATGAATCCATCTGTATTAGTTTCAATATCATCAAAGGGTGATACATGTGAAGTGGGCTAAGATAACTTAATGATCATTTCTCAACCCAATCCTTTGACTCACAATCATCCTAGGCTTACATTGTACATGAAGAACAAAAGCATGCCATCTTCTCTATATTGATACTCCATGAACCTGCATTTGAGCTAAGGAAAGTGTATCTCACTTGATCCTGTCAATGTACAAAACTCCTCATATGGTGTAATGTTAGTATTATCCATCACCCAAAAAAATATACCAACTGAAGACGTACCTTCATTACCTAGACCCATCGAAGCATTACACCACTTAATGATTGATTTTGTATCTGTCAACTTTGCATTGTCTTTATTCTTTAACTCTTCTCGTGTTAATGATATTTTCACACATTCTCTTGCACCATCATGCTCCCCCTTTCCATGCCCGGCCTAAAAAAAGTTACACATGTGTTGAACACCTGTAATGACATGCATCCTACTCAACCAGTAGAATATGCACGAGTTCATGAACTATGTTGCATAGTTATTCAACCATATTTTATGCTCCTTTGAGCCAAATCATTATAGAACATTTAGAAGAAACCTTGCATGAACTCTAGAGAATGTGTGCGATCATAACTAATATGAAAGTGATACTCCCTCAATACCTTCCTTTGGTCCTTTATACTATTAGTTTCATTCATGAATGCTATGTTCACAAATATCGAAACCTATGTGGAGTTGTAATATTGTGACTGCACCTCACGCTATGGCTGTAGAGTGTAGTTCTTTGCAAATTCAACCACTGAAACTATGTTTCCAATTGGAAAGGTTTCCTTGCATAACTTGAATTGCATGTCCAGCCATCAGGCTCTATGGGTATCCCTTGCATACTCATACACTATATTATCACAAAACATAGACATAAACTGATACATTGGAATCTTCTGAATAACCAAATCACACAATTTTTCTTGATTACCATCTTTTGTAACGTATGCCACTATTTTATACTTCATGAACTCTATTATTTTTTGTCCCACCCCATGTGTACTTTCCATATGTTGACATAATGGAATATGCTACAAGCCACCACAATCCTGACATGAACCATCCAAGCATAGTTTCTTGTAGAATATTTGGCCATCCTCTATTTCACATATTTTTTTTGATAACTCTCTTGAAGATATTGGTGGTGCTTGTATGCCACAATCCTACAAAAATTGTTAGTATGCAAATCTAAACATATAGAATGATAAACATCATAATGGTTAGAGAATTCAATATGTAATCGACAAAAACAAGCAGTGTGTGTGTGTGTGATTTATCTTGACATAAAAAGGTTTAATCATTTCAAAATATCTTTGACAAATTTGAATTTGAAGATAATCCTATTGAAATTTATGAAAAAATTGGGTTTGAGTCATATCCAAAAAATGCTCTATATGTGGCTCATGGTTCTGACTACCAATTCTCCTTCTTACCACATCCCTTTTATTCAAAGATGGCTTTGTGTTATTCCTCCAATACTCTTCAATTAGTGTTCTCAATGCTTCAACAACTAGTTTATCTTTACATGGGAGTCTACCTGAGAATTCCCATAATTCATTTGAATTGGTGCCTCAATTCTTTGCTACCTTTAAAAGGCTCTTGATAAAGTTTTTATTAATTCTCAATTGTTCACTTGTCTTTCTAATGAGACAAGATCTCCTTGCTTTACTACTTACCAAAGTCAATGTAATGAAACATTAGGTGGCATTACTATCCTTTAAGAGTGAGGTCTTACCCACACTCTCATAAGCATCCATTAGATTCTTCACAATAGTATTTTCACTTGAAGCATTTGATGTTATCAACCCAAGAATCTTAATGATGTTTCTATACTTTAGACCTTGCATCATTTCAACAAATAGTTGACATCTTGCAATCTCATTTAGCCTTTCAAAGAATAATTTCCAAATTGTATTAGCATATCTTCTACAAATGTGTGCTTCAATCTTACCTTCCATGTGTTGCAAAATATCCTCATCAATATTAATCAAATGCTTTTTCTTTCTACACAAAATTCTAGGTGGTGTTCTCATGGGTACATACATCTCAACATTAGGAATTTCATCAATATTTAAGTCAAATCACCTAGATTGCATACCTTCGATTGAGGGTGGAATAGACAACATATCTTGAGATTGACATGGGGATGATGGCATACCTTCATCAAATCCAAGCAATGATGTACTCTCAACTTGAGATGTGGTGGATGGTGTCCCTTCATATTATCTTGCAGTAGATGGTTTCCTTCCATATTCACTTGTAGTAGATGTTCTCCCTCCATATTCACTTGTGATTAATGGTTTCCCTTCGTATTCACTTGCGGTAGAGGGTGTGCCTCCAACTATGATATGAAATTATTTCTTAGCACAATGCTTTATCATTCATTCCCTTTATGTTGCAAATTACTTTTTCTCTTTTTGATGGTTGAGTTTCCTCTTCAACTGGCTTCTTTTCTTCAATCATATCCAATTTCTTCTTCTAATGATATGCCCTCATCCATTCTCTATTTTTTTCTTTATTAGTTTCATACTCTTCGTCTATTGGTTTATTCCTTCTTAATTTCCTTGGCATGGTGGATAATCTTACCTATAGCATGGTAACAAGATAAATATTAGTTCCAAAAAAATGAATCCATACAAATAAATGAAATATATGTCATTCAAGGCTTCATACAATATACTTGCAATCATCCTATAGAAGAGTATTTCTAGCATAGACAAATTTCGCATGATTTTTTTGGATGGAATTCCTTAAATAAATGTGGTCATGTGGCATGCCATGATTGCAAGATTGGCTCAAATTGGAAGCATAGAAAAGGCATGCAAAATTATTTGACAATAATGTTTCCATAGACATGTATGCAAAATGTGGTAGCATTGGCAACCTAGTGAGCTCACTAGCTTTCCAATTCAGTAGGGTTGAAAAGGTAGGGGAAATGTGAGAAAATGCCTCATAGAAATGGGGTCTCATGGTGAAATGGGGCATTTTCTCATGCTGCCCCTACCTTGTCAACCCTACCACATCGATAAGCTAGTGAACTCACTAGCTTTGCAATGCTACCGCATTTTACATACATGTCTATGAAAACCTTATTGCCAAACAATTCACATGCCTTGTCCATTTCAATGAGGCATTTTATCATGTTGTCCCTACCTTGTCAACCTTATTTCATTGGTGATCTAGTGAGCTTACTAGCTTTCCAATGCTTACATGATTCTTTTGGATGGAATGCCTTGAATAAATGTGGTCATGTGGCATGCCATGATTACAAGATAGGATCAAGTTGGAAACATCGACAAGGCATGTGAAATTTTTGACAATAATGTTTTCATACACATGTATACAAAATGTGGTAGCATTGGCAAGCTAGTGAGCTCACTAGCTTTCCAATGCAATAGGGTTGACAAAGTAGGGGCAGCATGAGAAAATTCCTCATAGAAATGGGGTCTCACGGTGATGTACACAATTTGGTATGGTTGAAAAAGTAGGGGCAGCGTGAGAAAATTTCTCATAGAAATGGGGTCTCACAGTGATGTACATCACTATGAGACCCCATTTCTATGAGGAATTTTCTCACGCTACATCACCGTGAGACCCCATTTCTATGAGGAATTTTCTCACGCTACATCACCGTGAGACCCCATTTCTATGAGGAATTTTCTCACACTACATCACCGTGAGACCCCATTTCTATGAGGAATTTTCTCACGCTTCCCCTACTTTGTCAACCCTGTCACATTGACAAGATAGTCTTTTGTCAATAGAAATTAAAACCAAAATAGTTTCAAAGATCTATCAATATGGGAGGAGTATATTCCAATTTTTTGGAGACGTGTATGGAAAATTTGGTATCATAGACAATGCAATCAGATATTTGATAAAATACACATCACTTTGAGACCCCATTTCTTTGAGGCATTTCTTCAAATAGATAATTTCCTTGTCTATGTTGTTTGATAAAATGATTTGGTATACATGGATGGAAAATTTGGTAGCATAGACAAGGCAATCAGCTTCTTGGTATATTTTTTTGACAAAATACCTCAATAAGATATGTCCTCATGGACTAGAATGATTGCAAGATATGCACAAAATATATTTTCAAGCATATGCAATTTGTAGGTGTAAAACCAAATTCAGCTACATTTTCCAACATCTCCAATTCCTATAGAAAAATGAAAGCTTTGGAGAGTGGTATGCACATCCATATTAGAGTATTGAGAAATGATGTATTATTTTACTTATTTAACTTTTTTCATATATATGTGTATAAAAAATGTGGAAGCATACACAAGGTAAGCCAATTGTTTAACAAAATTCCTCAAAGAGATGTGGTTTAAAAATGTAATTGGCAAGTGTAAATAATTATGTAATTTAAAATTTGCATTGACAAGCTAAGGTTATAATGACAAACAAACAATGATCAACATGGAATGTGCAAAATAAAAAAATCAAATCAAGCCAAAATAGAATGAAAGAAAATGTGTAAAGACTTCACATACCCAAAAAAACCGGAGTTTTGAATGGGGGAGTTTTACCCAATTATGTAGCCTTTGCTTCTTTCTTCAAACTTCTCAACATTTTGACTTTTTCAAAATCTTGCTCCCCTCCAAACTTCAATTTTATAACACTCTTCAATGGACTTCATACTTGAATTGATATTATATGACTTTCAATGTGAAAATTTTCTATTTCATGCAAAGGTGGTGGAAAGATCATGAAAAAGGTGGTGGAATGTGAAAAACTTGCATGCACACTTCACAAAATCATCAAAAAGCTTTTTTTTGTCAGAACACGAACAAAACTAGGAGAATATGTAGAATGTGGGCCTTGAGATCATGGGTATATTGTGTTTTTAACCATTTATAGAGCAAGACAAAATGCACTCATGTTATAACACGAGTACGTTATGTCTTGCTCAAATGACGGTCATATCTCAACTACTTCAAAACATGCTCACATTATGAGAAAGTTGATTTTTTATGTTTTTTTTCTCTCTTTCTCTCTATACCCTACCCTCTACCCTCTATATCCCTTCCTCTCTCTCTCTCTCTCTCTCTCTCTCTCTCTCTCTCTCTCTCTCTCTCTCTCTCTCTCTCTCTCTCTCTCTCTCAAGTCTCTCCCGCCCATCCCCACTCACTATCTTAGGTCTCTCTCTCACTCACTCACTCCCTCTATCTTTCTCTCTCTCAAGCCTCTCCCTCCCACCCCCTCTCCCTCTCTCATGTCTCTCTCTTAGTCACTCCCTCTATCTCTCTCCCCTCTA
>VDFB02000017.1:196077764-196105443 GCA_007258455.2 Sequoia sempervirens
CTTTCTCTCTCTCTCTCTCCCTCTCTCCCTCTCTCTCTCTCAGGTCTCTCCCTCCCTCTCTTCCTCCCACCCTACCTATACAACTCTCTCTCTCTCTCTCTTCAACTTCTCCCTCCCTCTAAAGACATACATAAATACATATATACTTACATACATACAAGCATAATTCATTTGTACATACAAGCATACATGTACATATGTACATACAATCTTAAATACATGCATACATGCATTGATACATACATACATTTAGGCATACATACATACATATAAGCATGCATGCATACATACATACACGACATACAAGCATACATGTACACACAAACTTACATTCAATAGAGTAGCATTTAACATAAAGCAAGACATAATGCAAGCGTATTATAACCTACTTGTGTTATGTCTTGCTAGAGATGTCTTTCACAAATGTAAAAATCCATGTCAAAACTAGGATATAACATGAGCATGTTATAACACACTTGCGTTATATCTTTCTTTGGGAATCCCCAAGCCTTAGGCTTGGAATTTATCTTGGAACACACTTTTTGGCCAAACTTGACATTAAAATTAGGATTTTTCACCAGACATTCACTTTCTTACACCTATAGCAGCTAAACCATTAAGGTTTTGAAGATGAATCAAACTAGTTATTTGTTAGATATTTTGTGTAGATTCTAATTATTATTATTTTTTAAAATTAATGTAATTTTTAATAACTTATTTTTTCTACTAATCAGCATTTTTAAAAAGTGATGTTTACTTTGGACCCATAACTTTTTTTATAGATAGGATACAATTCTAATTTTTAAAATACAAATTTTTCACACCAATATCTAGGGAATGGATATTTTTCATAATTTTTTGTTACATATTTTTTTTTAATTAATTTTCCAAGTCAGCGTAATTATAATTTGGACAAGAGGTGTACTTCGGCCTACATAACTTTTTTTGTATTCATTTGAATTAACCTTATTTTTTTTTAGAATAGGACATCAATACCCTGAGGGAACATGTATTTTTTAGGAATTATTTTTCTCTATTTTCTATTTTTTCGTATTGTGTGAAATAAAGAACTTGATGTTCATTGAAAATCCTACATTTGGGACAAAATAAAAAATAAATATAATCATCAAATTAAACATTTAAAATTATACTTTTGGGAAGCTTATAATAAGGGATCACGGGTTACAAAACAT
Source organism: Sequoia sempervirens (assembly GCA_007258455.2). Classification (NCBI taxonomy): domain Eukaryota; kingdom Viridiplantae; phylum Streptophyta; class Pinopsida; order Cupressales; family Cupressaceae; genus Sequoia; species Sequoia sempervirens. The sequence continues at coordinate 196,078,958 of VDFB02000017.1, forward strand.
AAATTTTAAATGAATTCATTTGATCACCCAAAAAAATCAAAAGTGGTTTTTTATGACATTTTGATAGGTGTGAGAGCTTCGTTATTATGGTATGGTTTAAATCTAACAAGTTCTATCGGGGTTGGATCTAAGGGGTTTGATCAATCCCTCTTTAATTAAAATAATTAAATAGAACCTTTAAAGTCATAAATCATTGTATTTTCTAAGAATATGTGATTTCGGGCAAAAATCAGGATGTCCCAAAAAGTGTAACCCATTATTGTGGCAGCACAACCAGAGACGTGTTTTTTTAAATTCTATAATATTTCACATAATTGGGTTCATGCTCACCATCAAGATTGCACATGTTTCAATGTACAACAAATCAAACACCTGGGTAATGTTAGGATCTCTCTTAGCTATCCAATAATGAATGTTTTTCCACTTTTTGACAATGTTAAGCCTTTGATCTATAATTTCTTTTGTTTGTCTATATCTTTTTTTGCAAAAAGAAGTGTTTGGTGTTTTTTTCGTTATAAATTAACCTTCATAAAAATTTCAAATAAATTACATTTTTAGAAACTAGACTCCATTCTACAAAATTTTAAAAAAAAAATCAATTAGATTCCCAAATTTCTAGGGGTAGCACAGCCAAAATTCTATTTTTTAGGAAGTGTCCACTTTGAAAATTAGTAAAAAATCAAATATTCATTAAAAATTTATTAGAAAATCATGTATCAACTACATACTATTAGTTAATTTCTTACCGAAGCGATTTTAAAAATGCAAAAAAAATGTTCACCGTGCTATGTTCCCACAAAAGTTGCTATGTTATGATTTTTCTGGCAAAAACAACACCAATTTTTCTGGGTCCCTGTTTTGAACCCCTTAATCTCAACCATTTTAAAAATAAATTAGTAGTTTAGAAAGTAGACTCGGAGCACTACGATCCTTGTTTTTGTTTCATCTCAAAATTTTGAGTGTAACTATCCTCATTTTCACGTCGAAGGTTAGTATTTCCTAATTTTAGAAAAAAAGTGACCACTTAAGCCCCCTATTTGGCCCCCCATCTTTTTTCACTTACCTTTAGTTCATCATTATTGCGAATGAATAGTTACCCCTTTAACTTTAGGGCTTGATAATAGGTCCCTTAGAATATAATGTAGTGCATCTACTACAATTACAAATAGTGAGGGAGCTAGAGGGAAAACATGCCTTATGGATCTTCGAAGTTCAATTTGCTTTTTCAAAGACCAATTTATATTAGTTTGAGCAGTTGCATCCTTCATTAGGCCTTTGATCATTTGTAAAATTCTCTTTGGGAGGTTAAATTCTTCTAGTACCATCACTATAAAATTCCATTCAAATTTTTCATAATACTTCTCAAAGTCAACCAGCAACATACCTATATTTTGGTTGGAAGATTTAGCCCACTCCATTGCTTCCCAACTTGTCAACATATTTTCAAGTATATACCTTCCTTTTATAAATCGTGTTTGGGTATTTTTGATGATTCATTGGAGGATTTATAAAATCTTCAAAGAAATGGCCTTAGAAAATATTTTATAGGAGACATTCAAGAGTTCTATGGGCCCCCATTTTTTTACTAAGGTTCTATCTCCATCCTTGGGAATTAACTTGATGATCCCTTTGTTTATAGTTTTTCCTAGAGAGCTAAATTTTGTAGCCTCATTATACAAAAATTGAAGGAGATAATCACTTATCCACTCAATATTCTATTTATTTAACTCAAAGGTATTCCATTGACACCTAGAGATTTGTTATTATTCAGGGATAGAATGGCCTTTTAAATCTCTTCTATTGATAATTTCCTATTCAACATATCAACATCCTGAGCTAAGATCTCCATGGGTATCAACCTCTTTCAATCCTCTCTTGCTTTTATATAATGGGGGTTGTTACATTCTGGGGTAAAAACATCTTTGTAGAATTGAAACAAGGATTTTTTTTTTCTTGGGGTCATTTACCAGCTCTTCTTCTTGCAAAATTGTATTGATCCTTTCTTTTGATTCCTTGTCCTTTAATAATCTAAAGAAGTAATTAGATCATCTATCACCATGGACAGCCCAATTTAACCTTTCTCTCAATTTTACCCTTTTATCCTTTTGGTTTTGAATTTTTCTTAGTTCCCCTTTTATATTTTTTCATCTCCTTAAATGTCTCTAGGTTATTGGGGTCCTCTTGTAGCAAGCCTTTAGCTTTTAGAAGCTTTTATCAAGAAATTAGTTTTCTTTTCTCCTCTACTCTTTTTCTTTTTGTTCCCCAAATATATGGAAGACTTTTTTCCAAGATTCTATGTTGGAATTCCACCTTTCAATGTAGGATAGATTCTTATGCATCCATTTTTTTTATTTCTCTAATAGTAAACAATACATCATTGCAGTCCTCATATTCCAAGATATTTGTATTCAATAAGAACTTCTTATCTTCCTTTAAGGCAGCAATATTATCCCTTTCTAGTAATATTTTAAAAGCAACTAGGTGGCGGTCCAAGAGTGTCCAAGGGATCACTTTCACCCTAATATAAATTCCCTTATTAGCATAAAATCTATCCAACCTTCAATAGATCCGTTTATTTCCTTTTTGATAATTACATCATGTGAACCAAATGTTATTCTTTTCTTTTTGTGTGATCCCTCTATAGGATCAAATAGCTTAAGTTTATTTTTTTTTATTTTAAACAAAAAATATCTTTCAATTCCTTTCCACCCCATATCGCATTGTAATACCCCTAATGTTGTTGTTTGGACTTGTTATTTTTCTATGGTTTTTGCTTGATACTTTGAGACTTTGATTGTTACTGTTATTGTTTGGATTGGTGGATTGGGTAGTTTAGACTCCTACTTTATTTGATGAAATGGATATTATGATATGAAATTATGGTTACATTATGGTTTGGTGATGTTTAATTTGATTTTAGTAGTATATTGTGATGCAGTGGATTAATAATCATTTTATGATGATATGATGTGATCAGTTTAGTTTAGCAATGTTACTTTATATTTAATTTTGTAATTGTTATTATAGTTTTGGTGAGAGGACAATGTAGCACCACTCGTTTATGAGTGCCCTACTATGCTGCAATTCCTTCTCAAGATGTGATGTTTTGATTATATATATACATGTTGTACACAACCTTTTTTGTATGCAGGAATTACAGGAACAGAGTCTCGATTCCACCTACTTTGGCAGGACAGGGCGAGCATCAATTTAACCCAATGGGCATGAGGTTGAAATAGAGATGATAAGGAAGTCACCCCGTCCCATGTTTGTCAAACCGTCTTATGTTTTGTGGTATTGTTTGTCTTTGACCTTTGTCATTTTCTATTTTATTATAGTGGTTTTGTGTGAGTGTACTTTTGATATTTATTTTATGTTGGTGTTTAGTATGATGTAATTTAAATAATTAAATGATGTTAATAAATGTTGATAATAGTGTTGGAATAGTTTGTATTAAAATATAAAATTCTTATATTAAAAGCTATATAATTTATTAAAGATAAATAAATGGAAATGTGTAAATTAAATTATTTAAAATTGATATTTTGATAATTTAATAAAAATAGCATGTTGAGGATAATTAATGAAATAAATTAATTAAATTAATTAAAATATGTGAATTGAAAGTAAAACTTGGAAAAAAAAAATTAAAACAAAAAGTGTTGTTAAATAGAAAAAAATCAAGAAAAGAAAGAAAAGAAGAAAAGTACCAATGAATGTGGAGTTTTGGCCTAAAAAGCTAGTAATGATTTAGAAAACTTCTTTTAATTTTGATTTATAGAGTTTAAAAAAAAAAAGATATATTGTACTTAATAGCAAAAAGTGTGAGGTTTTCATTCACGGGAAAATGGATAGAAGCTTCAAAATGTATGAGTTCTAAAAAAATTAGGATCCTTTCTTGTTCCTCTATAGAATCTATTTATTTTTCATTGTTCTGGAAGAGAGACTTTTCTGGATTAAAATTTTAGAGTAGAGAATTTAGCAAGGAAATATAGTGGAGAAGTTCTGAAGGAAGGAAAGGGAGCTCTTCGAAAAGGCTATTTGGATCAAGCAAAGCTTCATCAAATTTTCAACAGGCGCAGGACTCCAGGTTCCATTTTCTTATTTCCTTAGTTTTTTTATTCAGCAAAAATAAGAATGTTTTCCTGTGAAAGAAAATTCTTCTGGAGTTTTAGAAATTCTCTTGGTTGCAAACAAATAGAAGAGATTCTTTTGAGTTTTATTTTATAAAAATCTTCAATATCTTTATCATTCTACTATGGAAAAGATCAATCCTTTTTTAAATAAATGGGTTTTAAATCTCTTCATATATATATATATACACATTTGCACATATATATGTATATATATCAATATACAGTGCTTTTATTTGAAAGAAAATGTTTTCCTTTTGAAATAAATTTATATATATATACACAGTCGTATAGATGTATATACATATATATATAAATATATATATAATATTTTTTATGTTTTTAAATTACCACAATTTGTATTTTGTTGGGGCCGAAACTGTGTGTCAGCCGGATGGGGGTTGGATGTTTTTAAATATAATATATATATATATATATATATATATATATATATATATATATATATATATATATATATATATATTGTTTTGGTTGAGGGGAAGGAATGGCGTTGGCCGTACCCTCCCCCTGTCCCCTCTCTGCAAGTGGGGACTTCCCACAGCAGTCCACGGACTGCTATGTGCAGCAATCCTACGAAGTACCATGCATAGCAGTCACTAGGACTGTTGTGTGCAGTCCTCTATGTACTGCACATGGCAGTTAAAAAACTGCAATTTATGTTTTTTGTTTTATGATTTATTTACATTCATTTGTAAATATATTTATATATATATAAGTACATATATATGTATGATATATATATATATTTATAATTATAATAGAGTACTGACATGGGTATGATTTGAGTATCGAGCAGTTAGCCAGTTTAAATTATTTTAAATTTGAGTAAAACAATAAAGTTAATATACATATATTTTATATGTATATATATTTATATATTCAATTAATTGTATATATATAAATATATATATATGTAATATAAATGTTATGATTTATTGATTTTGGTTTGACTGTGAAACTATGAAATTTAGTCATGTTGGTTAATTAAAAAGAAGAAAATTAAATATTTATGTCAAAACTATTATTGAACTCTTATTTCTTATAGTATCAAGGAAAATGGAGATTATAAATGCAATTAAACCAGTTGTTTATTTTGGAGTTGTGGAAACAACGTGCGAAAATTAAAATGGTTCCTTGAGTTATGACATCTTGTGATTTTGTTTTTTACCATTATATTATTTTTTTGGCTTTTCGATGTAGGAACCCAGTTGATTTTATGAACTCGTTTATTGATGTTGTGAACCTTAGGCTTCCAGAGGCTTAATTTTATTGTTGGATGTTATCCTCAATTTTTGTGCTCTTCATGTAGCAAGATATTGGTATCATTATTTTGAAAGGGGTTGTACGGAATTTTGTTGAGACTCTGATTATGTGTTTTAGTGAGATGAGTAATGCCTCACATGTCATTGGTTGGGCTTTAATAATTTTTTCTTTATGGTACAACCCTTGATTTTGATTATGTTTCGGGGTCTTCAGGGAGAGAGTGGCTCTTCATGGGGGATGACACCTCAAATAGGAGGAAGGGCTCAGGATAACCCATGTAAGAGTTAGATTAATAAGTGAAAACCTAATAATAGAACTTAGGGGGATGGGTAGTAAAAACATAATAAGATAATCTTGGATACCTCATCTATCCATTAGGACTATCGCAAACTAATGGTAGACTAAGAAGGTTGTGGTTGGTAAAGTCATAACCTCATCCTTAGGAGAGATTAACAGCTCTGCTTGAGTCACCCTATGGGTTCAGCGCCTCAAGTAGGAGGAAGGTCCAGGATAACCATAGATGGGGGCCGACACCTCATGTTGGAGGAAGGGCCAGGATAACCCATGTAGGCTATGTGATGACACTCTCCACTTGTTTCCCTTATGCTTGTTTTTTTTGTTTCCTCTAGAAGTGTGTTATGATTGTTGTTTTTTATTTACTTGGAAAGGGATTATGGTTATTGCCTTGATTTATCTATAATGCATTTTATGGCTTTATGTTTATTATGTTTGATTATTGGGTGTTGTCATTTATGGCATATGTAATCCTTTGATGTTCCTATTGGAGTTATTGTTCTATGATTTTCTTATTGGAGTTAGTCTTATGGCATTCATGGTCATGGTTACATCCTTGTCACCTCTAAGCACGGGGGGTGGGTTTTCCTAAAACCCACGTGGTTGGGTGGAACGTGCTCTGCACTCGTTGGGTTCCCCATCAGCATTCGTTCTTCATAGTATTCTTCAGATGGAGCTTGTACCTGATATTCATCTTGTATTTTGAACATACTTTGTATTATGTATTTATCCCACATATTTGGGAGGATTTATTGTAATTCATATAATGTGAACATGTAATGTATTAAAAGATGATGTAAAGTTAAGGCACCCTTGTAACCATTAATGATTTATGAGATTTATTATGGTTCGTATCATGTGATGTATCTATACTTATGCTTTAGGATATATGTATGTTATCTTTTGAAAATGGATATTGTAATGTTTATGATGGATGTTAGACTAGTCAAGTTACTTAGCCTAATGTGTAATTTTTGCTATGAGTTAGTTTTATGTGATGTGACCTCGTGTTCCCCAAAGGACTTGATGTTTTGTATGTTGTCATGTAATGTATTTATGTTTAATGGTTCATTATATGTTTATTTTGTATTATTTAAAAAAAATGTGTACATTGTTTTGTCCTTTTGGGTTTTCACGACAAGCATTACAACTTGGTATCAAAGCCAAGGTTTGCAAACACTGGGGTCTCTGGGTAGTTATGTCCATTAGGGAACCTTTGTGTTTGACTCTTGAGCTCACTTTTACCTTTATCTTGTTGCACAAAAATATGCCTTGAGGTAGAGGACGTGGCCGAGGAAGAGGTCGTGGTGTTGGTCATAGAGAAAATTGGAAAATTCCATCAGCTCCTAGTTCCCACGGTTCAGAGCATGAGGAATGATAGAGTCCTCAAAGCAACCCATCAGGTGGTGGTCAAAACCCATAACAACTTGGTTTAGATGGATAGTTGCAGCACATTCTGGGAGACATTCTTTATCGATTGGGACCCAGGCCCGAGGAGGAGCAATGGGTCAAGAGAGAAAAGGAATGGTCACTAAGGCAGAGGGAAATAACGATAGATTAGGATGCTATGATAGTTGGTCATATGAGAGATTTGATGAGAGCACATCTGCCTACATTTGATGGTTCTAGAGGAGGTCTGGAAGTGGAAACATGGTTAATTGATTTGGATCGATGCTTCGTGATGCACCCCTATGGTAGCAATACCAAAGCTCGGTGCACAATCATGCATCTATGAGGTTTCACATCCACTTGGTGGCAGTTGGAAGAGAAAAAGTTACATTTGGATATCAGCATGGTCACATGGGAGTTATTTCTAGATAGGTTTAGGGCTCACTTCCTTTCAAATCATTGGAGGCAATGCAGGGCAGATGATTTTCATGACCTTAAGCAAATTTTAATGTTTGTTGAACAGTATGAGCGGTGATTCTATGAATTGAAGCAGTATGTAGAGATCAACCATGATGAAGGGATGTTAATGCAGCATTTTGTTCAGGGCTTAAATTCCCAAATTAGTGGTGGCATCTGAGTCTTCAAACCGAAGATGATGGAAATTGTAGTTGAAAAGCCTCATTTGGTAGAGGAGAATCTAGCCATGGCCTTGGGTGGTCACATTGGAGTGTAGATTGGCAGTGCACCTACACCTAGCTTTAGCATGCATGGAGATCAGTCACAAGCTATAGGATCTTCTAGGAATATGTATGCACCCTCTAAAGGGGGTCAATAGCAGCAGTCGTAGCTGAAGCATAAAAACTCTCATTCTCAATAGGGTGGAAATTCTTAGTTAGGTAGGGATTGAAACTGGAACCGAGCTTGTCAGGAGTGTTTTGAGCATCCTACACGCAATTTTCAGTCAGCATCGAGTCAAGGAAGCTTTCAGTAGTCAAATGCTCCATCAGGGGGTAGAGGATTTGGCAGATGTACTAGATGCTACTCATGTGGGCAGCAAGGGCATCTTGCTAGATTGTGTCCACAAAAGAGTGCCTCAGGATTTAATCAGAGACCAACTGTGTCAGAATCAACAATGGGTGATTCAAGGAGATCTCATCATGTCTTTGTGACTATGGATAATCGATAGGCAGACTACCAGAGCATCATCATTGAGACATCAGGTTTGTTGCACAACACTAGCATTTCTATACTCTTTGATTCTGGTGCATATGATTCTTTTATATCTCCTTCAGTAGTTGAGCGATGTAGACTAGTGGCAACTAGTCAAGGCATAAAATGGAAAGTTGAATTGGCCTCAGGGTCAAAGGTTGTTGTAGAGAAGCTTATGGAGGGTTGTAGTCTGAATATAGGGTCTTTCACAACTAAAGTAGACCTTCGTATCCTACCACTTGGCTCATATGATGTCGTCTTGGGCATGGATTGGTTGAGTGCACACTATGCTATGATAGATTGTCACCATAAAGAAGTGTAGTGCATTGATGATTCTAGAAATGAGGTGGAGATCATGGGCATTCAAAAGCCCATTTCATTGCGAATGATCTCTTCCATGCAGCTTAAAAGGTACTTCCAATAGGGTTGTTAGCTTTTTGTAGTATCTATGAGTGATTTGGAGTCAGAGGATAGTCGAGGGATGTCATTGGATGATTACCCTCTCCTTAAGGATTTTTCTAATGTGTTTCTGGGAGAGATACCTGGAATGCCTCCAAAACGGGATATATATTTTAGTATTGATCTGGTACCTAGAGCTGAGCCAATATCTCAAGCTCCATATCAGATGACAACACAAGAACTTCAAGAACTCCTTCTGCAATTGGAAGAGTTGTTGGCTAGGGGTTTTATCTGCCCGAGTGTTTCCCCTTGGGGAGCACTTGTGATATTCATAAAGAAGAAGGATGGTTCTCTCTGCTTGTGTATTGATTATAGGAAGTTGAACAAAGTAACGGTGAAGAACCAATATCCCTTGCCCAGAATTGATGATCTTTTCGATCAAATAAAAGGGGCAAAGGTATTTTCTAAAATAGATCTCAAATCGGGATATCATCAGTTGTGGATTGTGGATGCAGATATTCATAAAACAACATTTTTCACTCGATGCAAACATTATGAGTTCACTGTGATGTCATTTGGGTTAACAAATGCACCTTTAGTCTTCATTGGTTTAATGAATGGAATGTTATGAACGTACTTGGATAGATTCATCCTTGTGTTTCTCGATGACATTCAGATTTATTCCAGGTCTATGGAAGAACATGAGGAACATCTAAAATAGGTGTTGCAATGCTTAAGGGACAATTAGTTATTTTCCAACCTGGAAAAGTGTGACTTCTATAAGACTGAAGTTCAATATTTGGACCATGTGATTTTCGGTGAGGGAATTTCAGTTGATCCTGCAAAGATTCAGGCCATTGTGGATTGGCCCGCACCCACAAATGTCTCAGAAATTCATAGTTTCATGGGATTTGCAAGCTATTACAAGTGGTTCATCCAAGGATTTTCAAGGATGGCACATCCTATCACCTCTCTCCAAAGGAAGGGAAAGAAGTTTCTTTGGTCCGATCAATGTCAGTTAGCATTCCAAACTCTCAAGGAAAAGTTGACTAGTGCACTGATCTTAGCAATACTGGATCTGACAGGAGACTTTGTTGTTTATAAGGATGCTTCTTTGGAAGGCTTAGGGGTCATTTTGATGCAAGAAGGGTGAGTGATTGCATATGAATCAGATAAATTTAAGGATCATGAACTAAACTACCACACACATGATCTTGAGTTGGCCGCAGTTGTGCATGCTTTGGTAAGATAGAGGCACTTCCTTTTAGGGCATCAGTTTGAATTACATATAGATCATCATAGTCTGCAATACATCTTCACGTAGCTGAACCTGAATGCAAGACAGAGAAGGTGGTTGGAATTCTTGTGTGAATATGATTTTGAAGTAAAATATATCTAGGGCAAAGAGAATGTGGTGGCAGATGTGTTGAGTTGATGCAAGCATGAGAATTTTTTGTGGATCTTGAGGTTGATTTGAGGAGTCAGATCCTCGCAACTCTTGCTTCAAATGATTGGCATTAAGCGGTGAGATTTGAGATTGAGTCGGGTAGAGCGCTAGAAGGTAAATTTGGTTATTACTCTTTGGACTTGAATGGTGTTTTGCGCTATGCAGGTCGAATGTATGTACCTCCTACAGAGGGTCTTCACACCCTAATATTGATTGAGTCCCATTGGCCTCCTTATTCGGCACATTCTAGAGTTAAGAAAATGTATGCGGATCTACGCTCACTATATTTTTGGGCAAGATTGAAGCATGATATCGCTGATTTTTTGGCTAGATGTCTAGAATTTCAAAGGGTTAAGGTTGAGCATCATCATCTAGCAGGTTTTTTGCAACCTCATCTTGTTCCTGAATGGAAGTGGGACATTATCTCTACGGATTTCATTGTCAGCTTTCCTATGTATTCCAGGTAGCACGACGCTATCATGGTCACTATTGACTAGCTGACCAAGGTACCCCATTTCTCTCCTATCCGATCTTCCTATACTACTTTTGTGGTGGCTAGGGTGTTCATGGAAGACATTGTTCGATTGCATGGGATACTGCGAAGAATCATTTCTGACAGAGATCTGGTATTCACATCTACATTATGGACATCTTTGCAGCAGTCCTTAGGGACTAAATTGAACTTTAGTTCTTCCTACCATCCTAAGATAGATGGTTAGACTGAGAGATTCAATTAGATGCTTGAGGATATACTCTATATGTATGTCATGGACCAACAATCACGTTGGGAAGATTATCTACACTTGGTTGATTTTTCCTATAATAATGGTTATCATAGTTCAATCAGCATGGCTCCATTTCAGGCTTTGTACAGTTGTCCTTGTTGTACTCCTTTGAGCTGGGATTAATTAGAGGATAGGATTCTTCTTGGACCCAAAATGCTTCAAGATATGGAGTAGCAAGTAGCTCACATCTGAGAGTATCTTGTAGCAACTCAAGACAAGCAGAAGAAGTATGTTGATGCACACAGAGTTGATCGACAATTTGTAGTTGGAGATCGAGTGCTTCTTTGAGTTCATCCATGGAAAATCCCTATTTGTTATGGAAAGGGTTCTAAGCTTGTGCCTCATTTTGTTGGACCATGTGAGGTGTTAGAAAGAATTGGTCCTATTGCCTACCACCTAGCCTTGCCACCCAGTTTGTCACGGATTCATGATGTTTTTCATGTTTCATTCCTTAGCCCATATTTTCTTGATGTTACTCACATAATTGATTGGAATGCTCTATAATTCAAGGATGGGTAGCTAGCTCTCAAGCCCATGGTCATGCTACAACACAGAAGACTTGCCCTCAGAGGTAAGGATATTGAGTAGGTGTGGGTCTAGTGGGACCCCAATGATGAGACTTTAGCAACATGGGAGGATGCCTACTGTATCAGGGAATCATATCCTTACCTCTTTACTAGCTTCTAGGAGTAAGCCAAATTCATGGGGGGGAGGATGTAATACCCCTCACGTTGTTGTTTGGACTTGTTATTTTTCTATGGTTTTTTTCTTGATACTTGGATACTTTTATTGTTACTATTATTGTTTGGATTGGTGGATTGGGTAATTTAGATTGCTACTTTATTTGATGACATGGATATTATGATATGACATTATGGTTACATTATAGTTTGGTGATGTTTAATTTGATTTCAGTAGTATATTGTGATGCAGTGGATTAATAATCATTTTATGATGATATGATGTGATCAGTTTAGTTTAGTAATATTACTTTATATTTAATGTTGTAATTATTAGTATAGTTTTGGTGAGAGAACATTGTAGCACCACTCGTTTACAAGTTCCTTGCTACGCTACAATTCCTTCTCATGATGTGATGTTTTGATTATATATATACATGTTGTACACAATCTTGTTTGTATGCAGGAATTGTAGGAATAGAATCTCAATTCCACCTGCTTTGGCAGGACAGGGTGAGCATCAATTTAACCCAATGGGCATGAAGTTGAAACAGAGATGACAAGGAAGTCACCCCATCCCATGTTTGTGAAACTGTCTTATGTTTTGTGGTATTGTGCATCTTTGACCTTTGTCATTTTGCATTTTATTATAGCGGTTTTGCATTAGTGTACTTCTGATATTTATTTTACGTTGGTGTTTAGTATGATGTAATTTAAATAATTAAATGATGTTAATAAATAATGATAATAGTGTTGGAATAATTTGTATTAAAATATAAAAGTCTTATATTAAAAGCCATATAATTTATTAAAGATAAATAAATGGAAATGTGTAAATTAAATTATTTAAAATTGATATTTTGATAATTTAATAAAAATATCATGCTGAGGATAATTAAGGAAATAAATTAGTTAAATTAATTAAATTGTGTGAATTGCAAGAAAAACTTGTAAAAAAAATCAAAATTAAAACAAAAAGTGTTGTAAAATAGAAAAAAATCAAGAAGAAAAAAATAAAAAGACCAATGAATGTGGAGTTTTTGCCTAAAAAGTTGCTAATGATTTAGAAAAATTCTTTTAATTGTGATTTATAGAGTTTTCAAAAAAAAAGAGAAGATATCTTTTATTTAATAGAAAAAATTGTGAGGTTTTCATTCACAGGAAAATGGATAGAAGCTTCAAAATGTATGAGTTCTGAAAAAATTAGGATCCTTTCTTGTTCCTCTATAGAATCTATTTATTTTTCATTGTTCTAGAATAGAGGCTTTTCTAGATTAAAATTTTAGAGTAGAGAATTTAGCAAGGAAATCTGGTGGAGAAGTCCTGAAGGAAGGAAAGGGAGCTCTTCGAAAAGGCTATTTGGAACAAGCAAAGCTTCATCAAATTTTCAACAGGCGTAGGACTCCAAGTTCCATTTTCTTATTTCCTTAGTTTTCTGATTCAGAAAAAATAAGTATGTTTTCCTGTGAAAGAAAATTCTTCTGGGGTTTTATAAATTCTCATGTTGCAAACAAATAGAAGAGATTCTTTTGAGTTTTCTTTTTAAAAAATGTTCAATATCTTTATCATTCTACTATGGAAAAGATCAATCCTCCTTTTTTAAATAAATGGGTTTTAAATCTCTTCATATATATATATACATTTTTACATATATATGTATATATATGAATATACAGTGCTTTTATTTGAAAGAAAATGTTTTCCTTTTGAAATAAATTTATATATATATATATTGTAATGCCATAGAAAGTGCACAAAGAAAATAATAGATTAGAAGCACACATGCAATACTAAATCTAAAATGCAAATCTAAATGTTAAGCAACAAAGAAAAAAGGAAAGTAAAACGTAAACAAACTAAAAAAATCTCACCAATTTCAAATGTATTTCCATGATTCATCTCGATTTCCCTTCTCCATTTTGCTTGTGTAGTATAATTGCCCTCATATTTCTCGTAATTTGTGCAAGTATAGCCTAAGATAATGATTAGCAAAACATCGAAGATTCAAGATCAGTGCTCTCAAAAGTCATAAGATTTCATGAGAGATTGGAATGAAGAATAATAAATCAATTTATAGAAAATTGATTATTCAAACGGCAGGCCAGGATTGAAAAGATCAACAGACGGTTAAGATTGATAGATTAGACATGCATTCGGATAACTTTCAGTAGTGACATGAGTGATACAAACTAGAAATAGGATTAAAGATTAAATAAATGATTTAATCTTCAAGTTTGGTATTTGAAAACAGAAGAAATATCTTTGCATGACAAAGATAAAAATTGATTAAAGCAACTCTTGTTTGAATGCACGCACAAGATTTAATTAATTAAATAAGAATATTTAATTAATCCACATGTACACACAATTAAGTGAGAACTTGACGATTGAATCATTTGACGAAGAGATTACTCAAGAATGCCACTCAGACATCAAATGAAGAGTTAACTAAGCAATTTAAAATAGATGTCGAGTCAAGTAAAATTGAATACTTAGATAACTCACATAATTATCTAAAATATAGAAGAATGCATTAAAATAGAATTCATGAATTAAATAATTCATTTAATTCAAGATTTGATATTCAAAGAATAATTAAATAAATAAGATTTATTTAATTAAGTGATGAAGGGATTTAAATGAATAATTAAATAAATAAATAATTTATTTAATTATAGTTGAAGTATGATAAAGAGTAAATTAAATAAGAATTATTTAATTTGACAAGAAGAATAAGGTTAATTAGTAACATAATTAAATAAAAAGCATTTATTTAATTACTCATAGAATAAAGAAAATGTGAATTAATTAAATAATTAAGATTATTTAATTAATAGAAGAATTAAAGAGTATAGAGAATAATTAAATAATTGACATTATTTAATCATGACCATGAAGAATATGGAAGTCGCGGCCTAAAACCAGATTTCGGTGTCTACATTTGCCCCTCTTTGATACAATTTCATTTCGGAGTTGTGTCAAAGAAAACCGATAAGAAATATGCCCCAGTAATGCTCTAGATTAGAAAAGGTGAAGGTATGCCCCCTCGGAAAAATTGACAAATTTTTAAAAAATTTCAAAAAAAAAATTGGAAATGCTCCCGATTAGTCCATAGGATAGGCAGAAATACAGTGGAGTTTTCGGAATTGGGTTTGGAAATGTCATGGACGGGTACGAGTTGATTGAAAATGGATGTTAACATGGCCAATAGGAAAGAAATGCCACCTAAGCCCTAGGTATATATAGCAATAGGGGTAAAAACCTATTCATTTGCACCCACCTAGCTTAGAAATTTGAGAATTTGCTCTGCACTGCTAGCGACGATGTCTCCTATTCTGACCACCCATCACCGAGCCTACAGGATCCAGACATTCTAGAGACCAGTCAGCATGGACCCCCCGGTATGTACCTCAATCTTGGCTTTTGAAAATTTTTAATTATGCGTAATTTGATGCATTTAATTCAACTTTTAGTTATGTGTCACTTTGTTAATTCACCGCATTTGCGTGTGCGAACGACGCATGTGTATGCAAAAAATCGCATCTATAGTTTTACATAGGCCATTTTGCATAGGAATATGCAGTTTGATGCATTTATTTATTTTCGAAACGCACTTGACTTTTTGCATCGCATTTGCATTTAGAATAGCTACATGTGTAGATTTTGAAACGCATTTGAATTTTATGCACCGCAAGATTGATTTTTCAATGCATATGAATTTAGTCAAATGCATTTGATGTTATTAGCTGCATTTGTTTAAGAATGACACATATGAATTTTATGAACCGCATATGTTAAAAAGTGATTCATGTGAAAAAGAATGACGCATGTGCAAAATAACGACGCATTTAAAATTTATGTATTATAGTCAATTTGCACTAGAATAGATGATTGAGGCTGACATGATGAATGTATAATGCCATTGCAGGTTGTATTAGACACGATTTATACATGGGAGTCGAGACCTACTACGTTTCGATTCAGAGATAGTTTGTGGCCGGCAGAGCGATGGATTCTATGGCACCTTGGTTTGTTGCACGTGACAGACATGCCCTAGATTCAAGCAAATTGGGGATTACTGATAGCTTTGTGTGAGCGGTGGCACTTGGAGACATGGTCCTTCCACCTACCTACTGGAGAGGCCACGATTACCCTAGAGGATGTGTATAGGATCCTGAGACTTCCTATTAGAGGGACATGGGTGACATATGATACCCAGAGGGGTGCTACCGAGATGTGTAGGTACTAACCTCATGCAGACATTAGGCAATTAGGATTCGATGATTATGAGATTAGGTGGCAGGTGTTGGCGCAGAGGTATAGATAGTTGGACTATCTATTATGTACATTGATAGGCAAGATAGTACTTCCTGACCGCCGAGGTCATGGATTTCCCATGGGGTGGGGAGAAATGCTAGTGGGCATGCTCGAGCATCGAGTTGTACATGTTTGGGGTTCCTATGTGCTTGGGATGTTATACTTCCACTTGCATGATATTGTCTATCGAGAGGCATAGTTGATGAGTTGTGGCACCACGCTCCTGATGGTATGGGCGTGGGAGCACATTGCCATTTTTCAGCCACCTACAACAATTGACCTTCCACATAGAGCTCCCTATGCCTTCCGTTATGCGGGGGCGACTATGCAGCATCACATTGGAGATACAAGTTACTTCAGACATGCCATAGACACCATGCAACTATTTACATGGAGGCCATACCTTGGCTATGAGGAGTGGTCAGATGAGGATGAGCACTTACCATTTTGTAGAAAAGCATAGTACTTAGTTTGGCGGACAATATCACATGTTCATATCATAGAGTGGCAGTTGCTAGATTGTGTCCTGCGGCAGTTTGGAGAGGTGCAGGATATGCCTCAAGGATGAGCAGAGTTTGTGAGATCCTCGCAAGAGGTCCCACTATGGGGGCTAGAGATTCTAGTGGCCACGGTAGAGGTAGATATTGATGCACTACAGGCATTTCCATGGGGTTGGAGAGACAGACCAACAGACCCAGGGACCACAACAGAGTACGACCAATGGTGAGCAGTTCACAGGCCAATCCCCTTGACAAATCCAAAGCAGCCAACACCGGTAGAGCGGCAAGGGACAGGTCCACAAGGCAGGCACGGCAAAGGGAGAGGTCGGGGAGGTAGAGGAGGCCATAGAGATGGAGGAGATGATGGCCGAGGTGGATGGCATGGAGGCAGGAGAGGGAGACATGGTCGGAGGGGACGAGGGCTAGCATTATCACCGATCCGTGAGGAGGGGTGAGGAGAGGAGGATGTGGACATGCTAGAAATTGGGAGAGGAGGGAGGTAGAGGATATTGCTAGAGGTGGAGAGGAGGAAATTGCGAGAGGGGGAGAGGAGATGCATCCGGTAGAGGCAATTATCCCAGACATCCCAACAGAGGAGGAGGCAAGTGCCGAGGAGGCAGGCAGAGAGGAGGCAAAGATTGATGCTTTGGGTTTGTTGGGTGCCTATCAGGAGGATGATGATGAGGATGATGATAATGAGAGAGAGATTCGGGATCAGATCCTGGAGGAGCTAGATGAGGAGGATGGGAGAGTTAGGGACAGATAGGATGATATAGGGGCTGAGGATCCAGACATAGATACACTGCATGCTCAGTCCTTGGAGGAGCAGATGAGAGTTCTTATGGCTGAAAGGGATGCATATCGGATGGAGAGGGATAGAGCAGTGATGGATAGGGATCAGGCCATACCTCAGAGACAAGAGACTGAGTAGAGATTTACAGAGCTTAGGGCATTGTGCACGGGACCATCAGCTACTTTTTCCAAAGAGCTAGTCAAAGATGGGGAGAGAGAGAGATATTATCAGGATCTATATGGATAGAGATTCCACCAGAGAGACGGGCTCCCAATTTTTTAGCGGCACATAGTAGCAGGTCCCAGACCAGGACACATAGTAGGACAGTTAGCACAGAGGGGGTGGAGCAGCCACATAGAGTAGGTCCATATGACAGACCTCCCTCAGCTCAGAGGTCATCGAGTTCCCATCATCATTCCCCCACACACTCCCGGCATGATGGCAGCGGTAGTTTAGGATAAGGATACTTCTTGAGATGCATCTAGTCATTGTATTTTGATCTTATAGCCTGCGGGCCTCTATGTATTATTCATACATTATGACATTGTGATGTGACACAGTTGAGCAAGATATATATTTGATTTTGACGATGATTCTTATGATATGCATTGCTATGTATTAATTATGCAGTCTTTATTTATACATGTGATATTTATATGATATGCCTATGTGATGGTTGATGATGTATTTTATGATGTTTATGCAGCTAATGAGATAATGTTGATTCTATGTGCTGTATGCAATTTATAAATTATGAGATGCAATATGATGTTATATGTATAATTCCGGCTACATATGATGCTATACAAATATAATGTGATGCATGTATTTACAGTTGCTTTATGTATGGAATGCGTATGATATGTATTATTTGATGATGAATATCTATTATGCCATGATGATCTAGATATGAAATATGCCTATATGTATATATTTTTCTAACATGTATGTTGATGCAAGATGATGTATAATGTTTTGTGTCACAGGACTCTGTCATAATGCAAGAAAGAAGAATAGTTAGTGCGAAATGAAAGATCGAGAAAGAATGAAAGATAGGAGATAGATGTTAGTATTAGCAATCTTCGATATTTTGTTGTATCACAAAAGGTATTTGCACTTTATCATCATTGGGCAGGACTAATACAAATGGAGAAAAACAACATGATATGACATAAATCAAGGTGTGAAAGGTCATCCACTTGCGAATAATAGACAGTCGCAGACAAGGATTGTCATTAACTCATACTAAGGGCACAAGTTGCCCCAGTCTTTTTGTCAGGACAAACCACAGAAAGCAAACAAAGTAAAAGACAGGTCATGAGACGTCATTGCTCCTCTAAATCCTTCATGGGACATCCTTGAGGAAACTAGACTCAAAATCAAATTTAAAAGATAGCTGACAAACAGTAGTCAAAGAAAATAGAATTTTGATACATCGTTGCTTCTCTAAATCCTTCATAGGACATCATTGAGAAAGCTAGTAACATTATTCCTAGTCATCAATTCAAGAGAAATGATAAGATAAATAAGCCATAAAGTCAAAAATCTAGTAAAGTATTTGCCAAAACTTGATTTGTTTGTTTGATTTGTTTTGATTGATAGAAAGATTGATTGATAGAGCCTTATTTTAGGAGATACACATACCGGATAAGACTATGAGTCTGGTTTCGATGTTATGACTATCTGTATAAGGCATGACAAAACCTGGTTTCAGAAAGACATGTATCATATAAGATGTTGAGTTAGATGTCATTGATGTGATAATCTGAGTAAGGCTATGTTTGATTGTTTGATCTCGTCGATTATGCAGGAAGGACTCATCATGTATAAGACAAAGATTGTTTTGTTGATATCAGTATTCAGGAAGGACTCATCTTGAACAAGATATAGGTTGATTTCCATGATGATGATGTCTGTTTCCAAGAAGGACACATCCTGTAGCAGGCATTTGTTGATATATTTTGATTGTTTTGTTTAGCAAGTTGTTTGATTTGACCTAGAGACATTGCAGACTTGTTCACCAGATTGATGCATGACTTGAGACGATGCGTTGACAAATTGACTGTGTGTGATGACAAAACCCT
The DNA here is from genome assembly GCA_007258455.2 of Sequoia sempervirens. Classification (NCBI taxonomy): domain Eukaryota; kingdom Viridiplantae; phylum Streptophyta; class Pinopsida; order Cupressales; family Cupressaceae; genus Sequoia; species Sequoia sempervirens. The sequence continues at coordinate 196,098,272 of VDFB02000017.1, forward strand.
AAAGGACTGACCTAGTGCGGCCTTGAGGGCTCATCGATTGATGACCTTGCCTATGTTATACACGCAGAGACCTCATAGTTTGACTTGACTTGACTGACAAGACTGACTACAAACAGAAGACATGTGTGAAAATGAATGTGACGAACCCTAATGGACTGACCTAGTGTGGCCTCGGCGGCTCATCGATTGATGACCTTGCCTACGTTATACATGCAGAGACCTCGTAGTTCGACACGACCAATGACCTTGTCATATAGACATATAAATTGAATCATGATTTTATACAGACAAACCTAAACGGACTGACCTAATGCCTCAGGGGCACATCGGCAGATGGCCTTGCCTATGTCCAATCGTAGAGGCAACGTAGTTTGACAAACGACAAAGACTAACAAGTACGACTGACTTTGACTTTGTTTTTGGATTTTCAAAATGTTTTGATTTTTGTCTTTTTGAGGTTTTCTAATGTTTTTGTGTTTTCTCTGGTCATTTTGCGAGGTTCATGGATTTTCCATGGTTTACGTCTTCAACACAACCAATGTAAGAACCAATATGACACATGTCAAGTGTTTGCCCCCAGTCGAGTACAAGACTAATTGACTATGAATAGGATAAAATGGGGGATATGAAATACACTCGATGTCAATCATTCCAAGTTATGGGAAAGACTACCACATATTATGAATGGTATATACAAGTGATGGATACAAAAGATAAGGGATATGTACAAGGATAGTCAGTATGTATAGGGATAAGGACTACGTACACGGTAGTGGACTATGTACAGGGCCATGGATTATATACAATGATAAGGACCATGTACAAAATAATAGTAGACAAAGGAGTAGAGTTAACTACACATGGTGCCTGTTTGCCAAGTTTTCACCATGGTACTTATCCAAAGCACCATAAAAGTGGTTTTCACTATTAGACGAATGATTTTTCTTTACTATTTTTTAGATTATCTAATTTTTTTGGTATTAGAAAGATGCTTGTTTGCCAAGTTTTCACCTTGATAATGATTTTTTTGTGATTTTCTGATTTTTTTGTATTTTTGATAATTAAGACAAAGGCTCCTAAAAGCTATGCGTAGAACTTCTTCAAATGCAGACTATTGATTGGTGAGGACAATGGTTCTCCTTCAAGAGTAGAGAGTTGGTATGTTCCTGATCCAAAAGCTTCCATAACAACATAAGGTCCTAACCAATTTGGTTTAAACTTTCCTAGTTTTTCTCTTTCTGCTTGATTCTTTAGGTTCTCCATTAAAACTAGGTCACCAATGTCAATTTTTTTGTTCAATACCTTCTGGTTATAGCTATGACGAAGGCAATTATGATATGCTTGAAGATGGTCTAGTGCCTTCTGTCTTCGCTCATCCAGGAATTCTAGCTCATGGAGTCTCGAGACTTGGTACTCTTCATCATCAATGTGGCCTTTTAGGGATACCCTTAGAGAAGGAATCTTGACCTCAATAGGCAGAATGGCTTCAGAACCAAATACAAGTGAATATGGAGTAGCACCAGTGGGAGTATAGATACTAGTGCGATAAGCCCATAAGGCAAGGTTAAGCTGTAAATGCCAATCACGACCAGCATCATTGACAGTCTTCTTGAGAATTCTGATAATAGTCTTGTTAGATGCCTCTGCTTGGCTGTTACCTTGTGGGTAGTATGAAGTGGAAAAGTGATGTTGGATATGAAATTCATCACACAGATGGCGGACTTCTTGGTTCTTAAATTGGTGGCCATTATCAATGATTATGGACTAAGGAACACCATATCGACAGATGATATAGTGCAGGATAAACCTAGAAATCTGTGTACCGGTAATGTATGTCATAGGAATAGCTTCAATCCACTTCGTAAAATACTCAGTGGCAGTGATAATGAATTTGTGTCCATTAGATGATGTGGGGTGGATCTTACCTATGAGGTCGAGTCCCCATTGGGCAAAGGGCCATGGTGACATTATAGGACGAAGCTCCTATGCCGGTGCATGTATCAAGTCTCCATGAACTTGACATTGGCAGCATTTCATTACAAAGACATATGAGTCTTTTTCCATAGTAGGCCAGTAATAACCTAGTCTCATAATCTTTTTGGCTAAGGTAGGACCGCTAGAATGGGAACCACATATACCCTCATGGACCCCACACAAAGTTGCTTGTGCTTCAGTAGAATCAAGACATCTCAGTAAGGTATTATCTAAGGCACATCTATATAGGGTGTCTCCGATGATGGTGTATTTGGCTAACTTGCGGAGGAATGTCCTACGTTGGTTATTTGATAGGCCAGTGGGTATGACTTCAGCATGAAGGTAATCATAGATTTCTTTGTACCATGGGGAATCAGGACCAACAATGTCACACACCATTTTAGAATCTGGGATATTGTAGGCTGGGACCAAAATTTGTTCTACCAAGAACTCAAACTTAGGCACATTGTTAGGAATGTCAAGAAGTGATGCAATTGTAGCCATAGCATCTGCTGCCCTATTTAAAACATGAGGTATGATGAAATTTGACTTTGTCAAAGTACTCCTTAAAGCTATTAGCCATGCGCTTGTATGGAGCAAGCTTCTCGTCCTTAGTCTCATAATCATCCTTTACCTGTCTGATTACTAGTTGAGAATCTCCATATACTTGTAAAATATTAATTTTCCACTTGACTACCATGCGTAACCCTGTCACTAGAGCTTCATACTCTGCTATGTTGTTAGTGCATGGGAATGCAATCTTGAATGACTTAGGGATGGAATCACCCTGTGGTGTGATAAAGAGTATACCAGCCCCCGAACCATGATTTGTATGTGAGCCATCAAAGTACAGCTTCCATGTTATGTTTGTGTCAATTGTGAATATGAACTCATCAGGAAAGTCCACAACTAAGGGGTGATCTGCCTGTATGGGTGCGTTAGCTAACTGATCAGCAATGACCTATCCTTTAATAGCCTTTCTTTCGACATACTGGATATCATACTCACTAAGTATCATAACCCATTTGGCTAGTCGTCCTATTAATGCTGCCTTGCTAAGAAGATATTTCAGAGGGTCTATTTTAGCAATCAACATTGTTTGATGGTTTAGCATATAGTGCCTCAATTTTTGAGTAGAAAATACTACTGCAAGATAGGCACATTCAATGGTACTATAGTTGAGCTCATAACCTACCAAATTCTGACTGATATAATAGATTTCCCTTTCATGACCTTCATCATCATTTTGTTCAAGCAATGCTCCAAGTGATGAATGGGTTGCTGTAATATAAAGAATTAATGGTCTTCCTTCAACAGGTGGCATTAAGACAGGGGGTGTGAGTAAATATTCTTTAATCAGTTGAAAAGCCTCTTCACACCTAACTGTCCATGCAAAGGGTACCCCTTTCTTAAGTAGATGTTGAAAAGGATGTGTCTTATCTGCTAACTGCACTATAAATCTTCTGATAGATTGCAACCTTCCCTGTAATGTCCTTAGTTGACTAAGATTAGTAGGTGGAGGCATGTCCATGATTGCTTTCACCTTAGCAGGATCCACTTCAATGCCTTTTCTAGAAATAATATAACTTAATAGCTTTCCTGACTTGACTCCAAACACACATTTCTTTGGATTGAGTCTAACATTATACTTCTCTAGCCTCTGAAATATCTTGTCTAAAACCTGTAAATGTTCTTCCCTTGTCTTGGATTTTTCAATGAGGTCATCGACATAATCCTCCATAAGAGTATGTGTGTGTATGAAAAATAAGTGCGTAAATGAATTAAAAATAACTGTTCAAACACACCAATAAGACATTTTTATCAAAGAAAAATATAAAGAGTAAAGAAGTGCAAACTCTATTCTACTTCCATTATCGTCCTATTGTCCTCTATCTTTAGTGTTTTTGTAGATTCCAGCCTTGTGTTCTCAGATTGTGGGCTAGGCTCAACAAACTATCTTCCTAAAGAACGAGATTTTGATATGATATGCAAGATTAAGCTATGATGATGATTTGAAATGATAAACTTGAAATAAAGATGATGCTATGAGATTAAAATGCTTGAATAAACTAAATGCATAAACTCTAATTAATTGCCTATTACCAATGCTTGGATTCACACAGGTATTTATAGAGTTTTTCGATTGATTTTGATTGGTTGTCTCGATTAACGGTTGTGATAATTCCTGGCAGATTGAACGGTTGAAGAAAGATGAGACTGAAGAGAAAATAGAAGAACCCTAAAACCAGATTTTCCTATTTTATTATGAAAGAGGAAAAAGAAGAGAAGATAAGAAATCATCTTTCTTTAAAAGAATAAAAGAAAGATTTAAAGCTGATAAATAATTAATTAAAAAAAATCAATTATTTATTTGTGGAGGACATTCAGCTTTTCTTAATTAAATTAAATATTTAATTAAGCTTTTAAAAGCAGAGGAAAGCTTGTGGTGAGAAAAGAGCTTTAATCATGTTTTATTGAAAAAAAGCAGAAGATCTCATAATTAAATAAAATATTTAATTATGATATGAGAAGATTGCACAATTAAATAAAATACCTAATTATGATTTGGAAAGAAAGCATAAGATATTTTTAATTAAATAAAATTTATTTAATTAAATCACTTTTATGAAATTAATCAAATGAAACATTTAATTAATTAATTAGAAGAAGAAAATAAAATAGAAGAAAAAGATATTTAAATTTAATTAAATCAAAAGATTTAATTTAAATTCAAACAATGATAATTAATTTAAATAAATAGAATGTATTTATTTAAATAATTAAGTGGACATAGGAAAATAATTAAATAAAATAAATTTATTTAATTATGATGGAAGAATAAGATGAATGAACAATATAATTAAATTAAATAAATTTAATCATATGTAGAGGACTTTAGAAAAATTAATTAAATAATAAATATTTAATTAATTGCCAGGATTATAGACATGACCATTTTTATGCGTATACATTTTGCCCCTCTTTGAAGTGATGTGTGAAACACATTGCTTCAAAGAAAATTAAAAAAATTTGCCCCTGATATGTTTTTGATTTTTGATATTGATGATGATGCCCCCTCGGGAGATAAATCACGGAAGAAGAAGTTGATATTGATAGGGGAGTAGTGATTTAGCTCCTGATAGATGATATGTCTGATGCCCCAGTGAAAAAGAGGATGAAAAATGGAAAATGCCCTTAATGCCCATCCTAAAAAGACCCTTATAAGGTGAAAGGGGTAAAATGAAGTGTCATTTTCACCCTGCTGCTACAGTAAAATTTGAGCTTTGATAGTGACTTGGCGAGATGGTGATCCCCGTGCATAGACATAGGTTAGAGCGAGCGCGATGATATCAGAGACTAGCGGCGTATGGACCACCGGTGAGTGATTCGAACCATCTATGTTTTAAATTTTTGCATTTTAGATCGAATTTGGATTGTTTTAAAATCATATTACAATTTTTCTGCACGTTTTAGTGCATCTAGGAATAATTTTAGCGCATTCGACATTTCTTTTAGTGCATCTAGGAAATTCCGTAGTGCATCTAGGAGTAGAGTGAAAAATGATCCTCTAGCGCATCTGATAGATAGAGTTGCGCATATAGGGTGAAATCGACTAGGTAGGTGTTTTAGCACATCTAGGGCACAGAACTGGGCATTTAGGGTTTGGTCCATAAATGTTAGAGTTGCGCATCTGGTAGTTAGAGTAGCGCATCCAAGATACAGAGTAGCGCATCCAGAGTTTTAGCGCATCGGGGAAAAAGTTTAGCGCATAGGAGGAAAACTTTAGCGCATATGGGTTTTTAGCGCATATGGGCAACAGAATTGCGCTTTTAGGAAATTTTCCCCAGAATGCTTGTGTGATGAAAAATGATGATTAAAATTGCTTCCTTAGTCAATAGATGGATAAATTATAGGATCATCATGCTGATAGGATAGAAAATTTGATAGAGAACTGATAACTTTACTTCCGCAATAGAAAACAAAGAGTAGATAGCAGATAACTTTGTGACGAACAACAAAGAGTAAAATAATTGATTTGAGTGATTTGATTTTGATAACTTTGCTCCCCCGATTGAAAAACAAAGAGTAGATGTGTTGATAAATTTGCATTCTGCGATAGAAAACAAATAGTAAATGATATGTGTGTTGATAAATTTGCTTTCCTAAAAAGAAAAAAAATAGGAAATGATGATAGAGTAGATTGATTTGACATGCTGATAGATGTAACACTTGATATGGGTCATTGATATGCTATGTTGGCTAGATAGATCATGTGATATGGGTCTAATTTGATGTATTTGTTGTGATGTTTGAACAAAATAGGAGGTTGTCAAAAGCCTCCAGATCAGAGAGCGGTTCCCATTATGTTGGGAGCGGATAGGAGAGCTGACTCCTGCCGAGTTACAGGTGATAGCAGACTGTGGATTGGGACCGGTGTTGGCCATGCCACGAGGCATTCGGGCCAACAGAGGGCTATTGATAGCCTTGGCTGAGAGATGGCATTCAGAGCATAACACCTTCCACCTGCCGACGGGTGAGATGAGTGTGACACCTAAGGATGTGTATCGGATTCTGGGGATTCCGATTGTTGGAGCCCTTGTGGTTTATGACCACAAGGAGATTGTTGGGACCGATGCATTGCAGCGGATATGTGGCGATCCTAGTATATATGGTTACTAGATAGACTGGGATGATTTCAGTAGACCATCAGTCCAAGGGATTCACCGTGGGTTGGGGGAGGATGCTAGAGTGGATGATCACTCAGCCACGGAGATTTGCCTGGGGTAGCTGTGTCTTGGCTGATATGTACCATGATCTTCATCGGATTGTTTACAGAGGATCGACGAGCCTGGCGAGTGGAGTGACCTTGTTACAGATCTGGGCGTGGGAGCACATTGCTGTCACGAGACCACTTTGCACTAGAGCGAGACCAGCAGGGAGGCCGTATGTGTATGCATATTCTGGCACAGTTGTCCAGCAGAGGCTAGGCAAGGTAGAGTACTGGCGGCGAGTTTTGGATGATGTCGATGCAGTGATATGGAGGCCCTACACAAATTGCGAGGCATGGGCGACTGATCACCTAGAGATGTCGTTTGTGTGCAGACCACGCTACCTGATAGGGCAGACGCCCTTTATTATTGAGAGGTTTCTGGCACTACGTGTTCTGAGATAGTTTGGTTTCACACAGAGGATGCCCC
>VDFB02000017.1:196107030-196176886 GCA_007258455.2 Sequoia sempervirens
GAAATGATTAAATGGTTTTAATGAAAATGATAATGATACAATGATAATGATATATGCGAAGGATGATGATAATGAGAATGATAATGAATAATAAATGATATGGGAATGATAAAGATAAATATGATAAAATGAATGATAAAATGAGAATGAATGATAAAATGATAAATGAACCCTGAATGGATGCAATGAATCAAGTGTCCAAATGTCCTCCACAAAGACTCAAAACTATACGACAATCGTTAATGTGTTCATTCAGCCTTGCAAAATACTGATGTGAATCCAATATGCAGATATATGCAATGATCTAATGAATATGCAACTATATGCAACTAACCAGTTTGTTGAGCCTTTTAGAAGCCTTCTTGAATCATCATAGAATGTTTTAAAATGTTGGAAGTATGTACAAGCATCAGAGGGGAAATTAGCGCCAATGATGACCAGAGTACAAATTTCATGAATTTTGATATAGCAAGCGAACACAAGCATCGAGGTATAATTGAACCAAGATGACCTGAGCATTTCTTGCATAAACAGACAAAGATTAACCACCGTTCTGATGCAAATGTGGAACTGTCATCGATGATATTGCTTTGGTCATCATGTCCTATGACATATTTGCATCAGATTGATTGTTAACCTCCAGACAACAGACAAAAGAAAAATCATTCTCGTTCCTTGCTACTCTAGTTCAGTACATCCTTGAGTGTGCTCCAGAGTAATGATATTGAAAATCAAGCAACTTTTGGTCAAACATGTAATACTATTATTTCATACATTATTCAGATATTTGGATCATCCAATAGACAATGATATGATATCTTGCTGAAAAGTGTGTCATGATCGGATAAAGTTGTTGCGTGAGTGTGTTGTTTGTTTGCATGATCAGATCCTATGTCATGGTCTAGCTATTTTGGTATGCTCTGAAAGTTAAGTGCCCCCAGTTGAGTTTTGCCCCATTTATTGACACAACTTGCGGAAAGGAATATGTACAACGATCAAGCCATGGTAAGATGTTTTAACACTCTAGGCAGATGGTGGCAGGATGATGCGATTTATGACCCTAAGATGTGAAAAAAAAATGCAGAAAAAGGGAAGCTTTGAAAAAGACAAAGTGCAAAATAGGAACTAATAGATGGAAAGGTACGGATAGCGTCTGTTTGCCAGATTTTCACTATCTGTATTTATTGCATTTTTTCTGATTTCTTTTTGATTTTTTTGTATTTTTCTATCAATAGACTACCTGTTTTCCAGGTTTTCACCCTATGACATTCTCTTTTGATTTTTTTGTATTTTGCTGTCAATAGACTGCCTATTTGCCAGGTTTTCACCCTATGACATTCTCTTTTTATTTTTTTGTATTTCTTTAGGACTTTTTCGGATTTTTTTGTATTTCTTCAGGACTTTTTCTGCTATATTTGGATTTCTTCAGGACTTTTTTTGTTGTTTTTTGGATTTCTTCAGGACTTTTTCTACTGTTTTTGGATTTCTTCAGGACTTTTTCTGCTGTTTTTGGATTTCTTCAGGACTTTTTCTGCTATTTTTGGATTTCTTCAAGACTTTTTCTGCTATTTTTGGATTTCTTCAAGACTTTTTCTGCTGTTTTTAGATTTCTTCAGGACTTTTTCTGCTATTTTTGGATTTCTTCAGGACTTTTTTTGACTTAAACGTAATACTTCTTAAGATGTATACTATTGATGGGTTCATCAAATAGGTCTCCTTCTGGCGTTGATAACTTGTATGCTCCTGAACCGTAGACTACAATAACCACATAAGGGCCTAACCAATTTGGTTCAAACTTTCCCTTCTTTTCTCTATCTTGTTGATTGTGTGGGTTCTCTTTCAGAACTAGATCACCCACCTGAAATGTACGTGGCTTTACTTTGTGATTATAGCTATGAGACATCATCTGTTGGTATGCTTTCAAATGGTCTACTGCTCTCTGTCTCTTTTCATCTAAAAGTTCCAATTCTTGGAGTCAGGAAACTCTGTATTCCTCATCTGTTATGAGACCTTTCAGTGATACTCTTAATGAAGGTATTTCTACTCTAAAGGCAATATGGCTTCTGCTCCATAGACAAGGGCAAAAGGTGTCGCTCCTGTCGGCATTCAGACACTAGTTCTGTAGGCCCACAAGTCAGGATTGAGTTGAACATGCTAATTCTTCCCTGAGTCATTGACAGTCTTCTTCAAGATCTTTAGCATAGTCTTGTTTGAGGCCTCTGCTTGGCCATTCCCTTGAGGATAGTAAGGTGTGGAATATCTGTGCTGAATATGGAATCTTTCACAAAGTTCATCAACATCCTAATTTTTGAAAGGGCGACCATTATCTGTAATAATGGCATTAGGAATACCATATCGACAAATAATGTAGTTGAGTATGAAAGATGAGATCTGTTTTCCAGTGACTTTAGAGAGAGGTACTACCTCAATCCACTTAATGAAATATTTTGTCACTGTGATAATGAACTTATGCCCATTTGAAGAAGAAGGATGAATTTTTCCCACTAGATCTAACCCCCATTGAGAGAATGGCCAGGTGGGTGTAAACAAATGAAGTTCTTGTGCAGGAGCATGAATAAGATTCCCATGAATCACATTTTGAGCATGTTTAAACAAAGTGAATGATTCCTTTCCATTGTAGGCGGTAGTAACCCATTCTAATCAATTTCTTGGATAAGGTTAGTCCACTTTCGAATGAGTACCACAAAACCCCATGAACTTCTTGTAAAAACTTTTTCGGATTAAATCACGTTCAAGACATCGAAGTAAAGTACCATCAAGACCAATGATAAAGGAATTATCGTGATAAAGAATTATATCGAGAGGATTGTCGGATAAAGTTACGTTTTTGGTTGCGGGATAAGTCAGGCAGTAAAGTATCATCTTTTAGGTAGGCATAAATCTTACCATACCAGGGTGAATCGGATCCTACCAGGTGATAGATAATTTGGCTTTCAGGTGTGTCATAGGTAGGTGTAAATAATTGTTCCACCAGAAATTCATAGCGAGTCTATTTTTCTGGGAGTTGTACCAATGAGGCGATCGTAGCCATAGCATCAGCTGCTTTGTTGTCAACCCTTGGAATTTGTGTGAACTGAATGTCCACAAAGTACTTTTTGAAGTCATCAATCATTTTCTTGTATGGCAACAACTTGTCATCCTTAGTTTGATAATCATCATTGATTTGGTTAATGACTAACTGTGAGTCCCCATAAACTTGTAGCTCGGTAATCCTCCATTCCAATGCTATCTTCAGTCTAGTGATTAGTGCTTCATATTCGGCTATGTTATTGGTGCATGGAAACATTAGCCTATATGACCGAGGAATGGTATGTCCTTGAGGGGTGACAAAGAGAATGCCTACCCCTGATCCATGTTGAGTGAAAGAACCATCGAAGTATAAGGACCATAACTGCTTAGAGTCTGTCGTGAAAACATCAACGTCTGGGAACTCAATGTGTAAGGGGTGCTATGTTTGTAGAGGAGCGTCTGCTAGTTGATCAGCAATAACTTGTCCTTTGATTGCTTTGCAATCAACATAGTGGATGTCAAACTCACTCAAAATCATGACCCATTTTGCTAATCTCCCTATTAGCGATGCTTTGCTTAGTAGATACTTGAGTGGATCAATTTTTGAAATAAGATTAATTGTATGAGTTAGCATGTAATGTCAGAATTTCTATGAAGCAAAGATGACTGCTAAACAAGCCTTCTCAATGAAAGTGTAATTAAGCTCATGACTTGTCAGTGTTCTGCTAATGTAATAGATTGCACGTTCTTTCCCTTCATGATCTTCTTGCGCTAATAATGCTCCCAAGGATGTCTCGGTTGTAGCAATATACAGGATCAATGGTTTGTCTGGACTTGGTGGTACGAGAACTGGTGGGTTCATCAGGTACTGCTTGATTTGTTGAAATGTCATTTCACATTTGTCATCCCATCTAAAAGGAACATTCTTATGTAGAAGATGTGTAAATGGTAGACTTTTGTCAGCCAATTGTGCAATGAATCTTTTGATAAACTGAAGTCGCCCTTGTAATGATCTCAATTGACTAATGTTATTTGGGGGAGGCATCTCCATGATTGCTTGAACTTTAGCAGGATCTACTTCAATTCCCTTTTCTGAAACAATATATCCTAGCAGCTTTCCGGATGTGACCCCAAAAACACATTTCTTAGGGTTTAGGCGAACTTTGAATTTTTCCAATCTGGTAAATATTTTAGACAGTATCTCCAAGTGTCCTTCTCTGGTGTATGATTTTTCCAATATGTCATCTACATAATCTTCCATGAATGTGTGCATCATGTCGTGAAAGATTGTAGTCATAGCTCTTTGATAAGTAGCTCCAGCATTCTTTAAGCTGAAATGCATGACATTCCAACAGTATGTTCCCCACGGACAAGTGAAAGCTTTTTTCTCTTGGTCTTATGGTGCAATCTTGATTTGGTTGTAACCAGAGAAACCATCCATTAATGAGTACATGGCATGGCCAGCTGTTAGATCAACTATAGTGTCAATGCTCGGAAGCGGAAAGTCATCCTTTGGGAAAGCTTTGTTAAGATCTCTGAAATTAGCGCATACTCTTACACGTTTGTCTGGTTTTGCTATTGGTACAATATTGGAGACCTATTCTGCATAGGAAATTGATCTTATAAAACCTGCATCTAGGAGCTTCTTGAGTTCTTCCTTAACCAGTAGTGCTACATGAGGATTCATCTTTCTGAGTTTTTGTTTTACTGGTTTAACTCCTGGTTTGATAGACAAATGATGCATAATGAGATCAGGATCAAGGCCTGGCATATCTGCATATGACCAAGCAAAATTAACTTGATTTTCTTTAAGAAAGTTCATGAACTCTGGGATTTCTTTTTCTGTCAGTGATTCAGCTAGCTGCAAAATCCTTGGATTATCTGTAGTTGAAATATTGATTTCCTTTGTAGGCTCAATCAAGATGGGTGATCGCTCATGATAGTGCTCTGGGAGAGTGTCAAGATTCCCATCAGGTGGTGCCTTAAAAAGGTTTTCACCCTCTGATACGCTCTTTATTTTATCTTTTGTTTGATCTAGTACTACCAGATTCTGGTTTTCACCACTAGATCATTTTTCTTTATTTTCATTTTTGCAGCTAGGAGACTTGACACTCTCCTGATTAAAGACTTCATATCAAAAATTTCCAGTGGAACAATTATTTACATCATTAGCAGAAAGGAAGTTTATGATAGCTTTGTCATTTGGAAAAATAGGTATATCAATAGGTTCGGTTAGATCCCAGTCAATGAGATCAGGATGGATTAATGGTAGGACATCATCTGGTCGTGTGAAATCAGCGATGGTTAGGGTCAAGATTGAGTTATTGGTAGGATCCGAGGTATGAGGTAGGTCAATAATGGTACTATTCTCCTGATAGTCTTGTTCGTTAAAATCTGACTCAGTATCACTAGACTCATAGCTGCACTAGTTCGTGAGATGTCTTAATATATTCTGAAGCACTTACTTCCTCAAATAAGGGTAATGGGGTACTAGGAACGCCAATCTGAATCAGTTGAAACCCTATCCCTACTCCTTTTGGCCACTGAGAAACAAATATTGCCTCAATCTTGTCATCTTGGTTTAAGCCTAAACCACTATGTCCATCATATCCTTTGTTTTGCATGATTTTGAAACCCTTTCCATATAGATTTGTAGGAATATGAGCAAGTAAGAGGGGTTCCTCATCATCTTCCCTATACAGCGAGGAAGTGACATCTTCTGTATCTATGGCCTCTTTACTTAATTCACCCCATTTAGTAAAAGTTGTTGTGGGAGGAATGTGTATAGTGACCATAGATTGTCTCCTATCCGATGTAGGTAAACCGTATGACTTAGGAGGAATAAAATGGCTAACACAATAAGAATTTTTCATGTAATACTCTCCACAACCCTTGTCTTGGATCTCAACCCTAGGTATGGTAGGAATTGAGGGTGAAATAGGTGTTTGAGTAAGTGTGGCTGGATCAACATAGGAGGATGAATTGGATGAAGAAGCCTCTTGGTTTACTGGCACTTGGTGTTGGGGGATCTCTTTTAGATTAGTGCAATACTCGAAAGGATCTGGATCACCATCTATAGTTATTTTTGTGCCATTGTAAGGGAATTTAAGACACTAATGGTACATGGAAGGGACTGCCTTCATGGCATGAATCCATGGTCTACCTAGTAGAAGGTTATAAGGGAGGGTGAGATTCAAGACCTGGAACTTTGTGTCCATTACTGTAGGACCAATTCTGATAGGAAGTGTTACGACTCCCTTTGATTTTCTTTCCTCATCATCATAAGCTTTAATGAAATACTCTTGGTCGTGTCCACACATGCTTCTTAGATACCTAAAGCCTTAATTAGTTTTAAAGTGCACAGATTTAACCCTGCTCCTCCATCTACCAAAACTTGTCTAACTTTGGTGTCATCAACAAGGACTTCTAGATGTAAAGGGTCATTGTGGTTTGTCTTTTTAGTTGCATAGTCCTATTCAGAAAATGTGGCATGGTGATTATTGGTCAAGTAGCCCACCATTTCCTAGAAATGATTGACATCCAGATCATTAGTGACCATGGTGTTTTGTAAAGCCTTATCAAGGATACACTGATGTTCAGGGGAAATACGCAACAATTCCAAGATTAAGATTTGGGCTGGAGTCTTCCCCAACTGATCAAGAAGGTTATATTGTAACTTGGAAGGTTGAGGTGTTTGTTGCAATGGAGGGCCTTGAATAGTGAACTTAGTATGACAAGTATTGACCGCACACTCAGGATTAGTATTGATGATAATGGTATTGATATTCTCATTGGCAGCGCGAAAGCAGTTAATGATTTTTCCACCATTATAATCGTGCTTGAAACTGGCATAGTTGGCTGACATATTAGTCTTAGTACTTGAACTGGGGACAGTTCCTTTCCCATGGTCATGTAGTGGATCAGAAAATACTTGATGATCAGTGTTTGATGACTTTTGTTTTTGTCCACTAACTTCAATAATTCTCTTTTCGACAAGATCCTGTATGATATTCTTCAAATGTCGACAGTTTTGTAGGTTATGCTCCTTAGTTCTATGATAATCACAAAAGGCGTTGTCATCCCACCAAGGATGTTTTTATTGTCCTGGATCGTATTTTCTTGGTTCCTACAGTTGTATGAGATTATGTTGTAACAGTTGTTTGAACACCGACTCAATGGGTTCCCCTAAGGGAGTGAACTCACATTTTTGAAATCTTCTTGGTTGTGGACGTTGAGTATTTTGGACCACATTAGGAGGTTGATTGACAGCATTAAGCGTGTTGGCAAAAGTATGAGGTCCTTGTAATGTGAGGAGGGGTCCTGCTTGTAGTGTTTTAGCATCAACCACCCCATCATTGGTGACATTTTTGTTATGAGACCAGAATCTGTTTCTATTAGTGGGGGTGTTTTGTACGATCAGGTTTCTATTGGATGTCGATGTCTTGAGTTCACACTTTTCAATGAGATCCTTCTCTATTATCACCCCTTTTTCCACTAGTTCCGAGAAAGATGTACAACAATTTACCCTTAGGTTACTTATGAGTTTTGCATTAAGGTTTTCTTGAAACATTGTAACTTTTTATTTTTTGAGTATCTCAACAGGACACCTACTAGCTATAGTTCTCCATCTCTAGAAGAAAGCAATGAATGTTTCCCCTTCGTCTTGCGTTGTGTGACACAAGGTTGCTATATTTATCTTGTGGTATATGTTGAAGGTGAATTGTGCCACAAATATCTCAACCAGTTCACCCCCAAGATCTAATGCCAAAATCTAGACCCAAAAACCACTCTAGTGAAATTCCTACAAGACTCCTTGGAAATAGTCTCATAAGATATGTGGGGTCATAAGCGACATCTGTGCATATGGTAGAAAATTCCCTTATGTGTTCTATTGGATTTCGTTTGCCATTGTACTTAAGGATATTTGGTATGACATATCTGTGAGGGAAATGGGTCATGTACAATGATCTATCAAAGGGGAATGGGCATATGTCCTTTGTTGAAAATGATTTTTTAGTTAACATCGACATGTTATCCATTTGCATTTGTAATGCCTGCATTTGTGTTTGTAAGACATCAACTTGGGTCAAAGATGTGCTAGGGGGATTATGCGGATCCGTGTATGTGTTCTGAAATCCAAAGTCTCGTGATGGGTTTCGATTAAACATTGGCATCTGAGGTGGATTTGGATTCAGAATGTTGGTAAATGTGTTCTGGTCTGGAATCTGCATAAATTAGTATTGACCTGGGATCGAATTTTGACTACCAATCTGGGAGAAAGGATTTTGATTCAACATCCACGTAAATGGATTCTGATTGTCTGCCTGGGCAAAGGGATTCTGATTCAAAATTGATGTAAATTGGTTTTGACTTGGAATCTGTGTGGTCAGATTCTAAGTACCACTTTGGGAAAAAGGATTCTAATTCAGAATCAAGGTGAATAGATTCTAACTGCCAGTCTGAGAGAATGGATTTTGAATGCCATATTGGAAGGAGGGAATGCCCCCTATTTGTGTAATCTGTGGTATAGTACTAGTGATTGGAGCACTAGGTATGGCCATCGACTGTGGTATGGTACTCGTGATACTAGCAGTAGGTATAGTTGTTGATTGTGGACATGTGACACCGACATAGGGTGTAGAGGCTAAGGTTTTAGGCCTTTTACTCCCAACAAGAGGACCAAAGGGAGTTGATGATGAAGCCCCTACAGTGAAATTAAATCCCGATGTCATGCTAGATGTACCAAATGGAGACATATGGACTGTTGTACTCTATGTAGGTGTACTAGATGGCATAGTTGTGCTTATCTGACGTATAGTAGTACTAGCAGTCATTGTGTTTGTCCCTTGTGTAGGTTGAGTTTGTAAGGTGCTAATATCAAATCTTGCAGGTAAGGTAGCGCCTTTAGCTAGCAATTTGGCTAAAAATCGTTGACGATTGTTTGCTAGGTACTCATCTACGAAAGAGGCAAACTCAGGGTCCTGTGTGGCAGCCTCTATGTCTTCTACTGCAATATGTCCTTGAGTGTTTCTAGTGGTGAATTTGTCTAATAGAGTCTTATGAGGTCTTGAAGAAAATGGATTGATGAATTCATTTGGGTTCAACATGTTTTCTCTCTCTCTTCTCTTAGACCTAGTTTCAACCATGTAAGACAAGCTCAATATGCGGGAAATGCAAAACTATATCTATGAATAATATGACTCTAGTCTATGTTTTTTGAATTTTCGTATGCAAAATAAGGAATTTTCTAGGATGACACTAGCCTAAGATCTAAAGATGCA
Source organism: Sequoia sempervirens (assembly GCA_007258455.2). NCBI lineage: Eukaryota > Viridiplantae > Streptophyta > Pinopsida > Cupressales > Cupressaceae > Sequoia > Sequoia sempervirens. The sequence goes on from VDFB02000017.1 coordinate 196,116,342, forward strand.
AGGTCTATGAAAAATAAGGAATGTTCTATGATGACACTAACCTAAAATCCAAAGATGCAAGGTCTAAGTAAGGTTCTAAAATAATCAATTTTATAAACCCAGGACGAAGGGACCAACTACCTAAAGTCTAACCAAGGGATCAATTTAGTTTAAGTCAAGGAACCAATGTAGGATGAGGATCAAAGACAAGTTGATTTTCCTAACTAGACTGATGAGCTAGGAGGACTCTATGTAGGACAAAGGATATACTAATAAAACTAGGTTTGATGACAAATTTTGTTGATGCTATGACTTTTCTAGAGTGTAGATGGTGAACTAGTCCTAAAGTTTGTAAAAGTGACCTTTCTATCTAAGTTTAATGCAAGGCAATATGTATCCTAAGATGAAACTAAACTCTAAATGAAGACAACTATGGTAATGACTAAATGAACCTAAAGGATGCAAAATTGAGCAAATCGTTTCAAGTTTTTGTTCAAGGACTGTTTGTGTAGAGAGAACTGAAACTGGTATAATCGTGTTGACTGGACAGTGACTATGAATTTTAGTTTTCTGATAATCAGATAGATACGTCTCAGGATTTAATAGATGCAGTTCAAAATTAATAGTTGCAGATTTCTAGTGATCAATTGCGTTTCTCTGGTAAAGTTCAATTTGACTCTGATAGATGTGGTTAACCTCTAACAGATGTGACTCGTACTTACAATTGTGACTTAGAATATAACGCATGCAATTTTTGCAAACCAATTACAAGTTAAACTAGCATATGTGACTCTATTTTGACAGATGCGACTGATACTAATAGATCCAACTCACAGCCAAATAGATGTGACTCGTGATAGTAGATGCGACTTGAAATTCAAAAGATGTGACTCCTGATAATAGATGCGACTCAAATTTTAACAGATGCAACTCTAAAAATCAATTGCAAGTTTCTGCTGAATAGTTGTGACTCTCTGTGTATTTTTCAGTGATGAGATTTAAACTGACTCTATTTTTTGTGATCAAATTCTGACAATCAAAGACAATCATAAGACAAAGTGTTTTTAGTTTCAATTTTGGACTCAAAGAACGTTTAAATTGATAACAGATAAGCATATCCTAATAGGCCAAAGGCCTAGGGTTTGTATACTTGGTATAGCCCACCTATTATACCCCAGATTGGTGATGAACACCTTTCCTTCTCGAGAGTGGATAGCTTAGAAATTTGGTGGCATTGGCTCCCCTCCACAGCTCATTAACGTCTTTCGAGCACACCAATTTTGAATTATTTGGGTAATGACCTCCCAAGAACTACTATCTCTACTCAAGGGGATCAGTAGTGAGTATCTTCGGGCATGATATTGTACCCTGCACTATACCAAGCAATGACCACAAATAGGTTGGTCTCTAAAACAAAAGGTATTTAATTCAGGCATTCCATTCGTAGGGCATGATCCATGTGGTGAGAGTCCCCTTTCGAATCCATCTCGTCAGAACCATACACATGATTCTTGAACTTTCCCCAAGAATCCTCTTTTATATACTGGCTAGAAGTCCCTCGGGTTCAGGGTGCTACTAGTCTGAGTCATCCTGGGGGGAGTACTTTTTCCCACTAGAACAAGCCCAAGTTCTAGAGTTGGTAACCATTTCTCTTACACCCAGGATCGCACGAATGCTCAAGGGGAGAGGATACTTCAATGTACCAAGTCGTAAGGGTGACCAAACTTATGCTTTCGCACCAAACACAATAGAAACTTGTTAATTTTAACCAAACGAAAGATTTTCTATGCTACCAAACAATCTATTTCAAAATTAACTAGGGTCTTCGACGAACGTCTTGCAGAAAAACTCGTTAGTAATTTTCAATATTGTCTTCGTCAATCATCTTTCAAAAGTTTGTTAACTCCAAAATTCCACACGCTGAGAATCAGATATTAGTAACACACAAATCAATTGAAAATTCCAAATTTCCAAAAATAGAAATAAAATTTTACCAGTCAATTGCGTCGCTGTGTTACCAGTCAGATGCGTCATTTCTTCTTCAATTGCGGCTCGGTATTGTCAATTGTTGTTCAAGAATTTTCAAATGCGTCGTATTTTTTCAGATGCGTCATTTCTTATGTCAGATGCGGTTTAGGAAGTCAATTGTGTCACTCTGTCAAACTAATGTGTCGTTCCGTATGAAAAACCTACAAAAACCAAAAAATAAAAGATCTACGGATTCGCGAAGATGGTGTCTTCATGTCGGGTTAACCAAATGTAACGCCATAGAAAGTGCACAAAGAAAATAATAGATTAGAAGCACACATGCAATACTAAATCTAAAATTCAAATCTAAATGTTAAGAAACAAAGAACAAAGGAAAGTAAAACGTAAACAAACTAAAACAATCTCACCAATTGCAAATGTATTTTCATGATTCATCTTGATTGCCCTTCTCCATTTTGCTTGTGTAATATAATTGCCCTCAAATTTCTCATAATTTGTGCAAGTATAGCCTAAGATAATGATTAGCAAAACATCGAAGATTCAAGATAAGTGCTCTCAAAAGTCATAATATTTCGTGAGAGATTGGAATGAAGAATAACAAATCAATTTATAGAAAATTGATTATTTGAATAACAGGCCAGGATTGAAAAGATCAACAGACGGTTAAGATTGATAGATTAGACATGCATTCTAATAACTGTCAGTAGTGACATGAGTGATACAAACTAGAAATAGGATTAAAGATTAAATAAATGATTTAATCTTCAAGTTTGGTATTCGAAAACAGAAGAAATATCTTTGCATGACAAAGATAAAAATTGATTAAAGCAACTCTTGTTCGAATGGACACACAAGATTTAATTAATTAAATAAGAATATTTAATTAATCTGCATGTACACTGAATTGAGTTAGAACTAGACGATTGAATGATCTAACGAAGAGATTACTCGAGATCGCCACTCAGACATCAAATGAAGAGTTAACTAAGCAATTTAAAGTAGATGTCGAGTCAAGTAAAAGTGAATACTTAGATAACTCACATAATTATCTAAAATATAGAAGAATGCGTTAAAATAGAATTCATGAACTAAATAATTCATTTAATTCAAGATTTGATATTCAAAGAATAATTAAATAAATAAGATTTATTTAATTAAGTGATGAAGGGATTTAAATGAATAATTAAATAAATAAAGAATTTATTTAATTATAGTTGAAGTATGATAAAGAGTAAATTAAATAAGAATTATTTAATTTGACAAGAAGAATAAGGTTAATTAGTAACATAATTAAATAAAAAGCGTTTATTTAATTACTCAAATAGAATAAAGAAAATGTGAATTAATTAAATAATTAAGATTATTTAATTAATAGAAGAATTAAAGAGTATAGAAAATAATTAAATAATTGACATTATTTAATCATGACCATGAAGAATATGGAAGTCGCAGGCCTAAAACCAGATTTCGGTGTCTACATATATATATATATATACATAGTCCTACAGATGTATGTACATATATATATATAAATATATATACATAATATTTTTATTTTTTTAAATTACCACAAGTTGTATTAGGTTGGGGCTAAACCTATACGTCGACCGAATGGGGGTCGGATGTTTTTAAATATTAAAAAAAATGATTTTTTTTTTGGTTGAGGGGAAGGGATGGCGATGGCTATACCCTCCCCCTATCCCCTCTCTGCAAGTGGGGACTGCCCACAGCAGTCACGACGACTATTATGCACAATCCTATGTGCACTACGCAAGGTAGTTAAAAAACTGTGATTTATGTTTTTTGTTTTATGATTTACTTGCATTCCTTTTTAAATATATTTATATATATATATATAAGTATATATTTATATATATATATATATATTTATGTATGATATATATATTTAGATATGGGCGGGGGCCCTAGCTCGGTTGGCTAAGTAATTTCGTTGCGGCTCTGCTGGTCACGAGTTCTAGTCTCCCCCGTCCCGTGGTACCGGAGGGCGTGTTGCGCCAGCGCCGCCGGTCACGTTAAAAAGTTTACCAGGCGCACTGCAGTTTATAAAATAAAAGATATATATATTTAGATATATTTTTATAATTATAATAGAGTACTGACATGGGTACGATTTCAGTACCCAGCAGTTTGCCAGTTTAGATTATTTTAAATTTGAGTAAAATAGTAAAGTAAATATACATATATTTTATATGTATATATATTTATATATGCAATTATTTGTATATATATATAATATAAATGTTATGATTTATTGATTCTGGTTTGACTATGAAACTATGAAATCTAGTCATGTTGGTTAATTAAAAAGAAGCAAATTAAATATTTATGTCAAAACTATTATTGAACTCGTATTTCTTATAGTATCGAGGAAAATGGAGATTATAAATGCAATTAAACCAGTTGTTTATTTTGGAGCTGTAGAAACAATGTGCGAAAATTAAAATGGTTCCTTGAGTTATGACATCTTGTGATTTTGTTTTTTACCATTATATTATTGTTTTGGATTTTCGATGTGGGAACCCAGTTGATTTTATGAACCCGTTTATTGATGTTGTGAACCTTACGCTTCCAAAGGCTTAAATTTATTGTTGGATGTTATCCTCATTTTTTGTGCTCTTGATGTAGCAAGATATTAGCATCATTATTTTGAAAGGGGTTGTACAGGATTTTGTTGAGACTTTTCTTATGTGTTTTAGCGAGATGGGAAATGCCTCACATGTCATATGTTGAGATTTAATGCTTTGTTCTTTATGGTACAACAATTGATTTTGATTATGTTCTGGGGTCTTCAGGGAGAGTGGCTCTTTGTGGGGACCGACACCTCAAATAGGAGGAAGGGATCAGGATAACCCATGTAAGAGTTAGATTAACAAGTGAAAACCTAATAATAAAACTTAGGGGGATGGGTAGTAAAAACATAATAAGATAATCTTGGATACCTATTCTATCCATTAGGGCTATCACAAAGTAATGGTAGACTGAGAAGGCCATGGTTGGTAAAATCGTAACCTCATCCTTAAGAGAGGTTAACAGCTCTGCATGAGTCACCCTATGGGGTTGGTGCCTCAAGTAGGAGGAAGGGCTAGGATAACCATAGATGGGGGCCAACACCTCATGTTGGAGGAAGTGTCAGGATAACCCATGTAGGCTATGTGATGGCACTCTCCACTTGTTTCACTTATGCTTGTTTTCTTGGTTGCCTCTAGAAGTTTGTTTTGATTGTTGTTTTGGATTTACTTCGCAAGGGATTATGGTTTTTGCCATGATTTATCTATGATGATCTTTATGGCTTTATGTTTACTATGCTTGATTATTGGGTGTTGTCATTTATGACCTATGTAATCCTTTGATGTTGCTATTGGAGTTATTTTTCTATGATTTTCTTATTGGAGTTAGTCTTATGGCATTCATGGTCGCGGTTACTTCCTTGTCACCTTTGAGCACAGGGGGTGGTTTTTTCTAAAACCCACGTGGTTCGGTGGCTCCACACTCGTTGGTTTCCCCATCAGCGTTCGTTCTTCACAGTATTCTTTAGATGGAGCTTGTACTTGATATTCATCTTGTATTTTGGAAATACTTTGTATTATGTATTTATCCCACATGTTTGGGAGGATTTATTGTAATTCATATAATGTGAACATGTAATGTATTAAAAGATGATGTAAAGTTAAGGCACCCTTGTAACCATTCATGATTTATGAGATTTATTATGGTTTGTATCATGTGATGTATCTATGTACTTATGCTTTAGGATATATGTATGTTATCTTTTGAAAATGGATATTGTAATGTTTATGATGGATGTTAGACTAGTCAAGTTACTTAGCCTTATGTGTAATTTTCATTATGAGTTAGTTTTATGCAATGTGACCTTGAGTGCCCCAAAGGACTCGATGTTTATGATGTTTTCGTGTAATGTATTTATTTTTAATGGTTCATTAAATGTTTATTTTGTATTATTTAAAAAAAAATGTGTACATTGTTTTGTCCTTTGGGGTCTGCACGATGGGCATTACACGCATCCCCGAGATTTATCTTCTTGATTCTCTATCATGTTAAAATTTCCCACTATGATCTATTATATATATATTGTATGTGTCTCATCCAATTTCCCAAAGCTCACATCTTTGTCTATAACCATTTGGGGGATAAATGGAGAAAATCCAAAATTTCATGCAATCTTTTCCAATTATGGCCCATACTACCCTATTCCATGGTGAGGTTCCATCATGTGCTTCCACCAATTTTCCCAAATATTGGTAGGTAGGATTATAGCCTCACCTTTTCCCTTCCATGCTTTGCTGCATAGTGGGAGGAACCCCTCCATATAAATTTGAGATTTGATTCAAGGTTAAAATTAACTTCTTTGACCTCTTGTAGCAGAATTACATCCTTATTCTTTTCTTGATTTAACAATCTTCTTATGTTGTACTTCCTATTTGGGGATTCTAGTCCCCTAATGTTCCAAGAAATGCAGTTAAAGGTCATCAAAATCCATTTCTTTTGGGCCTTCTCTCAAGTTCCTAAACCCTTCAAATAATTTAGGAAGAACAACCTCTCTTGTCTTATTCTTCTAATGGGGGACATAGTCCTCAGTTTATTTTTCCATCCTTATTCTTCTTTCTAATGCTAGACAATTATTCATAAAGGAGCCATCGTGTCTTTCATTTTTTGCATGTTCCTCATGTTGGGGATTGTTGTTCAATTTCTCTTGGTTTTCATGCCACTCTATGACTTTTTCTTTGGTTAAATTCTTACTATCTCCTATTGGTCCTAATTTATTTAAAAGTATTTTGGTTTTAGGATGTTGCTTACAATTAATACAATCCTTAGCCCTTTTATTTGAGTGCTCAACCTTATCAAGAGGATTATGCTCCTTTAGGGAGTCTTCTCTTGCTTCTATAAATTTATTATTAATACTATTTGAATGGTTCTCCAAGACCATGACCAGTCTAAGGGGGGGAAATGTCCTCCACAAATCTACCATAAACTGAGGAGAATATTCAACATTTTTATTTAATACAAATGGAGATTTTCCTTTCATATGAGCTTCTTTGTTATTTTATTTTCTTCAGATAGAGGATTCATCCTCTTTGATTAAATTTCCTTGTTGAGTCTCTAGAATCATAATTTTATGTTGTACATTCTAGATAACGGGATGAAATATATTTTCTTTTTTGGTGTTATTCATGTTATTTGTAGCATCTTCTCCATATTTTACACCTTTCTTTTCTATTTTAAATTGATTCTCATCATGAGCTGACTCAACACCATTGTTATTGTAGAGACCTAAAAATGACCTAGGCCTGCAAGCTTCATTTTTACCACTTTCGTCCTAGCATAATTAAGACATTTAATTATGTCCTTGGTCCACATTCGACTATTGATTAAATAATTTATAATTATTTAATTAATTCATGTCATTTATTCTTCATGATTATTAAATAAATAAATTTTATTTATTTATTAAATACGTCATTAATTATCTAAGTCTTCCCTTAAATAAATTTCTTAATTTATTTAATTACCCTTTTGGCATTTAATTCTTCCCGATTATTAAATAAATGAATTATATTTATTTAATACGTCAGTGATTGTCTTAATTAAATAAATTGACTAATTTATTTAATTAGTTAGTCTTATCTCCTAAATTAAATAACTAAATTTAATTATTTAATTGCTAATTAATATTCTTCTCATTTTAAATAAATTAAATTATTTAAAATGTCATTTCAATCTTAACTGTTAGTCCTTTTTGATAAATAATCTGAAAAAGATTATTTATTTGTCTCATAAAATCCATAATTTGAATTAATTTAATTCAAATTGGTAACTAATCTTCCAAAAATCAATCGGGCAAATTCTTGATTTTCCTAAATCTGATCTTCGGTCCAAATCTTTTCTTGATTTTTTGAATCTCACAAATCAGGCAATCTTATCTTCTTGATTTTTCAAAAATCTTTATTTCTTTAATTAATTTCATCGTTTATTCTCCACCGTCGATCTGTTTGTCTGAGACATTTTCTTGACCGTCTGATTAATGAATTTTCCCTAACCCTAATTAGGGATTCTCAGATTTAATCTGGACCTCCCATTTTAGGTTCTCATCATCAATTAATCTCGTCTGTCCATTCGAAATGGCATTTTTCTATAAAATGCCATTTTCCTCTCACTTTTCGATGGACACACGCACATGCTAAAATTTTAGATTTACACACATATTATAGGCATATATTAGCTTGCACACTTAAGGCTTTTCATTTTTCAATTATTGTCATTGTTTGATCAAAGTCTTAGACATTGTCATAGGCATAGGCATTTAGATTTTAATTAAATCCTTCGAAACTTGCTTTAGTCTTGTCTCTTGTCATAGTTGCTCATACACAAATCTAAGGGCATCTTTATTTACTGCAAGCTAGGAGGTGTAACGAAGGTGAACCATGGAAGATGAAGAGTTCTAGTGGCATAATTGCCTTTTGTTTTCATTGTATTCCTTTTGTGCTTCGTTATTTTCAGTGGATTTTGATGTTATTGATCTAATCATCTAACAATCACTATTTTTCCCTTGATTACATTGGTGAACCCAACTCCGTTTTTTTGGTTTTCTGTACGTTTTTTTTGTTTTTTTTTTTTTCTGTTTTGTAGGTACAGGTATGGATCAACGCAACCATTTTTTAAAAATATTGTGACGCATTTGATGCATCGCGATGCATCCACTGATAGAAGAGCCGCAATCGCCCTGATAAGCCGCAACTGACATCTAGAATGACACATCTGATCAGTCGCGCCGTATTTGAAGACCAGAATGATGCATCTACTCTGTCGAGCCGCATTTGACTGGTAAAAAAAAATTCTTTTATTTTTTACATTCTGATTTTTGGATCTTAGGGTTTTCTGATTTCTTTTTCTTTCTTGATTTTTATGGTCTTCTATTTTTCTGGTTTTTATTCCTGCATGTTAGCTAGATTAGATTTTCGTGTTACTAATCTTCATTTGTAGCATGTGGCAATCACTATTTGGGTGTCAAAGATCATTGCATAAAGGAAACTACTAATCTTTTGTTTGCAGATTCGAATGTCGAAGACAGAATAAACAAACATTGTGCTTGTTTTTCTTTCATAGATTAGCAAACATTTGATTTTGGTGCATATAAAAAGAACACTCATGTCTTCTTTGATTGATTGTGTTTTTGGAATGGTAGGTGAGTATGCTCTCACTTGGTGAAAACCTCGTGATTAGAAAACCAGACCCATTCTTATCTGTTATTACCCTGACTTGGTATATCAGAGTATCCTCTCCCCTTGTGCTTTCTGGCGATCTTGGGTGTAAGAGAAATGGTTACCAACTCTAGAAATTGGGCCTGCCTAGGGATTTCATCACCCCAACATGACTCAAATCGGAAATGGAGCTAAAGCCAAGCTACCCCTGACCGGTATAGAAATGGAAACCTTAAGGGAAAACCTAAGGTTGCTTGTGTGGATGTGTCATATGGATGGAGTTGTACTCCCTTAAACCCTGTTGAGCTTAACCTCTTCAGGCTGGAGTGCCACCTTAATGGTGATTAATCTCTTACCCCATGTATGGCCACTCGAATGGGGGTCCCTAACTAAAAACTCTTGTATAGAAAGCCAAAATCCTTCTATTTCCTAGTGCAGCACTGGTTGGTGTGAAGGCATCCACACTTTTGCAATTTGTAGTAGAGGTGATCAGCTCGCCATGGGAGTTTCATGGGGGTTGGAAGCTTGGTTGGCCTGAGAAGAGAGTGCACTATAAGGGGGAGCCCATGCAGCCAAGCTTCTGAATTCACACGCTATAGATATGCAGTTGGGGAAACCTACGTGGAATCTAGCGAATATTGTCATGGCCTAACGTAGGATCATGCTTATCTGATGTGTGTTTGGTTACTTTTAAAACACTATGTTTGTCAAGTGTTTTCTAGTTTTACCACAGTTGAAAACAAAACATTCACCAAATAGATCAAAATTTCCATCAAAACAACAGGAAAATCATTTTGAAACAAACTGTGTCACATCTGTCGAACTGCAACTGATTTTCTGCAACGCAACTGCTCTGTTAAACCACATATGAGAGTTATAATGATGCATCTATAGGTGTCATGACACATTTGACAAATTAAAAGTTGCATATGCTAAATTGAGTCACATTTGATAGTCCAAAAGCCGCAATTACAAAACTGAACCGCATTTGCTAAACTGTGATGCATTTGTAGCTTCAAATGACGCATTTTCCTGTCAAAATTTTAAACTTCACATTCGAAACCTGAGGTCCTCAACCTGTCCACCATTTTTCAAACACTGTCACTAAGAAGATTTTGTCAAAAACCAAACTTGAAATTGCTCAAAGTCTTGACCATTAGTTTTCATTAGTCACCATAGGTTTCATACTTCATTCTTTTTCGTTGCATACATTTGGCATTAGATTATCCCTAGGTTCATATTTGCATACTCAGGATTAGGAAAATCTCAGCACACTTTGCAAAGTCATTATTTTTGAAATTAGGCTCTCTTGGACCAAGTTATCAAACCCCCTTTTAGTCATTGTCCTCTTTTGTGAGATTTTTTTCCAACTCAAAAGTCTAGTTAGGAAAACTCACTAGTCATTTAGACCTTGTCAACTTGTCATTTTCAACAAAGTCCTCTCGTAGTCAAAATTGAAAACAAAGTTCGAGCTTAGAAGTGCTTAGATAACCTTGTCTTACATTGCATACACATTGCATATCCTATTCACAAAAATCCAAAAACATTATTCATTCTAGGCGTCATTTTGAACTTAGACTTCACGTAGTGTCATACTTGCATTTAGTTGTCATTCCCATTTGAGCAATCTCATTTATGGTTGAAACTAGACTTCAAAAACAAAAGAGACAAATGGAAAACTTTCGACAAGATCCTACGTTTAATGTCAACAATCCTCCACATGACCCAAATTGGACCTTTTACGATCCATTTTCCAATTTAGACAATCAACCTCCAATGACAATGCAATCCTCATCAAACAGTCCATTCGAATAATTCTTGCAAAAAGATGAAAATGGCCAACTACTTCAGGAAAACGTAGAGGCATTGACACAAGACCCAGAGGCCTGTCAGCTTGCTAAAGCAATGGTCCGTTAGGACAGAGATAGATTCTTAGCTATTCTCTTGAGTGAAGGAGTTAAGTTACCACAAGGATTTGACGTTAACACGCTAAATTTGACACATCCTGACCCTAATGCCAACAACGCACATAACATGTCACATAGTGGTCAACTTCCAAATACTACAAGCAATACTTCCTTTGGGACCACAACAACAGTGCATACCACTCCCAACGTCCCAAACACCTCCAACATCCCCAACACCACAAATCTGACGACAGTCAATACCACGACAGTAAATGCCATGGGGGCATCATCAAGTCACAACAATCCCCCCTTGACAGCTCCATTTACTACCATGAGCACAACTTTGACATATCCACTCAGTGGTATCTCACAAAATCCTTTGGGAGGAGCCACAAGACGTGTATTTATCCAAGGACAACAACAAAATGTTAACACGACAACACAGTCAAATGTCATTGCCTCCCAAGGTACAAACACAAATGTTCCCCTTGTACAAAATCAACCATTCGCACAAAGGTGGCCAAGTAACACAACCCATGACATCGTTGACACACCATAACATTCATGGTCACAACATCCCCCAAATAACGACACACATGGCTGGGGGACACATCCCAACCTACTCATCTAGCATTCATACTTATCAACATCCTCCCAATCATAACTTCCAATATCAACATACACCCAATCATAACTTCCAATACCAATAACATGGCAATCCGCACACATCATACATACCACCACAATCCATACCACCACAATACACCAATATTCACAAACAACAAACAGGAACACATGGTGTACCAGGCAATCCAACGTACGGAAACATAAACGACCCTGATATGGATGCCCTCAAAACAAGAATGAGGGATATGGAGAAAACTATCCAAAACATGTACATTTCAGGCAAGAAATCAGAAATATCATATGACCTGAATGTATACCCATTCGACATGAGCTTATACATGCCTCCATTTCCGTCAGGATACGTGTCACCCAACTTCACAAAATATAGAGGCAAGACAAATCCCATTGAACATGTTCACGAATTTGCAACCAATTGTATGGACATCACCTACGAAAAAACATACTTGATGAGACTTTTTTCTAAAAGCCTGGCGGGTCAAGCCCTTGAATGGTTTTCAACTCAAAAGGATATCCAGACATGGGATGAGCTTAAACAAAAATTCATAAGAAATTACGCATACAACATTGACATGGATACCTCTATCACTAGCTTGTGCAATCTCACGCAAAAGGATTCTGGTGAGACATTTATCCCATTCTTTCAAAAATGGAGAAGCCTTGCTAGTCGATGTCACATTGACATCCCCAAAAGAGAAAAAGTTGGCATGTTTGTCCAAACACTTCTAGGGCCCCTAAAATTTGCATTGCAAATACATTGTTGCACAAACTTCACAAAATTGGTTGAAAAGGGGGTCTAGATTGAGAAAGCCCTTATCGCAAAGGGAGAACTGAGATATGGTTCCAAAAACACAAATGTCAACCCACCCGCTGACAAAAACAAATATTGGGTCAAAAATAAGCATGTTACAAATGACAGTGTTGTTGACGCCAAGACTGCAAACACTGTGGGTCTTGTATTGGCCCTGAAAGGGGTTCAACAACAAAATAGACCAACAACAACATTGACACCTCCTCCCAATACTTCTTCAAACAACCAAAGTGGTCAAAACAATCAAGGACAATATCGTTAGATGAGACAATTTCCTAGGGGCCGCACATACACCCATTTGGGTGAACCCATTGAAGAAGTCCTTAAGAAATGCCTCCAGCATGGGGTCATCATACTTCCAGAAATAAAACTGTATGACCTAGGACAATTCAAACCATCATGGTGGAATGACAATGCACTTTGCAAATACCATCGAGCAAAAGGGCATACAACCTCTAACTATCGACAATTGAAAAACCTAATACAAGATCTTATTGAAAATCGCACCATCAAAGTAGGAGGATCGCAATTCACCTCCAATTCAGATCATACTATCCACAAGAATCCACTGCAGGACCATGGTTCTCATAATGCTTCCACTTCAGGTTCACAAAATCAAGCTAACTTCACCCAAGTCAAGTACGACTATTCTGGTGGACCTATTATAAACAATGTCTAAACTAACAATGAATACATCAATACCATTATGGTCAAAAGAGCACCCCAATGTAATGCTACTACTCGAAGTGGCAAGGTCACTATAGCTGGTCCACCTCCCGCTAGACAAGCCAAAATCACTATACCGAGCCCATCAGCTAAACAATAACAACCTACTCCATCCACTAAATAGCCAAAACTTGTCCCAAACCCACAACAGTGGAAACCCAAAAGTCAGTTCAACCTCATTGACTAGCTAGGAAAGACTCCCGTCCAAATATCTATCCTTGAGCTGCTTCGTATCTTGCCTGCACACAAAGAAATCCTAGACAGAACTCTCCTAGAGTCGTCAGTCCCCAAGGACATCGATGTCAATCAATTTGAAACTATGGTGGGATATCTCGCTATGTCGCACCACGTCACCTTTTCGAATCAAGATTACTCATCACATAAAACCAACCACAATGACGCATTACACATAGAAACTTTTGTCCATAAGCACAAAGTTAGATGGGTTTTAGTAGATGGTGGAGTAGGGTTGAACATATTCTCCCTCAAACTGGTTAAGGCTCCAGGGTTCTCTGATGCATGCATGGACCCAACAAAAAGTATAGTGATCAAGGCATACGATGACGAGGAATGCTCTTCACATGGTGTTATCTCTCTCCCAATCAAAGTGGGACCGGTCATCATGGACACGACTTGCCAAGTACTGGATTTGGAACTACCGAATAACATATTGCTAGGCCGTCCATGGATTCATGCCTTAAAAGCCGTCCTGTCCACATACCACCAATGCCTTAAGTTTCCATTTGACGGCACAGAAGTAACCATATACAGAGACCCCGATCCTTTCCAATATTATACCAACTTAAGGGGTATCTCCGAAAACTAAGTACCTATTAACCGAGAAGCACCTGGCTCCTCATCATCCAAGAATATCGACCCTTCTACACTCATGTCATCTTCCACATCCACTCCATCCACATCTTCTGCCATACCACCACCTTCCACTAGCCCTAAGACTGAATCGACTATCAAAATCTAGGACCTTGGCTACAGAGAATTCAAATTAAATACAGCATGCAGCATAACTACAATACCCATGCCTCCAAAGATATATGGTCGGCCATGTTTCAGAATGGAACCTCAAGAAACCTTCAAAGTTCCACTGAATATAGTTTTTATCAAGTGGGGAGACATAAGTGATGAAGACCTTGCTGACATTACAGGATGGATCTACAAGGATACTGTCGCATTACCTCTGTTATCAGTTCAAAGATATGGCAAAGGTTACAACATTATGAAGGCTAAAGGCTATGATGGTACTAGTGGCCTTGGAAAAAATAAAACTGGTCGAAGGGAACCCATAGAACCTTTTCAAATTCTGAAGTATTTTGGATTAGGGTTTGGATCACTTAACAATGACGATCGACGTACCTCTGGACTTTCAAATGAGTGGGTACATACTTCTGACAGTGTCAAGACTACTAGGGAAACCCCCACCAAAATAGACTCCCATGAGTGAGAATTTGGCTCAGAACGATCCCTAAGTGACTGTTGTCTTGATGATTTGTTTGTCAAACCAGGGGAACTAACCTCTGAACAACGATTTTGGCAAACATTCAAAATTGAACAAGCACCAAATAGTCACATTCCCACTACCACTTCCCATGCCATACGACACCCATCATTTGAACCCCATCAATCCAACCTATCCAAAGTGTCAGACGACATTGATAACCAAGGCTCTAAAACCTTCACTCCTTATTATGACAACGAATATGACACTAGTGAAGGAGAATATTGGATAGAGTCTGATGTAGAGTTGGATGATGATAACCTCATCTACAACATTACTGAATCCATCTGCATGCTGTCTGCATCCTCACCCCAATTCACTAGCCTTGACGATGGCATTTCTTTAGTTTACCTTGAATTAGTCGATTGGGACCAACAAGGATCGCCAGTTCTGGACACATTCTAGAATGATGAGGCAATTTCCAAATTCATGGGATTAGGAGAAGGCATACCCAGTGGGGACCACAAATTAGGATTTTCCATTGATTTAGACTACACGGCATACTTTGGCGAGACTGTTCAGTCCTCTAGTTGCAAAAGTAAAAATAAAGTAAAAAATGAAACGTCTCTAGGTGAAAACCGAAAGGCACCTCTTGACGATAAAATAGTAAAAATAAAGGACGTATTTGCGGGTGAAAACCTCTCGGAGGCACCCAAAGATGGAGGACTGGACTTTCTCCCCATTCAACAGGAGAAATCAGCTATGCTTATTGAGGACACAATAGAGGATAACATTTCAACTACAGAAGACCCCAAGATGGTCCTATTTGCGGCATCACTGACTGATGAAGAGAAACCAGAATATCATAAATTCTTTGCAGAACAAAAAATAAATTTTGCATGGTCCTATGATGACATGCCAGGATTGGACCCAGAACTGGTTCTTCACCATCTTCCACTATTACCTAATGCTAAACCAGTCAAGCAGAAGTTGCGCAAAATGCACCCCCAAGTTGCCCTATTGGTCAAGGCCGAGTTAAAGAAATTTCTAGATGCCAGATTCATAAGGTCTATTGACTACACTGAATGGATTTCTAATCTGGTCCCGGTCACAAAGCCAAATGGATTGATCCATGTATGTATAGATTTCTGAGACCTAAATAAAGCATGTCCAAAGGATGACTTTCCTTTGCCAAACATTGACATTATAGTGCACCTTATAGTAGGGTATGAAATGCTATCACTCATGGATGGTTTCTCTGGTTATAATCAAATCCACATTGCTCCTGAGGATCAACACAAAATGGCCTTTACTTTCCCATGGGGTACATACTGATGGAACGTCATGCCATTTGGTCTTAAAAATGCAGGTGCCACATATCAAAGGGTTGTGACCATGATCTTCCATGACATGATGCACAAAATAATGGAGGATTATGTAGATGACCTCTTGGCAAAATCAGCAACAAGGAAAGATCATTTGAAGGTACTCGACATAATTTTCAAGAGACTTGAAGACTATAAAGTTCAGCTAAACCCTAAGAAGTGTGTTTTTGGGGTCACATCAGGTAAACTATTGGGATACATAGTTTCCCGAAGAGGCATAGAGGTCGATCTGGCAAAGGTAAAAGCAATCATAGACATGCCTTCACCCAGAGGAATCAGTGAACTCAGAACTCTGCAAGGCAGAGTACAATCTATCCAGTGTTTCATAGCCCAATTGGCAAATAAGTGTCATCCGTTTAAGTATCTGTTGCGCAAGGGTATCCCCTATGTATGGATGGATAAAATTCAAGAGGCCTTCTAGCAAATAAAAGATTACCTGCTATCAACACCAGTACTCATGCCGCCCATTCATGGAAAGCCATTGATTTTATAATCTTGACTACTAGTTCAACACTGGGGGCATTGCAGGCACAAAATGATCATGAAGGAAAAGAAAGAGCAATTTATTACATCAGTCACACACTAATAGGCTATGAGCTGAACTACACATGCATTGAACATGCATGCCTCGCTGTTGTCTTTGTGTCCCAAAAACTATGATACTATATGCTCAGTCATCAGACACAGCTCGTCGCCAAGATTGATCCACTGAAATATCTCTTAAGTCGGGCGGCATTAACAGGTCGACTGGAAAAATAGGTCATGATACTAAGCAAGTATGACATACAATATGTCAAGTGTAAGGCAATAAAATGGCAGGTAATAGCAGATCAGCTGGCAGATGCACCAATCCAAGTCACTCATCCACTAGTAACTAATTTTCCTGATGAGTCCATTTTTCATGCAGAACCAATAGCACCATGGAAGCTATATTTTGATGGGTCTCATACTGGTCATGGCTCAGGTGCTGGAATCTTGTTTATCACACCACAGGGGGATTCAATTCCTAAGTCATTCAGGATCGCTTTCCCTTGTACAAATAACATTGCCGAATACAAAGCACTAGTCACAGGTCTCAAGTTGGCAATCAAATGGAAAATTCAAATGTTGCTTGTATTCGGGGATTCCCAGCTTGTGATCAACCAAGTGAATGATGACTATGAAACAAAGGATGAGAAGTTGCTTCCCTACAAGAGGATGGTGGACAGTTTCCTGACATACTTCCAATTGATTTCTTTTGAACAAATCCCCAGGGCACAGAATAAGGCAGCTGATGCAATGGCTACTATTAGTTCTCTCTTAGACATCTTTAAAAATGTGTCACAATTTGAGTTCTTAGTAGAACAGCTCTTGATACCAGCATATGATATCCCAGAATCATAAATGGTTTGCAAACTTGTTGGTCCCAACTCTCCTTGGTATCAAGACATTTACGACTACCTAAAGTCTCAAACCCTTCCACTAAACCTGTCCAATAACCAAAGGAAGTCCTTCATTAGGAAATCTGCAAGGTATGCCATTGTCAGTGACACCCTTTACTGCCGTGGTTTCGATGATACCCTCCTTAGATGTCTTGACACCGACAAAGCATGTACGACCTTACGAGAAGTGCACGACGGTATATGCAAATCTCATTCGAGTGGTCCTACTCTGGCTAAGAAAGTAACGAGACTTGGGTATTATTGGCCGACCATGGAAAATGATGCAATTGAATATGTCAAGACTTGTCACAAATTTCAAATTCACAGTGATTTGGTCCATGCTCCAGCACAAGAACTTCGGTCGATCACTTCTCCTTGGCCCTTTTCCCAATGGGGACTTAACCTTGTGGGTAAGATTCATCCAACCTCATCCAACGGCCACAAATTCTTTATTACTGCCAATGAGTATTTCACAAAGTGGATTGAAGCCATCCTATTGACATATATTACCGGCAAACAAATATCAAAGTTCATCCTTAACTACATCATTTGTCGGTATGGCCTTCCACAATCCATCATCACTGACAACGGACGTCTGTTTAAAAACCAAGACATATGTGAGTTATGTGAGTGATTTCATATCCAACACCACTTTTCATCTCCATACTACCCACAAGGAAATGGCCAAGCTAAGGCATCGAATAAAACCATTGTCAAAATTCTAAAAAATACTGTCAATGACGCTGGCCGTGACTGGCACATACAACTTAACCCTGCTCTGTGGGCTTACCGAACTAGCATTCGTACACCTACAGGAGCTACCCCATTTGCCCTAGTCTTTGGCGCTAAAGCCATCTTACCCATTGAGGTCAAAATTCCTTCACTACGAGTCTCCCTGAAGGGTCTAACTAATGAAGAGGAGTATCGACAATCACGCTTGCATGAGCTGGAAATGCTGGAAGAAAGACGGAAAAATTCACTAAACCATCTCCAAGCATATCAGAACCGTCTTTGTCGTAGCTACAATAAAAAGGTTATGGTCAGAAAGTTTGACATTGGCGACCTGGTTCTCATGCAGAACCCCAAGAACCAAGCTGATAGAGAAAAGCCAGGAAAATTTGAACCAAACTGGCTGGGTCCCTATATTATCATATCTAATTTTGGTTCCAGAGCTTATCAAATGGCAACTCCAGATGGGGAACAGTTGACAGAGCCCATCAACAATTTACACCTCTGAAAGTTCTATGCATAGCATCAGAGGATGGAGCTAAAAGCCATAAAATACAAAATAATTGAAAAATAAAAAATCATCACCCTGATGAAAACCTGGCAAACAGGCATCTTGGTGGCACCAAAAAAATCAAAAAGTAGGGAAAATAGTAAAGAGAAAAATGATTCGCTCAATAGTGAAAACCTGGCAAACAGGCGCTTTGGACAAGTACCATGGCAAAAACCTGGCAAACAGGCGCTATGCATAATCAATCATTGCTCTGCCATCTACTGTCACTTTGTCTAACTTGGCCTAGGATGAAAGGTGTTTTCACCACTATCACACAAATCACCACAACATCCTACCCTACCTGTCCTAGTGGATAAACGATTGACATCAAGTCCTGATGACTGTCCATCTAGCAAGTCAGCAGCATCCCGTCCATATTCCCTACAAATGGCTAAGTCTTGGACCTGACTGGGGGTAAAACGTTTATCATGAAACTGCAGTGGACGTCGCACATGATCTTGGAAATTGGAAAAAAGTCCCTAAAAAGACAAAACATTGGCAAAAAGACAAAAAGCAAAAAAAAAAGACAAAACATTGGCAAAAAGAAAAGACAAAAACATTGGCAAAAAGTCCTAAAAAAGACAAAAACATTGGCAAAAATTCCTAAAAAAGACAAAAAAATTGGCAAAAAGTCATGAAGAAAGACAAAAATATTGGCAAAAAGTCCTAAAAAAGATAAAACATGGCAAAATGTCCCTAAAAAAGACCAAAAAACATCACAAAATGTCCTGAAAAAAGACCTAAAAATCATAAAACGTCATGAAGTAAAACCACAACAAATCATCAGACCGTGCAACGAACACAAACACAGTATCATCTCTTGTCAAAGTCAATCAAGTCAATCGGTCTTTGTCCTTGTCCGAACTATGTTGTCTCTGCGCATTTGCTATGTAGGCAAGACTCATACTTGAGTCCCCGGGACATTAGGTCAGTCCTTTTAGGTTTGTCAAAATAAATCATGGTGCAATCTTTGGTCATCAAGGCAAATTCATTAGTCATGTCGAACTACGAGGTCTCTGAGTGTATGACGTAGGCAAGGCCATCTATCGATGAGCCCCTGAGGCCACACTAGGTCAGTCCATTAGGGTTCATGGCATCACACTAGCACACACGTCAAAAAGATCTTCAAGACAACATAAATATTTCTCAAATGAATGAAACTCATCAGGAAAATTTTGGCAATCATTTATCGCAATATGACAAAACTCATTGGCACATATTATCAAGGCAATATCAGCATATAGTCAAACACAAATCAAACTCGGTCAAAGCAAGTCAAACCATCATAAATTGGTCAAACTATCAAATTTTGGTTAATCTTCAGATGAGTCCTTTTGAATGATAACCTCTGTCATTTACGCCTTAGGATGTGTCCTTCCTAGGTGTCGTCTTCGTCATTCGATATTTTGAGTGATCCTCTTGACATCTAAAGATCACTCTTCATGACATCAGTATTCTTCATATGTGTCCTTTTGAAGAACCAACTCTGTCATTTATGCCTTAGGATGTGTCCTTCCTAGGCATCGTCATTATTTCGAGGGACCCCTTACGACCATTAGGGATCAAATCCTCTTGTCATCGGCGTTATTCAAGATGCGTCCTTCCTGAATTCACCAATTCTCAACATTTTCCAAGGTCATCAAAACTTTAAACATTTTGACATCTTGACATTATCAAACATGGCATCTTGGCATCAGAACAATGGATATCCAGATGCACTTGGAAAAAACTTGACAATTGTCTTTTTGTTTTTATCATGATATTAGTTTTTCAGCGAGATCCCACTAAGCAGGATTTAGAGAAGCAGTGACGTATCATGTCAATTGACACGCATGACTACTAGTTTCTCAGCGAGGTCCTGATTTTGGGGTTTGGAAAAACAACTACATATCATGGTAAGGACTCTTTTCTTTTGTATGTTGACAATCATGCTACTAGTTTCTCAAGGATGCCCTAGAAATAGGATTTAGAGAAGCAGCAATGTTTCATGATTTGTCCTTGTCTTTTTTCTACATGTGGTTGATTATGGCAAAAAAGACTGGGGCAAGCATGCTCCTAGTATGAGTCATGATCATCCTTGTCTGTGACTGTTTGGCTTACGTGATGGTACAACATTGCACACCTTGATCTATGTCATATCATGGTGTTTCTTGGCCATTACAATAGTCTGCCCAATGATGATTAAGAGCAATAAGTACTAATGTCCTATGGTAAAGCTTTGAAGGATTTGGTCTAGGAATTAACATGCATTTTTTGTAGTTCTTGTCATCTTCTCCTCTTTGGTCTGGTCATCTTCTCTCATCAAGTTTTGTCGTCTTCTCTCGTCCATCTCATGATAATATCTTGTGACATCCAAAAACATAAGTGCATACATGATCATATAAACATTGCATTAGTTCCATACATATATTATCCATGGCATTAAATCATATACTTAATCGCAAACATTGCATTAACATAATCATCAACACTACATCTTTTACTAAATACATTATGCACATCATTAACATAGTCATATAAATAAGCATTGCATTATCATGGCATCAATATCACAACATAGGCATCATAGGACATACATGGCATCATAAACAAACATCATACATCATACATATCATAAAGCATTAAATCAAAGAACATCACATAACACATGTAGGTCGCATCAAAACTGCATCATCATATAATATCATCTCAAAAATGTACAATGTCACAGGATAAAGTCATGGGATATCCCAAAAATGGAGCTCGCAGGCTCAAATAATATACATAGTGTGTCATAATAACAAAATGCCCCTAGGGTAGACTCTCATCATCCCCTCGAGGAAAAGAATGTGGTGGTTGAAGCTCTGTCACTAGCTCTGAAGCAATAGGTTGACCTATCGCAACCTCTGCCTATGCCACTATCGAAACTGAGAAGGAAAGTGTCATCTCAACAGTATAGAACATCTGTGACAGCACTACAGCCGGACTCTGAGAAGTAGAGGGATCAACCACTGGCATTTGTACCTATCTTGACCTCTGTACTGAACCAGTCGACCCATGACTCTGCCCTAAATGGTGACTCGGAGTGTGCCTACAGGAATGATGTGACCTATGCCCTGAAGTGTGCCCTGTCGAAGTAGACCATCCAACACTAGTATGGCTCCTAGTACCACTACCACTGCTTGACCTGTGTCCACTGCCTGTCCTCGACTATGACCGGGACAAGGTAGGATCTCGTCGCTCTAGTGGCACTCCCTGCTCATATAGAGTCCTATACTTCCCTAGTCTGGTGCTCACCCTGGCAAGCTCACGAGCCATGTCTCCCATAGGCCCTGTGCATAATGCTGCAAACTCTGTACACCACTGGGCTGCATCCTACTGGCGGATCACCGCCTGATCTTGCTCTACCTGGGCTACCTCTAACGCTGACTATAAAGATCGGACTTTTGCCAGGCTAGCATCCAATCTCTGTTGTAGGTCTACCACCCTCTGATCTATTGTGGCATCCTAGGGTAGTCCTGAGCTAGAGGGTATCTCCTCCTCTCCCTCTACCATCTGCCATCAGAGTAGTCTCTCAGCCTCATCTATGGCATTGTCCTCCTCATCATCATCATCGGCCTTTGTCTCCTCCTAACCTTCCACCTCCACCTCCTCCTCCTAACCTCCCACCTCCTCCTCCTACCTCTCCATCTCTAGCATATCCTACTACCTCTCCATCTCTGGCATATCCTCCTATCTCTCCACCTCTGCCTCCACATCATCCTGTCTCTCCGCCTCTGCCTCCACATCCTCCTATCTCTCCCCCTCTGCCTCCTCATGTCTCTCCTCCTACCATCTCTCCTCACCCTCTCCCTCCTATCTAGGCTGCTCCTCTCTCTCCCCCTCCTCACCGACCTCAGGGATAGCATCCAACGCTACCCTCACCACTCATGGACGCACCATCCAGACCTGTCTCTGTCCATCCTGTTGTCGCCTCCATCCATCTCTGCCATCATCCCCACCCCTACCTCTATCTCTGCCTCCATCTCCCCCTACCTTTGTCTCTACCTCTGTCTCCACCCCTCCCTCCATCTCTGCCCCTGCCTCTGCCTCTCCCTCTGCCTCCATCTCTGCCTCTGCCACCCCATCTAGCCCATGGCACCAATGGAATAACTGATCGTCTATCTACTAGCATTGGCCCGTCAGGATCTGTTAGTGGCACTGGTCTATGTGCCTGCCACCATAAATCATAAGCCGGTGTCATCCCAGGATTAGCTGCTCTGCCTCTCCATCCCCATGCCTGGGCTACTAGCCTGTCAATCTATTGTGTCACAAATGCCACTGGGATGGCTAGACCCCACGCATACTCTCTGGAAGACCTGGCATGCTCTGCTGTCCCCGCAGGTACATCTTGCTACTCATTGAATTGCCTAAGGACATGCTGTGGGAGGTACATCTCAATGATCAATGATGTATGCATTGTCTTGCCTATCAGATATCTATACTGTCTGTAGAAGCTGAGGTGCTCGTCCTCATCTTCCCATGCCTCACAATCTTTGTACTGCCTCCAGATGAATGTCACCATGGTCTCAATCCTATGCCACCACCAACCGGTCTCACCCATCTGTGTCTGTTGTAGTGTACCGACGTAGTAATAGGCATAGGGCATCCCCTCAGCCAACTGTGGTCTCTCAATGGGAGGATGAAATATGGCGATGTGCTCCTAGGCCCAGATCATCATCAGTGTCATCCCGCAGGAGATGCTCTCTCCTCTCCTGTAAGCAACATCATGTAACTAATGGTAGAGTGTCCAAAGTAAGCAAGGACCCCAAGTGTAAACAGTCCTGTCTTGTCGCATGCCAACCAGGACGTCTCCCCAACCAATTGGAAATCCATGTCCCCGGCAGTCTGGAATCAGGATACCAGCAATCAAAGTCACCAGGAAGGCATCGAAGCACCCATAGTGATCCACCATGAACTCCCATCGGATCTCATAGCCCTGAATCCCCAGTCCTACACCCTGATCTCGATAGTAGGTACGGAAGGTCTACTCACCATGTCGCGGATTGTAGACGATCCGCTCCCCGTGAATCAGCACTCGCAAAATATGGTAGACATCCTCTAAGGTGATGGTAGCCTCACCCATCGACAGGTGGAAGGAGTAGGTCTCTGAGTGCCACCACTCACACAACGCCGTCAGTAGACCCCTGTTCGCCCGAATGGCAGGCATGAACGCAGCATAGAATAAACCCAGTCACATCAATCATTGTGGCTCTCGTAAGCCCAACTGATCAGCAAACTGAAAGGTGGTCGGTCTGCTCTCTCTCGTATGGATAGGGGCAAACTACCTCTGCAAAAAGATGAACAATGCATTAGTACTCTTGGGACAACTGTCAGCATCATGAAAAGCATCTAAGGATACACAAATATCAAAATCAACTAAGGTTAAGGTAAATTACAAATGTGTCGCATTCAGGCAATTACATCTCAAAATGTCAATTGTGTCATACCGTACATCAAATGCGGTCCACAATGGAAAATGTGTCACATTTTAACATTTTCATCACAAAATTTTGTGATTGTGTCAGAATATGGTGTATGCGACACGACTTGGCAGTTACATCACTCAAAAAAGTGACTGCATCACAAAACGATGATTGCAGTATTCCAACATTCAATTGTGACACGAAAAGTCGATTACGTCGTAGAAATTGTCAAATGCGGTGCAAACCACCATTGCAACTTACTTTGTCTTGGCACTTGCGTTGCGACGCATCAAATGCATCGAACGCGCAGGCAGTTGCGACTTACACGAACGCATATGCGTCGCGGCGCAGACATTGACTATCCTAGAAAGCTAAAAATGGCACGCAAAATGATAAAATGATAAACTAAGTTAAGGGTACATACCACTGGCTCTGAGCCCTCTGGCCGCCTGAAGGTCCTCACAATCTCCCCGCGGGTGCTCTGACACTAGAATCACCATCCTTGCTGCTGCGCCTTTCGCTTTGAACTCTTGAATTTCGCAAGGTAAATAGTAAAAGTGAATTGACTTTTACCCCTTTGTCAACTTATTTATAAGGTCAAAATGACATTTTTCTCAAATGGGTTACTATCGGAGGCTCATTTGACCAACTTTGACTTCCCCGTTAGTTGCTTTAAACATGTCAGAATCTAAAACCGACTGCGTTGTTGTTTCTCTGGTCATTAAATTCATTTATCGGGACCCTTTGCAAATTTTTCTGTTGCCGACCCAAAATTTCAAAATTTCCCGAGGGGGCAATGATACTCCGTACCTTCGCTGGGGCATATTCTTGGCTTATTTTTCTTTTTCACAATGCAACAAGCGGCATTATGACAAGAGGGAAAAATGTATAGACCTAAAATGACCTAGGCACAGCTTCATTTTACCACTTTCGTCCTAGCATAATTAAGACATTTAATTATGTCCTTTGTCCACATTCAACTATTGATTAAATGGTATAATTATTTAATTAATTCATGTCATTTATTCTTCATGATTATTAAATAAATAAATTTTATTTATTTATTAAATATGTCATTAGCTGCCTAAGTCTTCCCTTAATTAAATAAATTTCTTAATTTATTTAATTTCCCTTTCGACATTTAATTCTTCGATTATTAAATAAATGAATTATATTTATTTAATACATCAGCTGATTGTCTTAATTAAATAATTGATTAATTTATTTAATTAGTTAGTCTTATCTCCTAAATTAAATAATTAAATTTAATTATTTAATTGCCAATTAATATTCTTCTCATTTTAAATAAATTAAATTATTTAAAATGTCATTTCAATCTTAACTGTCGGTCCTTTTTGATAAATAATCTGAAAAAGATTATTTATTTGTCTCATAAAATCCATAATTTGAATTAATTTAATTCAAATTGGTAACTAATCTTCCAAAAATCAAACAATCAGGCAGATTCTTGATTTTCCTAAATCTAATCTTCGGTCCAAATCTTATCTTCTTGATTTTTCGAATCTCACAAATCAGGCAATCTTATCTTCTTGATTTTTCAAAAATCTTTATTTCTTTAATTAATTTCCTCATTTATTCTCCACCGTCGATCTGTTTGTCTGAGACATTTTCTTGACCATCTAATTAATGAATTTACCCTAACCCTAATTAGGGATTCTCAGATTTAATCTGGACCTCTCATTTTAGGTTCTCATCATTAATTAATCTCATCCGTCCATTCGAAATGGCATTTTCTATAAAATTCCATTTTCCTCTCACTTTTCGATGGACACACACACATGCTAAAATTTTAGATTTACACACATATTATAGGCATTTATTAGCTTGCACACTTAAGGCTTTTCAGTTTTCAATTATTGTCATTGTTTAACCAAAGTCTTAGACATTTTCATAGGCATAGGCATTTAGATTTTAATTAAATCCTTCGAAACTTGCTTTAGTCTTGTCTCTTGTCATAGTTGCTCATACACAAATCTGAGGGCATCTTTATTTACTGCAAGCTAGGAGGTGTAACAAAGGTGAACCATGGAAGATGAAGAGTTCTAGTGACATAATTGCCTTTTATTTTCATTGTATTCCTTTTGTGCTTCATTATTTTCAATGGATTTTGTTGTTATTGATCTAATCATCTAACAATCACTATTTTTCCCTTGATTACAGTTATCATTTTTTTCGATTCTAGGTTTAGTTTTTTTTATATCTTTTTATTGATTACAATTTGTTGTTTAATTTTATCTATTACAATTTCTTGGGTATTTTTCTTATGCCCTACAACCTTTTTTGGTTCCTTTTCCCAGTTATACTTACACAAAATTTGGATTTCCTTACTAAGTTAGGAAAGTCTCGACAAATTTAAGTTAGGGTTTGATATGTTCTCCTCGGAGCTCCTTCCACCTCCACATTAAACCTATTTTATTCCAATCTTTTTCTTCCCTAAGATCAAATCATTATCCTCGAGAGTTAAGTCTATTTCAATTCCTAAACTAACTTGATGATAATTACTAGAATCATTATTCCCCTCTCTGAGGTTATGGTTTCTATTTTAGGTATTTTCAGGCCTTAGGAGGCCTCCAATATTTTGTTTCCCTCAATATCCCCTCTCAGTAGTATTTTAGGATTATCTATTCTCTTAGAATTAGGCTCTTCATGCCAAACTATACCATTTTTCCCTCCATATTTAAGAATTAGGTAATTTTTCCTTCTATGCCCCTCCTTACAAAGAAAGCAAGTATTAGCACCCCCTATAATTTCAATTTTTTAGTTTAAAATAGTACTTTTGATTTTAAGCTCAATTTCCTCAAAAATTTCTACCTTAGGAGTGATTAACAAAAAGAATTAGTGCATCCATGTGAAGGAGGGTATTTCTATTTTCCTCCATTCTAATGGCTCTCTCATACTATGAGACTAACTAAGGCAAGACCACCCATAGTAATGATAGAGCATTCTCACAATTTATCCATCTGGGGTAGGAAATTTCTAGGATTTCCTCATTTATCATGTTCAAGGCAAAGCTATAACCCTAAATTTGAATTTATAACCATCTATAATTCTTCTTCAATAGCTTTTTTCTAAATAAATCAAAAAATTTAAAAAAATACCAAAAATAATCCTTTTTTGATCCATAGGATCTTTTTCAAAATTTTAAGTTTCTCTTTTATCTCCAGAATTGAAATCATCAAGAAGAGTTTGAAATCCTGACTCAAACGCAACTTGAACAGAGTCAAACAGAGCTACGAGGCCCAATATATGCTCAGTTAGACCTTGGTCAACTCAAGGCCCAAGACAAAGAAAAAAGGGTCAAAATTTGAAGTCTCTAAAAGTGATCAAAATTGGTCTCAACACGAAGAGCTCATTGAGAGCTTTCCGACAGCGTTCGTTTCGAGAAAATCAGAATCTGTTTACCCAAGTTACGAGCAATCAAAGGTCACAATTGACTAGAGTTGACCAAGTACAATGATGATGTCAACATCCAATCATCATCATCATCATCATCTAATCACATGTTGACATGTGGAAAAATCTAGATGAATAAAAAAATTATAATAATAAAAAATGCACCTAATGATAATCCTTAAAACAAGGCTAAAATAAGCCTTATAACAAGGAAAACAAAACCCACACCTACCTCCCACATGCATGCTTACTTGGGGAAAATTTTAAGGAGGAAAAGGTGGGATTTACTTGGTAAAACAAGTAAAACAAAAAAATTAATATATACCCCTTAAAAATAACCACTAAATTAATGGGTGGTAAGTGATAATTAATAATCCCAAATTTAAAACAAATTCCTCTAAAAGGATGAAACAAAAAAACTCCTCTAAACAATATAATCCTAGATATGACAAAAATTAAGGGGCTTATGGATTTTATATGTTTTTTAAAAATAATGTAAAATGGGAGATTTGAAGATTTTTGTGTAAATAAGGGGGATTTTTAAGTTGTATTTGTAAAAATGGAGAGATAAGGTTGTTTTGTAAAATCAATTGGTTAGTAACCAAATTGATTAAATTTTCAATATAAAAAGGGGGGTTTAGAGGCTTGAGGATTCATTGGGAATTATTCAGGTGTTGGAGACTTAGAGCATTTTAGAGAGATAATTTTCTATTCCTGTATGTCGGGAGAATGTTGGAATTTCGTCGTGCTTGAAGGGAAGAGCTTGCAAACTGTTGTAATGCTGAATTTTTGAATATTTCAATCAGATTGGTCTACTCTTTGGAGAGGGGCCCAGAGACATAGTCATTCTTATGATGAACTCTATTATCAAGTTGTTTGCATTCTCTCTTTCTTGTCTCATTTTCAATTCTAATTTTATTCATTTAATTATGTGTTGTTAATTTCAATTTAGTAATTTAGAGTTTGGAACTGTAATTGATATGCATTCTTAAAGCAACCGTCTTACATCCTAAATCAAATCAAATTAGTATCAAAGTTGTGTGTTGACTAGTATTGTAAATTCAAATGCTTACACACTCCCAGCTTCAACAAGGCAAAGGAAAACTTGAAGAGTATAATCCAGAAATTGGAAGATGAAGAGCTCATTCACGAACATAGATGGCAGATCCAAACAATGGAAAAATTTTGGAGCTTGGTGAGAAGGAATTTCATAAGGCTTTTCTCAACATGAAGGCCATGGTCGAAGTCTTATTCTAGGAGAGGCAAGAAAGGATGCAGAGACTTGAAGCTCATGCAAGAAAATGAAAGAAATCAGGAGATGATCCTAAGCCTTTGAAGACACCTCCCTCTTCTCCTTCTTCTCCCTCTTCTCTGTCTTCTCCTACTTCTCCTTCTTCTACTCATTCTATGTATTTTAATCCTTTTAAGGGTGCACATAATCCCAAAATTAAGTTGGATGTAAAATTTGACTTACCAAAGTATTGTGGTGAATTAAATGCTAAAAAACTAGATGATTGGATTTAGCAAGTTGAAGTCTATTGTAGAGTCCAAAACCTCGTAGATGATGCTGATATGATCTAGCTTGCTACTCTTTGATTAGGGGGTACAACTCTAACTTGGTGGGAGAGTAGGACTAGGGCAAAAATCTCCCAACATGGTAAAGTCAACTTGTCCTACACAGAATTTGTAAGTGCTCTTAAAAATAAATTATATCCCTTAGGCTACATTCAATAGTTAATGATGAATTGGCAGATGTTTAGGCAAGGGAAAGGTCAGTCCATTCAGGAGTACAGTCATGAATTTCATAAAAGGTCTATTGCATTAGATGTTCCTTTGTACACCCAGGATACTTTGTTGAAGTACATAGGAGGTCTTCATTCCTACCTTAGACATTCAATTTTGGTTTTGAATCCCAATAACCTTGACGAAGTTTGTGTCAAAGCTACCCACTTAGAGTGTAGAGGTAAGGGATCATTCATTGATAAGTTTGATAAAAAACCATCTAAGTCTAAGGGAAAGTCTAAGGGTAAAGATAAATAAAAAGATAAAGGTAAAGGAAAGAAGACAGCTATGGTGAAGAAAGAGGTTGAAAAACCCACATGCTCACACTATAAGAAAGAGGGGCATGATGAATCTAGGTGCTGGAAATTACATTCGGAGGAAAGGCTGAAAAGATTTGGAGGAAATAAAGGCCAACAAAAGACTACTGCTGCTATCATTAAACAGGATCTTGGATCTAATTTTGGAGATGAGACAAAGATCATCATTGTCAGGATCCAAGGTAAAGGGAAAGGTGTAATTATCTCTTCTAATGCAAGTATTTATAATGCAAGTACAATTAATGCAAGTAAAGTATCCAATGCTAAATTTGATAAACAATGGAATGAACTATTTCACATTCATGTGGTAACTAAACACAAAAATATTGATACACTATTTGATTCAAGCCTCAAGTCAACTTGATTTCTGAAGAGGTTGTTAAGAAATTGAATCTAACTACTACTCCTCATCCTAAGACCTATCCACTTGGATGGGTATGTAATGATGCACAATTGTAGGTGACAAAACAGTGCAAATTGTGTTTTTCCATCACTACTAATCTCATTGATGAAGTAGAAGTAGATGTTGTACCTCTGGATATTTGTGGGCTTGTATTAGGGATTCCTTATCTGTATGATAGAAAGGAAATCTTTTACAAGGGAGAGAACAAGTATCATATTTTTAAAGATGGGGTAGAATATATTGTACATGCACACAAGGTCAAGACTAATCTCACACTAGTTAATGTTAGTCAAATGAAAAGATTAGTCAACTCTAGTAAGAAATTTGTGTTAATGCTTGTAAAAGAAAAAGAATAAGATAAATATAAGGCATTTAAGGGTTGTGACTCAAAAAATAAGGTTGAAATGGTCAAAAATTATTTTTTCTTATGATGATTTGTTTCAGGAACCAAAGAGGTTGCCACCCAAGAGGGAAATACAGCATGAAATACAGTTGTAGTAGGATGTGTCATTGCCTAACATCGGCTTGTACCATTTTTCTATTATGCAGAATGAGGAAATCAAGAAGAAAGTTCAGGATTTAGTAGAGAAGAAGTCATTTGTCCTAGTACATCTTGTGGTTCTCCAATTGTGTTGGTTCCAAAGAAAGATGGATCTTGGATACTATGTATTAACTACCATGCCCTGAACAAAATAATGGTAAAAAATGGGTACCCTCTTCCAAGAATTGATGATTTACTTGATTAGTTAAAACATGTAGTTTATTTCACTAAATTATATTTGCGAAGTGGTTATCATCATATTAGAATTGTAGAAGATGACATTTGGAAAACTACTTTCAAGACAAAACAAGGACTTTATGAATGGTTGGTTATGCCCTTCGGGCTTTGTAATGCACCTACCACGTTCATGAGGGTCATGAACTATGTCTTTCATCCTTTCATTAATGATTTTGTCATTGTCTATCTAGATGATATTCTTATATTTAGAAAGTCTTGGGATGATCATGTATGTCATGTAAAGAAAATTTTTGATGTTTTGAGAAAAGAAAAACTCTATGTAAATATGTCTAAGTGTGAATTTTCAAAGACATATCTAATGTACTTAGGCTATGTTGTAGGGAATAGTCAATTGAAAGTAGACCATGTGAAGGTCGAAGCTATTGTTAATTGGCCTAAGCCAAGAACTGTAACAGAAGTCAAAAGTTTCTTAGGTGCAGTCCAGTACTGGAGAAAGTTCATTGCAAACTTCTCCTACATTGCATTACCATTGCACGCATTGACAAGTATGAAGACAACTTTTCTAGTGGGGAGGTCCATAGCAGAAGGCCTTCAACACTTTGAAGGAAAAGTTAAGCACTGCACCAATTCCGGCTTTACTATATTTACACTAACCATTTGAGATTGAAACAGATGCAAGTGGATTTTCAATGGGAGTGGTGCTAATGCAAGGAGGTAAACCAATCTGCTATCACTCTGAGATTTTTTCAAGTGCAGTTATTAACTATCCTACTTATGATAAGGAAATTTATGCATTATTTTAGAGTGTTAAAAAATGGAAACACTACTTAATGGGGAAAGAAACTATAATCCACACTGATCACCAGCCACTACAATACTTGCACCCACAGTCTAAACTGCAACAAAGTAGGAATTTTAGATGGATGGAATTTTTGCAACAGTTTCACTTGGTAATTAAGTACAAGAAAGATACCCATAATAAAGTAGTGGATATGCTTTCTATGCCTCTTGCTATGAATGCTTTAATTATCCTTAAAGGTAGTTCCATGGTGCATGAAAGCTTTCAGGAACAATATGCTAATGATGAAAGCTTTAAGGATATTTATTCAACTCTAATTGTAGGAAAATAGATAGAAGAGAAAGATTACTATGTGTAGGATAAACTTTTGTATCATTTGGGCAAGTTATGTGTTATGAAAGATGAAAAAGTACATTATAATCCATGAAGCTCATACCTCTTTGATTGCAAGACATTTTGGGGTAAGTAAAACAGTTAATTACAGAATTATTATTACTAGCCTAAAATGCAGGAAACTGTCACCAAATATATTAAGGGTTGTATTATGTGTGCAACTAGTAAACCAAGTAAAAGAAAACTGGGGTTGTACACACCATTACCTGTTCCATCCCGTCCATGGGAAATTTTTTCTATGGATTTTTTTGGGGATTTACTTATGTCTAGGAAGGGTCATGACTATCTTTATGTAGTAGTTGATCGGTTCAACAAGATGTGTATTTTAATGCCATGTAAAAAGCAAGTCACTATTGAACTGATAGCTCAAATATACTTCCAATTTGTATGGGTTCATTTTAGGTTACCCACTTCTATTGTATCATATCAAGATTCTTGATTCCTAGGGGAATTTTGGTCATCTTTGTGGGGACTCATGGACACCAGACTGGAGAAGAGTGTAGCCTTCCATTTGCAAATCGACAGATAGACAAAGGTAGTGAATAGGACACTTGTGCATCTACTTAGAGGATACTGCAGAAAACATCCCAAGTTGTGGGATGAAATTCTTCATTATGTGGAACATGCTTACAACCATGCAACACACTCTTCTACAAAGAGGTCTCCTTTCAAGACTTGTTTCAATTATGTGCCTAAGACTTCGATGGATTTTTCTTTTGGGAAAGATGATATTGAAGATGGATGCCATGATTTAGAGAAGGCTTTGAAGTTCATCTAGAAATTCCAAGCCATCCATCAAGTAGTGGAAGCATAGTTGGAAAAGAGTCAAGCCAAATACAAGGCTCGGCATGATAAACATCACATTGATCATCATTTTCAAGTCGGTGACCATGTTTGGTTACACATTAGAAAGGAAATAATGCAAGGAAAAGGAAGGAAGTTCAATCCAATTTGGTATGGTCCCTTTGAGATCTTGGAAAAGATTGGAACCAATTCCTTAAGCCTTAATCTTCCTCCATACATGCAAATCTATTCATTTGTAAATGGAAAGAACTTGAAGTTGTATGAACCTCTGATGATATTAGATGAGGAGACTAATATTTAGGTTCCATCAATTGATGATCTTTCACCAGAGTACATGTTAGAGTTACCAAAGGATGTCATCCTAAATTGGAAAACAAGGACTTCATGAAGAGGAGTAGTTGAGTACATTAGAGTGGGACTGAAGGGGATGAATCCAAGTAAAGAAAAATGGATGGATATTGGTAAAGTGGGGCAACTTTACCCTCACTTTCTGAGTAATCAAGCTTTCAGAGGTCCAAAAGCTCTCTAGTGCGGAGGACTGATCCAAAGGATCTTTGTCAAAATTTGTAGTTTCTCTTTTATCTCTTGAATCAGCATCATCAAGAAGAGTTTTAAATCCTGACCCCAATGCAACTCAAACAGATTCAAACAGAGCTATGGGGCCCAAGATATGCTTAGTCAAACCTTGGTCAACTCAAGGCCTAGGACAGAGAAAAAAAGGTCAAAATTAAAAGTCTCCAAAAGTGATCAAAATTGGTCTCAATGCGAAGAGCTTGTTGAGATATTTCTGATGACATTTGTTTCATGCGAATCAAACTTCATTTGCCCGAGTTACGAGCAATCAAAGCTCATAGTTGACTAGAGTTGACCAAGTACAATGATGATGTCAGCATGGTATGGTCAACATCCAGTCATCATCATCAGCCAATCACATGTTGAAATGTGGAAAATAATAGACAAATAAATAATAATAATAATAAATGCACCTCATCCTAAGCCTTAAAACAAGGCTAAAATAAGCCTTAAAACAAGGAAAACAAAACCCACACCTACCTCCCATGTGCATGCTTAGTTGGGGAAAATTTTAAGGAGGAAAAGGTGGGCTTTACTTGGTAAAACAAGTAAAACAAAAAAACTAAAATATTTCCCTTAAAAATAACCACTAGATTAATGGGTGGTAAGTAATAATTAATAAGCCCAAATTTAAAACAAAGTCCTCTAAAAGGATGAAACAAACAAAATCCTGTAAACAATATAATCCTAGATATGACAAAAACTAAGGGGCTTAGGGATTTTATATGTTTTTTAAAAATAATGTAAAACAGGAGATTTGAAGATTTTTGTGCAAATAAGGGGGATTTTTAAGTTGTATTTGTAAAAATGGAGAGATAAGGTTGTTTTGTAAAATCAATTGGTTAGTAACCAAATGGATTAAATTTTCAATATAAAAAGGGGGGGTTAGAGGCTTGAGGATTCATTGGGAATTATTCAGGTGTTGGAGACTTAGAACATTTTGGAGAGATAATTTTTTGTTCCTATACATCGGGAGAACACTGGAATTTCGTCGTGCTTGAAGGGAAGAGATTGCAAACTATTGTAATGCTGAATTTTTGAATATTTTAGTCAGATCGGTCTACTCTTTGGAGAGGGGCATGGAGATTTAGTCGTTCTTACGATAAACTCCATTATCAAGCTATTTGCATTCTCTCTTTCTTGTCTCATTTTGAATTCTAATTTTACTCATTTAATTATGTGTTGTTAATTTTAGTCTAGTAATTTGGAGTTTGGAACTGTAATTGATGTGTATTCTTAAAGAAATCATCTTAGATCCTAAATTAGATCATTTTTTAATCATTTTATAGAATGAGTATTGTAGCCCTAATCTTCTATTTCATACATTTATAATCCAATCATCCAAAAATATCCATGTAGGAATTTTATTAAAATATAGGGCAACAGAGATAATTGTTTTTTTCTTTAACCTTCTTTCTTCATTTTCAAAGACCTTGGCTATATCGGCTTTAGGAATAAAGTAATCTTTTCTAGGGTTAAGAGGAGGGATCTTACCTCTTCCTCCATTTTTTAGGTCACCTCCATGGTTTCCATCACCAACCATGATAAACCTTGTTATCATAGGAATGAAAGACCTTTCACTTTTTTACAACAATTTCCTTAAAATATTTTCCAAAACTATTTGAAGAGTCCCTAGGGTTAGCATTTAAACGTCTTTGCCAATCATCCAGTGTTTTTCCAAGATTTGAGTCACTTACTTTCATCAAGTTCCCTTGTACATGACTAGAATGAAGGCATTAATATAAGAGTGATGAAGAATTATAATTACATCACTGAGGTCAAGGAGGGTTGAGGGTTCTTAGATATTGCATAGAGCATAGAATTTAATGATAACTAGAGACAATATGTGAGAAAATGAACACATATGAAAATCAAAAACCAAAAAATGTGAAATGGTACCAAGGATTTTGAAGGGCTAATGAAAGGTAGTAAATACTCCCTTGATGGCGTAGAACCATCCTAAGGCTATCATGTCACATGTAGGAACCCTTAATTTGCACACTCCATTCCTCCATCAGAATCCAAGATGCATAAATTGATAATCATAGTTGGATCTTGTTGTTCATTAGTTACGAGTTAATTATAGATTGTCACCATCATTGAATGAGTGTGTAAAAAAAAATATTTTGGAATCATCTTCCATGGACATGGTGACACATGAATAAATTTGAGAGAAATCATCATAAATATGCATACTTCTTCCTATCAATTTCTATTTGGAATGGGAAACATTCCTACATGTGTATTGGTTTTGTTTCTTCCCAAGGGGAGGAATATAGTTTGTAAGCATTAAATCATGTTTTATCTTAAGGATTATAACAAATTTCTATAGTATATTACTTAGTGTGGGGGGTTGTTTAGTCTCTCTATTTCCCTCTTGTGGGATATTTTTTGTATATCTTTTTTTAATCTAGTCCTTTGGGGGATTATGATGATTCCTCCATTTATTATAGATTATTCCTAAATAAATACCTAACATGGATTAGTAATTAAGCCTCATCATCCATTAATGCATCCTTACATCATATCTACATTTTTTTCATTTTTCTACGTCTCCCTAATTTGTACTTAAGAATGAGTGTTGGTACGAACAAGTTAAGGTGTTTTACCTATATGGTTCACCTAGTAGGTCCTATTCAAATGTTATGTTTACTTTCTTCCAAGAAATATTTCTATAATTCTTAGTTGTTATTAGATTTTAGATTATCTTATGATATTTAATTCTTGTGTGCTAGGTCATTTAATGATTTTTATCATATTTCATATGATTAAAACATTGGTTATGATCTTTCCTAATCCTATCTTTTACCTTGACTACATAAGCAAGACCTCATTTACAGGATAAATTTATATTGACGGATGTACTATCATTGATTCATTATTGATCATTGTACATTATTGCATCAATATCAACCAATCTATTCTCTTTACATATTTTCTTTAAGAAGGTTCTTCCTTCTTTTGCAAGTGATCTTACGCTATGCAAGCTCACCATTAGCTTCTTGGAGTTCACTATCAACTCTTACATTTATGTATTATATTTCATTGATAAAACTAATCTCAATAAATCACAAGGTAATGCAAACCTTAATGTATTATAAAAAATGCATGTAGATGCATATTCTAGAGTGAATTATATACTTATGTATGAATATACCTTGATGAAGGTTTTACCATAAGGCCTCTATGGTTTAGTGTATATTTTAATTCATTCCTTTACTATTAAAAACTTTGAAAACCTATCATAGGTTAGAAATAGGAAAAGCAATTTTAATGCTTTCTAGCACAATAATAGATCAAAAGTCGAATTTCTCACTTTCTAAAAATATATATTCTATAAAAAATCATATTATCCCACCTATGAGGTGATATGCATAACAAAAATGAAATATGGTACAACATCTTTTTTTACTATTTAATATGATATAAAAATAATTAAAGAAAAAATTAACAATATGCTTTGGGTGATGGAACACTTCTCTTAGATCCTAGGATAATATTCCATTATAAATGTGAGTCATTTATGAAAATAATTATTGAAAATAAGGTTTGGGTGATAGAATGGCCATTTTGGATAGAAACCAACCTCAATGCATCCTCAACACATAACTAGGAATTTGGACAAAGATATTGTTTAAATTCTCATTCCACTTTAATGAATCTTGCTTAAGGAACAAGGACATACCCCAAATTCCATGTATTCAACTTATCTTCACTCTTCTTATTTCCTTATGTTTTCATTCCTAGGCCCCATATCACAAGATATTGTCGGCTTCTACATCCTCACCACTATTCTTCCTTTTGACTTTGTAATAGGATTTCTCATATTTCTAAAATAATTTGAAACCTTTTTTAATGTAAAACACTTCTATTTCATCTAATATTTCCTTTATCTTTCAAACAATACATAATTCTTTGTAAGTCAATTGTCACTAATACCATAACATGGTTAACAAGAAATGGTAAAAAAATATAAAATTTTAGCTTAATCTGTGGAAGGGGGTCATTCTAGTCTAAAATACAAAAAATAAATGCAACGCAACATATGTTTTCTCGAAAATAGATTATTGGAGTATAATATTATCTAACTTTGAAAGTTGTAAGTAAATGACTAGTAGGTAAATGAAGATTGTTAATAAATATTATTCTAACTATAAATATGATTTAAAAATTTGAGGATAACTTAATTTTATTTCAAAATATTCATAAGCAAGGAAGAGGAAAAGATAATAAATAATAGTATCTCTCAAAATTAAGTAGATAGACCATTAAATTTAGGTATTCTATGGTCACTTCTCTCTTGACCAAAATTTGATATTCCATGACCAAATGGTGGAATAAGCTATATCTAGCTAAATGGAGATTTCACTTGGATAGATCTAGATAAATAATACTCACTAAAGAAATACTTAGAACATATAAGATTGAATATGTCTTATGGTGTCTCATATAAAAGTATATTGAATAAATAGAAATAAATATTTCGGTAATTTTACCATTTACAAATAGTCATTTGCTAGGCATGACTGTATAGGGCCTTTCTCAAATGAAATTATGTATTTTTTTATAAAATAGAAATTTATTCAACTAAAAACCATCATCTCAGTCATGTTGCTTATTTTCTTATTAGTGATGACTTGTTACATATCAAAGGATATTAAATATAGCATCTTGTTTGAACAAATGTCATATAGACAAGTTTTTCAACCTCAAATTAGAGATAACTATTAGTGAGTTGGTATTTGTTATAGTCTATCAAGAATAACAAAATATAAAGGATGATAAAATATTTAGAAAATAGAAGCATATTAAATCCATTAATATTGTACCTTTTGGATTAAATATAATTAAATAAAAATTTCTTGGTAAAAACATTACTAGAGGGTCCAATAAAGGATTATTTAACCATACAACCAATAAATGAATACATTAAAAAATGAAAAACAATTAATAAAATAGAATATATGGTATTTACTCATATATAGTCAAAACAACATTATGATTATTCAAAATTAGATTTCAATATGCTACACCTTAATTATCTGACTACAAATAGACAAATTATAAAATTTTAAAATATTCTAATGAAATATAATCCAAACTATACATCCACTATCTTTCTAAATTATTCACTACTTTTAAACCATTTTTTTCAATAATTTTTATATATCATCTTATATTCATAAAATTAATATTTCTCAATCCCAAGATGGTGTAAAACTCAATAGATTATAAAATATGTAGATGCATCTTCTATATTAAATGAGGTAATGATAGATTAATCGGCATAGTATTTACCATAAGGCCTATTAGGTCTAGTGTACATTTTAATATGTTTCTTTAATATTAAATAAAATTTAAAATACTATTAGGCTAGGAATAGAAAAATTGAGTATACACATGTAAATCCTATGCATTTATTTCTAAATAGAATATTCTAGAAATTAAAAAAATTCTCACAAGTTTGAGGTGATACATGTAATTAAAATGAAGAATTGTAGGATATTTGGTGACAATTTTCTATGAATTAAAACCTTAAAGTGAATAAAAAAGTTTAATAAGATATTATGGGTGACAAAAATGATCTTACACCCCAGGTTGATCTTGCTTATGACACATGGGTTAAGTCACTTGTGAGAATACTAATTTAAAATAAGGTATAGGTGACAAAATTAAATTTTCAATAGAAACCAAGATTAATGCAACCTTAAAATATAACAAGTATTTTTTAATCAAGAATGTGTTCCTTCTCCTTCCACCCCTACAAAACTTTAAAAGAATAAGGACATACCCCAACTTCAAAATTCTTTTTTTTTCGTGTTTTGATTCCTTTCCTCTAGTTGATAAAATATTACCTACTTATATATCCTACCATTATCATTTATTCTCAATTTATAATAAAATCCCCTATCTTTCCACTATAATCTCAATCTTTCACCTTTCTAGATATCAATTAGTTCCATTACATATGATCTCTCATTTATATTTTTATCATATAAATATATATGTGCCCTTAATATCCATCAATAATTAGCTATCTCCTTGTAACATAAAAAACTCTTCAACTTGAATTGTCTTAACAAATCATCCTCTACAACTCTAAAGGATATATTCTAGCTTATTCATATATTAGTTAATTGCACCATAAAATCTATCACTACTACATATGGATTTTATAAAATAATTCTCATTCTTGGAAACTTTACTAGTCCTTATTTCTATGGTCTTTTTAATTTTATCAATTCCAATTTTTACATTCTTGAACCATTTGAAGTCCAACCTCTTCATAACTTACTATAAATTTTTATTCCTCTTTTATTTTATTAAATTTATCCAATCTTATTCTTTCTTACCTTGTACATATTAAATTATTCTTCACGCGTTATTTCTACAAGTCTAGTATCTCCACCTATTTCATCCTTAACATTCTCATGAATTCTAACATCTTCTAACATATATCCTAATTGTTTATATTTCATACCTATAAAATTCTATTCACCATCAAAAATCATGTTTTATTTTATTCTAAATCCTTTTCCTCAAAGCTTTCCATTTTTTTATAAGATTTTCTCTCATATTGAACATTATTTCTACCTTCTATACAACAACATAATCTAAAATTTTATCTAATTTCATGTCACTCCACACATATTTCATTCATCTTGGAATTTTATTTGATTTAGATTAAAAAATTCCTCAACACTATATTTGTTTCTTTTGATTTATTCCATTTCCTTTTCATCCAACACAAAATATTTTTTAATCTATTTGAAATTTATCAAATCTAATTGTTACATCCTTCATTATCAAAAATAAAATTGATAATTTACTAAATCTATGGATCCTCCCTTCGTATTTACAACTCTAACTCTTGGATTGACATATATTCCTTTCTTTTTTAAAATTTCTCTTTCAAAATTATAAGGTTAAATACCTCAAGTTTGAATGCTTTTATAGAAACTCCTCAAATTACATCTCATCTAACAATATATCTATAAGCCACCTTTGTAAATGTATCAATTGTATCATATATAAACAATTTTTTTTTCCTCTTAGGATTGTAAATCTTTTCTCTAATTTTATTATATTTTGGATGATGAAAATGTGAATCACAAATAACAACAATGCAAAAATCACACTATCACAATAAGAAAATGAAGTTCAAGATCTTGGCCCAGAACATAGAATTTAGATAGAAAGAAAAATCATCATAGCTAAGATCATGATTTTCTCCATTTTATTTTTCCATTCAAAGTAACAAACCATGAAAGAACATTAATGATATTATACAATGATAAAGATAAATGATACCTATGCTTGATAAATGACAATGATAATGCTTATTAATGCTTGCTAATGCTTGAAAATTCTTGATAATGTTTGATAATTCTTGAACTCTTGA
The DNA here is from genome assembly GCA_007258455.2 of Sequoia sempervirens. Taxonomy (NCBI): domain Eukaryota; kingdom Viridiplantae; phylum Streptophyta; class Pinopsida; order Cupressales; family Cupressaceae; genus Sequoia; species Sequoia sempervirens. Next base: position 196,157,245 of record VDFB02000017.1, read on the forward strand.
TAATACTTGAACACTTCAATACTTAATAGTGATAAGAGTGCTAGAGATATTTTTGATTATAAAAGTACTAGGGTGTTTGAATGAAATGAAATCTTCTTATTTATACTTAACATTTGATTAGTGGTGGAGATTAATTTGAAAGATCAATGGATAGGAAAATTCAAGATAGAGTAGGAACTAAAATTTGATTTTGCTAAAGGAGGGAAATATTAGAATAATTAAATAAATATATATATATATTTAATTCAAAATGGTAGTTGGAGAAATAAATAAACATTATTTTTTATTTTAGAAGAAAATATTTACTTTAAATAAATTATTGTAAGTTATTTATAAGAGGAGTGTTAGCTAACTATTTTTTTTATCAATAGACGATTTTTGAGTGGATCTATGAACTAATGAGGTCACAAATGGGGGACCTCATCCCAAAACCTTAACATACAAAAATCACCTTGACCCGCAAGGATGGTAGCCCAACGAGGGAAGAAAACCCGCAAGCACACCAGCCCAGTGAGGGTTTGGCACAAGTGGTTCACAATCTGCGAGCACATTGGATCAACAAAGGGGAAAGCATAGGATAATAGTAACCTAGTGGGGATTTGAACCTTGGTGGTAATGTCAACAATTCCACAACTTAACCATCACATTGTGGTGTCAGCTCCAACTATATAATTTTTTAAAATTATTTAATTATAGAGGGAAAAAATAATTTAATTTAATTATTTTTAATTTATTTAAGAGAGTAGTGTTAGGTAATTAAATAATTTTTAAAATTTATTTAATTATAGAGGAAAATATTTAATTTAAATAAATTATTTTTAATTTATTTAAAAGGGGAGTGTTCCCTCATTAGATTTTTTTTGAAAATCATTTACTAGAACCAAAGGTTTAATATTAGAGGGAAATTAGAAGTGATGAATTAATTGCATAATTAAAATTATCTGATAATATGAATATGATAAAAAGATTAAGATAATTAAAAAAAAAATTATTTAATTACCTTTGATGAAAAGAGAAAATGTTAGTTTAATATTAAAGATTATTTAATTAATAAAGATAGAAGAAATGAGATACTATGAAAAAAATAAAAAATAGTGCACTCTGTATGCAAACTTCTTATGTGATTTTTTTATGTGGATCTCTTATGTTAATTCTCATGTGAATATCTTTCCAAACACACACAAATTTCAAAAGCTAACACAAGAAAATCTACTTGAAGTCGGAGTAACACCAAAAAAGAAGTAGAATATCTGAAAGATTGTAGTAACCATAAATCAACAACCAAAACAAAGTATGAAGAAACCAATGATGACTAAGGAAAAAGATAAAATAGATGAGGATGGATAGCTCACACCTTCAAGAAGATAGTGTAAAAATAAAGAGAATCTATAGCATATAGACCTATCTAATGAAGTGGAGGAAGATCTAGGAATTTTAGAGGATATGGAAATTATCTGTAAAATCATTAGGCCCAAATTTGAGAGATAAAAAGCCGTAGAATGTATCAAAAAATCCTAGTGAACACAAGCACTAATCAAATTTTTACCCTGAGGCTACTTTGTGGCAATATTTGCATCAGAAGAAGAAAAAGAAAATGTTTTGCAAGAGGGGATATGGGAGATAGAATTCCACCCAGTATATATGCAAAAATGGCATCAGAACTTCAACCCACTTGAAATAAAACCCTACAATCAACCAATATGGATTCAACTCTATGAGCTACCCCTAAAAAATTGATCTGAGGAATGCTTGCCAAAAATTGGTCGAACCTTGGGAACGTTGTTGGACATAGATGTAGATCTTTTTGAAGGAAATCCATTCCTATATGCCAAAGTAAGGATCTAGCTCCCATTAGGAAAGTACCAAGAGAAATATTTCTCTGTGCCAAGGAAAGTACTAGATACAAGCAATACAAAGAGAAGAAATATAATTTTTTTGTCTCAAATGCTTGAGCCAGAAGCATAATGAGAAGGATTGTCAAAATAAGGAAGAAAAGAAAAAGCACAAGATTCAGGCTACTCCTAAGATGGTGTGGAAACCAAAGAAAAAAAAGAAATTCAAATGGAAATAACACCAAAGCATAAGAAAAGGTAGAGCCTCCCAAGGAAAATAGGCTAGATCCAATAAAGGACCTTCCTATAGTAGAAGAAAGGAGCCTAGAAAAGAATGGGACAGAGGAAAAGATGGAAAAAATAGAAGCAAAAACCCTAGATACAGTAGAAGAGGAAGTAAACATTGATGAACATGATTATGAATTTGATGAATTATATCTAGAAGAAGAGCAATTAGAAACAAATGAATTGAGAATCATCGATCCAAGGTGTGTAAGCTATGATCACCAAGGAAATGGATGGATCTCAAAAAGGTAGAGGCAAGAAAAAAACAAAAAAGAGAGAGAAGAGGAAGCCCTAGAGAAAGGTTTGAAAAGCATCTCAAATTTTTTGATATCCAAGGGAGGGAAATATTCCCTTGTAGGGAAATGAAGATCACCACATGCAATGTCAGCGCCTTAAATTCCCTTAACAAAAGATGCTTGGTGAAGTGTCACTTGGAAAAGATAGTAGCAAAAATAATATTAATACAAGAGACAAAATTAAACAAATAAGAAGTGGATAAGTTTTTAAGATATTGCAATTCCTAGGAAAGACTTTTTTATGAAGCAAAAGGGGCTATAGCAGGATTGACAATATTATGGAAAGCTCACAATTTCACAATTAACCTTACACAAGCACATGATAACTAGATGGAATGTAGAGTAACAGATTATAATACCAATTATGAATTCAATCTATTCAACATTTATGGCCCCACTAATATGGAGGACAAAAAATAATTTGGAAAGAGAACAGTGGAAAAATAAACCTTATCATGGATCAGTGCTACATTATGGGTGGAGACTATAATGCAATATTTAACATACCTAGTAGAAAAAAGTGAAGGTTTAGAAAAGATCAATAGAAACATAATGGATTTCAAGGTTTTCTTGCAAGAAATAAAAGGAATATATTGTCATACATCCAATGGTACCTTCACCTAGACAAACTAAAGGGAAGGTTTCACTAATATTGTAGAAAGGTTAGATCGTTTCTATGTTTCACATTACTGGATGGAAAATGACATGATAATGGAAACCCACATACTTCCCATTTCAGTCTTTGACCATTTCCCTATATTAATAGAGGTAAAGAATAGTACTAAGGTAGCAAAAATTCATTTCAAATTTGAAAACATGTGCTGTTGAGAAGAGATCCTAATTCCAACTATAGAGTTATGGTGGAAAGAATGCAGTTTCAATGTCACACCCAACTACATCTTTATGAAGAAGCTTCAAATACTCAATGAAAATTTAAAGAAATGGAATAAATAAGTCTTCAAGAATATCTTTCAAGAGAAAGAAATAGTGGAAAAATAATTGGAGGAGCTAAACAACAAGGTGATAAAGAATGTGATGTTGAAGGAAGATTACTTTCAAAGGAACAACAACCAAAAAGATACAACAAAGAAATTATGGAAAGGGGGGAAACATATTGGAGGGAGAAAAATAGAGAAACATGGCTAAAGAAAGGCAATGTGAATACCAAATACTTTCATGTCGTGCCTTTAAAGCTAGGAAGGATGTTAACAAAATTATTGAGATAAAAACAAAAGATGGGTCTATATCTAAAGACAAATGTACACAATAGAAAAATAAGTGGTTAAATACTTTGAAAATATTCTTGGGGTAGAAGATGTCACAACATCATGTAATAATACAACTATTCTTGACTATATCACCAAATGTGTTTTAGAAGCATACAATCGAATATTGATGGAACCAACAACTTTGGAGGAAGTCAAACTGCTACATTTTAGTTGCACCCAAAAAAAGCACCAGGTCCTAACAGTTTTCCAGTAGTTTTTTACCAAAATGGTTAGCATGTGGTAGGAAAAGAGGTGTGGAAGATAGTAGAAGAATTCAGGACAAAGAATTTTTTTTGAAATACATTAATAATACAGTCATAGAACTGATACAAAAGAAGCAATCACACATTTCTTTCAATGATTATAGGCCAATTTCCTATGCAACACAATTTACAAGATCATAACTAAGGTGTTGGAAAATCAGTTAAAGAAGATGCTAAAGCCTATCATTTTAGAGGAAAAGAGTGGATTCTGCCCAGGTAGAGAGATCATAGATAGCACCATTGTGGCTAATGAGATAGTCCACATAATGAAAATAGAGAAAACACAAGACACTATGATAAAGTTCGAAATAAACAAGGCATATGATAGAGTTAAGTGGAATTTTTTGATAGAGGTTCTCAAAATATTTGGCTTCGACATGTAATGGATAGAACTTATTTAGCAATGTATAACAACAATACAGTACTCATTGAATGTGAATGGATCCTGATGTGGGTTCTTTTCTACCACAAATGGCCTTCAGCAAGGAAAAACCTTGTCACCTTTTTTGTTCATTATCATGGAAAATTTAATGGGTAGATATTTCAAGATAAAAAAGGAAAATGACTCATTGAAAGGAATTGAGGTGGCACAAGGATTGAGCCCACTTACACATACACAATTTTCTAATGAAACATTTTTGTTTGGAGAAGCCAATTGAAGAGAAGCAATAGTTATAAAGGAAGAATTGGAAGAATACTCTAAGTGTTCAAGGAAATTTATAAATAAAGATAAATCTACAATATTATTCTTCAATACCAAAAAAGTGGCACAAAAAGGAATAGAAAAGTAGATTGGTTTCATAATAGCAACTACCCCGACCAAATATATTGGTGCACCACTATTCTCAGGTGCATGCCAATCCCAACATTGGATGGATGTTATGGAAAAGTACAAAATTAAATCCTCAACCTAGAAAAAAATGGTTAACATTGGCTAGAAGGATAATAATGCTAAAATTTGTTTAATCAAAAATTCCAATCTATGTAATGCCATGTTTTCAAATAACACATAAGATTGAGGCCAATTTGGAAAGTCATTTAAAAAAAAATTGTGGGAAGGAGAAAAATAAAAGAGAAGGATTCCATTGGTACATTGGGAAAAGGCATGCCAAAGAAAAAGTGATGGAGTGGACCTAAGAAAAATGGAGAAAAATCTTGCACTAGGGTCCAAGCTAACATGGAAAATTTATAGGGATCTAGAGTGGCTATGGTGCAAAATATTTCAAAAGAAATACTTAGACAACATAGACCCTAAAAGGATCAACATAATAGGTACATCCAGTGGATGCTTAGCAATATGGAAGTTCCTATAGGAAAGCAAAAAGACTATAACAGAGCATCTAACTTCTAGTCAAATGCCTAGAATCATTACAAACCATTAGAAGAGATAGAGGGAATAAAAGAACATATTGATTCAATAAAAAGAATAATGGGAAATTTAGTTACAGACTATATTTTCTCAAAAAATCCCAAATATGGAAATCAACATGAGTGGATTAACATAGAAAGATTTCCAATAGCAACAAAATTGAAAACAAGACTAAAGCAAGAATTGGATGGTAGAAAGGTTATGTTGACAGATGAGAAAGATGAAATAATATGGTGTGGGGCTTGGTCAAGGGAATATTCAATGAATTTAGGATATCAAATTCAAAGTAGTACTCTAAGATCAAATCACAATTGGCCTAAAAAACTATGCTAGCACCCAGATGTTCTACCTAAAGAAGGAGCTTTCTTATGGACAACATTACACAAATGAATACTCACAGTAGATAAGTTGAATGCCATTAGCTTTCAGGGACCCAATAGGTGAGTATTGTGCTTTAAAGGATGTGAAATAGTAAACCACCTACTTTTGGGATGCACTTAAACTACAAAATATTAGGACTGGATCCAAGGTGTTATAGGATAAAAGGGGGAAAGATAGAATGAATTTAAGGAATGGATATCTAGTTGGAAAAAAGGGAAAAAAAATCCTTTATGGGAAAATTTATGGGTAGTAGCCCCTTTGATGATTGCATGGCATATCTATAAAGAGAGGAATCAAAGAATATTCCAATAAAAGGGCATGGATGAAGGTAAACTAATATAAAAAAGATAAATGAAGAGATTTTTGAACTATTAAATGCAAAAAGCATGATAAAAAATAGTACTAAATTTACCAGATGGAATGAGGAATTACAGAAAAGGTAAATCAATTTTTAAAAATCCAAAGATTGTTTCAAACTCAAGTAAAATGATAGAAGGAAAGTAAGATGGAATGGCCCAGATAAAGGAAGATATACACTAAATTTTGATGGAGCAACAAAAGGGGACCCTATTCCAACCAGAGTAGGGTGCATTATAAGAAATAGTCAGGGTGAATGCATTTAGGCCTTATCCAAGAAAATACATGTGGTGACTAATAATGAAGCAAAAATGGAAGCACTAGCACTAGGATTAAGGACGTGCCAAGAAAATAACATTAGATGTATGGATATAGAAGGGGATTCTCTACTTTGCATTCAAGCAATATCAAAAAAAGATACCCCTAATTGGAAATTGAAATTTGGGTTGGAAGAATATAGGAATTTCTAAATAAGATAGAGGACTACATGCTTACTCATGTATTCAGAAAAGAAAATAGATTGGTAGACCTACTAACCAATATAGGAGTAAGCAAGACCAAGAAATAAAAATGGACATGAACCTAAGGTCTGGGACATGGACTGGAAGAAATATTAAAAAATGAGCAAGAAAAGTATAAATAAGAAAGCAAAAAAAGTATAAAAGAAGCACCAAAAACACTTCACCAAAAGGAAAAAGTCAAGCTCCCCCAACCCATGTTTCTAAGAATAGGTCAAAAGTTACCCAAATGAAGTCACATCTATGCCCTCAACCCTTTCTTTAAACTTTCCCCATAAGGCTAACACTGGGCTTAAGCTCATTTCTTCTTATTTCCCAGCCTACCTCCTTGCTTTTATTCTTTCCTATACATAAGCTCTAGCACTCAGGTTGGTTTATAGGTTGTGGTAGGCTGCCCCTTATGAAATTCAAATGGGATAAATGATGATCCATTTTGAATGTTTCTTAGGCCAATTGTCCATCCTTAGTAAAGGAAGACCTTTGTTACTATTTTAGGGATATCACCTCTTTTCTATAGGTTCGTAGATGTCTGTTTAGATGTGACCACATGTTGCAAGCCTATTTTACATCCTTATACTTCAACCCATATGGCTATTGACCTCTACTAAGGTAAAGAATATAATATTTTCATCCTTAGAACACAACAAAAAATACTTTGATCTACCCTTAGTCTGATAGATAATGCTAGTAAGCTAAAATTCTGTGTCAAATTTAATCTTGAACTACTGAGTTGGATTTGGCTTTACGGTTTAGCTAGAAGTCATCATCACCATGCAAATTTTAACCTTCCTTAGGAAAGTATAATTCATAGGAGCACCTCTTTACTCAATAGCATGAGATTAAACATCCATAGAGTAAATTGGTTGTGGTTTTTGTTGAGTAGGATGGACTCTAAAAATATATCTCATAAACCATTCAAATACCCTCCCACCACCATTTGGAAAGCCTAAAAATAAAGTAAGGAGCACAAAAATTTATTACATATATTATGATATCATTGAACTAAAAAGTAAATATTCAAACAAAGTTCATAAATTCTTTGGAATTGTTAATAAGATTACCAAGAAACCATAGTCTGAAACTATAGTATCTAGAAACTACAACGGGATTTTATCTTATAAACCCTAGAATTTTTAACCTTAAATATTTACCCTGGCCACTAGATGCTAACAAAATTGGGTGAATATCTCTTATAGAGTTTTACACATATTACAAAAACCATGGTTAGAACCTACATACCCTAATCATCAAAAGAGGAAAAATGGGAAATCCATGAAGCATCCTTCACTGACACAGTCTAATAATGATGCTTTAAAAAGTCATAGGAAATTTTTGTACAAAAATGATGCATCTAGTAGTTTGTCTTGAAAACATCTAGTAGAAAAGGATGAAACTCAGTGGTGGGTCTATCATGGAGTACCAATTCATGTGGACAAAGAATCCCTTCCCCCAAATGTGCAGTGACCAATACTCTATTCTAACCCTAAAGAAAAAAGGGTTTAAAGACTCTTTGAGCTAACTAAGAAATCACCTCCTTAGGGATATGGAAATCTAGTAAAGAAGCAACGAAGCACAAGGTGATGTAAAAATTCTTCAGGTACCTCTCACTCAAATCCATGAACCTTTAACTACCCATAACCATTTTAACATCTTTAAATATCAAAGTGTCTTGCTTCAATAGACCCTTCAAACGCTTGTTAGAAATTGGTCCTAGGAATGCCATATGTTCCTTTGAGCTAGTTAAGAAAATTGGGGTTTCCATGTTGATATTTTTGGCTTCTAATAGAGTTGCTAATGCACGGATAAAAGCCTAGAATGACTAAAAATCTATTATGCTTAGGGGAAAGGGTCCATAGTGGGTACGGGTCCAATGGTGGGTATAGAAGTAGGCCTGAGTGAGCCCCATAGTGGGTATGCTTAATATCCAATAAACTTACAATTAATATCCAATTGCTGCAAGACACTTTTATCCATAAAGTACACAAACTGAAAAATCATGTGATGCCACATCAGTGCACCAATAATACATGACTTGGTGGACCACTATTGGTCTCACCTTTTTTTTGGGCTGTTTTGGATACCTTGACATAAAGAATGTTGATGTGGCATCATATTTGATGATGTGGCCTTGAAACCAATTTTTGTAAGCAGGGAACTTGCCAAATAAGTTGTACAAATTTGGGAGTGATTTGAAATTTTCACAAAAGACTTTGAGAAGTTTGAAGTTAGGGTGGCCCACTATAGGCCCCTCTCCCCTATCAAATGTTTTGTGAGAGGCGTGGGAATTAGAATGTTCCTCCACACACGTGCTTTGGTCGCTTCAGCCCTAGCATCATTAAGGCACAATGTGTAAGCATGGCTCGAAAGGCTTAGGAAAACTATTAAGGTGGAATGATTGTCACATTGGTTTTGAGCGAAGGGATCAAGTTCAACCCAAAAAATGGACTAAGACTCTTACTTCCGCTCCAGTGTTGGCTTAGGGTTTATGACATCTTGGCATAGGTTATTTTTCCTTGTTTGTGCCCTAAGTTATTTGGCTACCTCACTTTTTCCTTTTGGTGATAGAACTATTGTGTATATCATAGCAGGGACAAAATCTAAGAGTTAGAGGAGTGACAAGACATATCACAAGAAGAGAAGAATTAAAATAAGAGACAAAATTAATTATATTGCAATTGGAAATTATCCAATTATCATGTTAGACAAAGGAAAAACATTGGGATGTACCTCCATATTTGGTAGAACTTATCATTAAAATAAAATAGAAGAAATGAGAATAATGATGAAATCATAAGATAATGAATCATTTTTAGGTGTCTACAAGATTTAATGAAGGATGGAGATTCCAATTAAAGATAATCCTATAAAAAAGTTGATAAATAAACACATAACAAAACTCAATAGAATAGAAAGCTAACACTATGTTATTTATTCATACATAATCACAAAAATATTATGATTTGTCATTATGGGATTCAAATTCCCATGCCTTATTGATTTGATTATAAATAGACAACTATAGAATTCAAAAGATATTATAATACAAGCTCATCTTAACTACAGATGGACTACCTTCCTATAATATTTTCTAGTTTCTTATGATCTTAAAGATGTTAATTTATTAACTTCTATTAATAGGACATATTTTTGAAATTAAATATGAAATTTAAGGGTCAATTTAGAGTGTATTCTCTCAATAATGAGGTGATATCATGTGCAATTGTGGTAAACTATAGTACGACCTTTGGTGACTATTGAATATGAATAAATATTCAAAAGTAATGAAATAAGTAAAAGAAGATACTTTTGGGTGGTGCAAGATTGTTCTTATATCTTGGAATGGCCTTGCATCATGTCTAAATACAAGATTAATTCATCCACAAAAAATGAACTTAAAGATGAACCTTGATAGTGCTACCAATGCCAATTTGGTGAATCTAGATGAATAATAAGAAACTAGAAAGGGATGATGGTATTGTTCATGTCAAAAAATTCACTCATTATACAAATAATGGATATGAGGCATGAATTTTGTACTTAGTATACAATTTTACACAAAGCATATATGAATGGATGTAAATGTAGGAGATTCAATTGTTCTAGTGAATACAATCAAAAACATAAAAACCTTGAGCTAGAATACAAAATAATCATAGAATGCATAGGGAAGAAGATAAGTTCAATCAAATCAAATTAAATACAACATGTTTTCTAAAAAACATTAAATCAAATCAAATATGTTGCTGAATTATGTGATGGGTCGTACAAAGTATGAAATAATAAATGAAAGGAACATAGGCTATAGAAAGGGCCTATTAAGGAAACATGTGAATAAAATAAGAAGGAAAACATCATATGAATAGCTACTTAGCTTGTGAATGTATTTTATAAATTGAATGAGTGGTTTTCATAGTGGTAGTTTTAGAAAATATAGTTAAATCCTCTATTGCAACCTACCATCTTCTACAATAAAATGGTTTCTCTTCATCAACCACTTGTAAATCATTTGCAACAAGAAACATCTTCATCAACCACTTGTAAATCATTTGCAATAAGAAACATATTCTACAACAGAGTTCACTTCATTGACCACTTACACATCACTTATAAAAATTAACTTATTCTGCAATAATATAATTTTAATTCATTAACCACTTAAAAGTTATTTCTATAACCACTAACATCTTTGATAACTATGTATTTGTAACTCAATAATATTATTGATCTACATCATCAACATGAGAACTTCTAACATCTTAAACTTCTCTTCATTAACACTATAACTTCACTAGCATTTGATACAACCTTTTTAACACAAGAAGTGAAGAATGAATGATTAATAGATGCCAAATCTAGCATGAGCGGATATACCAAACCTCCCCTAGCTCAAATAAAGACTTGAGCTAACAAAGAGACAACGAAATATACAAATAATTCAAAGAGACAATAAAATGTACAAATAATCCAACTCAAATATTTATAAACTTCGAGTATGTATAACCGTTTGAAATAAGTAGAAGTGGATGATCCAACTTTTTGATATTTTAATTTTATGAGAAACAGACTAGTTCCATTATCTACTGTTCGTGAATATAAAAAGTAGACATTTCATCTATCCAAATCAAAAACTGAGAAAGCACTTGTAAATGGTCATCACTTCTATTCTAATACATAGAAGTTCACATTTTCATGGCTGGTGATCAACAAACCCATTTCGCTGCTCAGGTTTCAAAGGTATATAATACATGCCAAAACCATATGATCAACACTCCAATCTTGATTATTATGAAACACCTGTTTCTTGACTGATAAACATTAAAACTTACAGGAAAACAGTAATACTACATTTCAAATCATCAATAGATCTAGGTCTGCTTAATCATAAAGCATCTGCTCGTTGAGAAATGAAGGTAGCTTTAAGATCTACAGATGTTTTAGCTTAATTCTTCAATGCTATAAATCTACTAGAAAGTTATTTATAATATGCCAATATCTGAGCGGTAAGAACAGATGACTAGCCATTTAAACTTCCGTGGCAGTGGAAGGAAGTTACGTCAAATGTGCGAAAATCAACGAGTCCAAGTTGGCACCACGAAATAGGATGCTTTGGTTTCTTTCCTATTATTTTCCAACACACGGATAAATCTTCCATGACAGTCTCAAATATCTGAATCTCCCAGGGTGATATTCTGTTAACTTCTACTGCCACTGCCACTGCCAATAGAAATGGCCACTTAAATGCAGACGCAGCATACAGTGGGAACCCATATTCATCTTGTAGGGTATCCACTCCTCCTGGCAACGGCAAGACTTTCTTTAACAGGCAATATTTCAACAATTCATCATTCTTTTCCTGAAGAATAATTGGCCGGAAGAATTCCCAAGTGTGTAGAAGCTGATACCACTCTTTGCTAACTCTGCTTAAAGTGAAAAGAGAGTGAAGTGGAAGGAGAGGCAGTATGCACGTCTCAAGGACGTGCTCTGGTGTGAATGTGAGAAAAACACTTATTTTTAATCTAAAATTTGACAGTCATTTAACATCAAAATATTAATGTTTAATAATAAATAATAATTTTCAAATAAACAACACATAAAATTAAGTAAATAAAATAGCTCCAAAGTAAAATAAAATAATATTTGGGTTTGGCTCCAAAGCTTGCACGGATTGTGAAGGAGGCTTAAGTGTCAGGTTTTCTCAAGTAGCTGAGCGCATCCCCATATTTCAGATACCAAGACAAATACAAATATATTTTAAATATTTTTACTACTCAAATTTATCAATATAAATATCATTATTTAATAATTTATCTAAACTATGGATATACAAATAGAAAAGTAGATGTACTTGTATAAATATATTTTAAATGCATTTATCTAGAAAGACTGAGAAGAAAAAAAAATTATTTACTTAAAAATGTTTTATTTTATTTAAATTATCTATTAGAAGGAAAAAAAATGTATTTTAGAGTTATTTTAGAGATTTTATTTTTTGTATTTATGTATATGGTGAGTTTGAAATCATTTTTTCCTATTTAATAATTCATAGTCATTTTATTTACTTAAGAGTTGATTTATTTGATGAAGAAATATAGTATTTCTTTTAGAATTATTTTAATCTACTTTATATCTACATATTTTTCTTTATAACTAAATATTTTTCTTTATAATTATTTATTTACATAAAAAATATTTATCATGACATGCAAGTTTTTAGACTTTGTATTAAGAAAAATAACTACATTATTTAATTTCATTTAAAATTTATTTTATTTTACTTAATAGCTATGATATTTATTATATAAATATGAACATACAAATTTGAATATTTTACTTAAAAATTATTTTATTTTAAGAATAATTTATTTTATCTTGTATTTATATAATTATTTTTTTTATTTTTTATACCTTAAATAAATTAAATGAAAATAAATTATTTACTAAATATATTAACTATTATAGTCTTTTATTGTATTTTGTTGTAGAGCCATAGTTCCATAGGTAAAGTGAAGCATTTAATTAATGTGAGGTCATAATTTTGATGTTGGTGGGGTTGTATATTTATTTAGTTAAGTTGCCATTTTATTATGACCTTTCAATTTACAATGATGTGTGCTATTGATAAAGGAACACATTCATTGATTTGATCTCTATACAAAGGTTGGTTGAATCCTTATGTTATAATGTGGTGCTATCAAAATTATCATTTCCCCATTGCTCCATTGGTTGATACAATATCTATCATAAGTGATATTATGTTTGGTTTTCTTCTAAATCCTTCTCTTCAAAGCTTTCCATTTTTTACAAGATTATATCTCATATTGAACATTATTTATACCTTCTATACAACAACATAATCTGAAATTTTATCTAGTCTCTTGTTCCTTGACACATATTTCATTCCTCTTAGAATTTATGTGAATTAGATAAACTTTTTCTACAACACTATATTTGTTTCTTTTGATTTATACCATCTCTTTTTTATCCAAAACAAGATAATTTCTAATTTATTTGAAATTTATTAAATCTTATTGCTACATCCTTCATTATCAACAATAATATTTATAATTTAATAAATCTATGGATCATCCCTTCTATTTACAAATCTAACTCTTGGATTGGCATGTATTCCTTTATTTTTTTAAATTTATCTTTCAAAAATATAATGTTAAATATCTCAAGACTGAAAATTTTAATAGAAACTCTTCAAAGTACCTCTCATCCTACAATATATCTACAAACCACCTTTGTAAATGTATCAATGTGATGATCTATTATAAACAAAAAAATTTCCTCTTCGGATTGCAAATATTTTCTCTAATTTAATTATACCTTTGGATGATGAAAATGTGAATCACAAATAACAAAAATGCAAAAATTGCACTCTTACATTAAGATAAGGAAGTTCAAGATCTTGACTCAAAACATAAAATTTAGATAAAAAGAAAAGTCATCATAGCTAAGATCTTGATTTTCTCCATTTTTTTCTATTCAAAGTAACAAATTATGAAAGAACAATAATGATATGATGCAATGATAAAGATAAATTTTGAAAGATAAATGATGCATATGCTTGATAAATGATAATATCAATAATAGTTGTTAATGTTTGCTAATGCTTGAAAATTCTTAATAGTGATAAAAGTGTTGGAGATATTTTTGATAATAAAAGTGCTAGGGTATTTGGATGAAATGAAAGGTTCTTATTTATACTTAAAATTTGATTAATGGTGGAGATTAGTTTGAAAGATCAATGGATAGGAAAATTCAAGATAGAGTAGGAACTAAAATTTCATTTTGATAAAGGAGGGAAAGATTAGAAGATTTAAATAAAAATATATATTTAATTCAAAATGGTAGTTGGGGAAATAAATAATTATTTATTTATTTATTTTAGAAGAAAATATTTGCATTAAATAAATTATTTTAATTTATTTAGAAGAGGAGTGTTGTCTAACTATTTTTTTTATATATGTTCTTCCTATGTGCATGCATATTTTTCTAACTTTGGGCAACCTGCAGATGATCCTTAAGATTTCTCAAAATATATTGACTTTGATTTACCAAATCACTCACTATCAAGACTCTACTTCCTCTGAGGACTAACTCTATTAAGGTTAATGCATCATATCCATAGAGTTATTTGAATGGAGACATGCAAATGGACATGTGATGATTTTTTTTGTGGAAATACTCTCCCAAATGTAGCTATTTGATCCAAGTTGCATGTTGACTAGTGGCATAATTCCTCAAGTATCCTTCAAACCACTTGTTTACAATTTTAGTTTTCCCATGAGTTTGTGAATGATAGCTTGTGCTAGCGGTGTGCTTGGTGTCCAGCAGATGGAATAACTCCTTCCAAAAAATATTGAGTAACTAGTTACCTTTGTCACTGACAATGTTCTTGGGTAGCCCATGCAACTAGAAAATTTCCTTGAAAAAAAGGTTTGTAATTTGTAGAGCTTTATAATCACTAGAGATGGTAAAGAAATGAGCTTACTTAGTCACTCTATGCACTACAATATAAATGTAGTATTTTCCTTGCGCTTTGGACAATCCAATGATAAAATTCATGGAGATACTTCCCCATTTGTGCTCCAAAATGGGAAGAGTTTGTAGTAGCCCAATCAAAATCTCTTGTTCCTCCTTGTTTAAATGATGACATGTGATGCATTCCCCTATATTTTAGAGAACATCCTCCTTAAGGCCCTTCCAAGCAAATATTTCCTTGATATGTTGGTAAGTTTTATAGAATCCAAGGTGCCCTACTTTTGGCACATTATGGTAAGCCTCCAGTACCTTCTCTTTTACCTTGGATCTGGAAACCAAGAATACTCTATTCTTGAAGAGAATCAAACCTTTTTTCACCACATATTGGACATTCTTTTCAATACCTTCTACAATTCCAATAGCAAAAGGATCATTAGCATACTTCTCCATGATGCAATCCTTCCAATCAATTGATGTGATAGTCACATGGCATAGTGTAGGTTTCCTAGAGAGTGCATCTACCATAATATTTCTCTTTCTCTTGATATCAATATCAAAATCATATAATTGTAGCTTACTCACCCATTTTTCTACCTATCATTAAAATTTTATTGGATCGGGGAGAATTTTAGACTATTATGGTCTTTCTTGACCACAAATCTTCTGCACACATGTATTTTCAAAACTTCTCCAAGGTATGCATTATAGATAGAATCTCTTTATCATATATGGGATATCTCTTTTCATTGTACCTCAATTTACTACTTTTAAATGCTATGGGGTGTCCCTTCTAAGATAGTACTGCTCCAATTCCTTCATTGGAAGCATCACATTCTACAACAAATGGAAGTGAGAAATCAGATATTGCAAGAAGTGGACAAAAGCTCATTACCTCTTTTAGATTCTCAAAGGTTCTTTGTGCTTCAACTGTCCATTCAAAGGATCTCACTTTAGTTAGATTGGTGAAAGGTACCACAGCCTAAGAGAAACATCTAAAAAACCTTTAGTAATAGCTACACAAATAATCCTCTTAATTGAGACAAGTTTGTGGGAGGTGGCCAATCTAGGATGGCTTGTACCTTCTGCTAATCAACCTGAACTCCTTTAGAACTTATGACATGTCCCAAATACAATATCTATGTTGATCCAAACTCACATTTGGACTTTGCAAAGAGAGACTATTGTTCTAGAATTCCCAAGACTATATCCCAATGTTTCAAATGTTCTTCCCATGTTTTTATATAGATCAAAATATCATTGAAGAAAACCAACAGAAACTTCCTCAATTGCTTACCAAAAACATGGTACATGCATGATTAGAAGGTTGTTGGAGAATTAGTGACACCAAAGGGAATAACCAAGAACTCAAAATTCCCATAGTGACACCAAAAATTAGTTTTATGTATATATTCTTCTCTCATGTAGATCTAGTGGTATCCAAACCTCAAATCAACCTTTGAGAAGTACATGAAATCATGCAACTCATAAATCAGCTCATCTATCTACAGTATGGGGCACTAGTTCTTAATGGGTTTAATGCTCAATAGTCTATGCACATCCATAAAGTTCCATCATTCTTCACCAACACCACAAAAGATGTGAAAGTGTTAGAGATTAGTCTGATGTAGCCCATTCCAACAACTCCTTTATTTCTTTCTCTATTTCCTAGACTTATACATCTAAGGATGGTGGTAAGGAGTGGTCATAACTAGCTTTGACCCCAGTTCAAGTTCTGTGATATGATTGGAACCTCTATCTAGTCACAATCCAGGAGGTATATCACTAAAAAACAAACTATGTCTATCCAAAATATTTTATATATCAATATGAACTTGACCATTCTTACCTTCAAAAGAGTCTTTAGAAATCACAAAACAACTAGTAGTCTAAAAAGCTTGATTCTTCTAGAAGATCCTATCTAGTATATATTCTTCTAGATGATACTACTTATGGACCTAAATTCACTATTCCCTTTAGAAACACATCCTTCCCACTAACTTTGAACTTGAGTTCCATCATTTGGTAGTTTATAGTATACTCACCTAATAAATGTAGCCACTACACACCCAAAATTACATCAATATCACCCAAACCAATAACATATAATTCATCACAAACCTTATGATCTTCAAATTTTATGTCTAGCTTCCAAAATTTCTCCTTCCAGGGTAAGTTATTGTCATCTTCCATAGAGACAGTAAAGCCATCAAACTCTCTATGTCTATCCTTCTTCTCTTCATAAGTCCCTCATTAATGAAGTTGTGGGTAGATCCTCCATCAATCAGAATAGTCTCTCTTTGTCTAGAAAGGATCCACAAACTTTGAAATAATGGTAACTATGTGTGCCAGATAGTGATGCCTGAAATACCACCATTTTCTTTTCCTTATCTTCTTCCTCCAGAGGGGTTTCTTTTAGATCATGAAATTCATCGTACTCATCTTATTCTAATTCTTTGTCATAGATAGCTTTTATATAGTGAGCTTTCCCCTTTCCAAGATATTTGTGTCCTAGAACCCATGGCTCTTTGCAAGAGAAAAAAAGTTTCTTCCTTCTGAACTCATTCTTGGTTTCATCATCAATCTTCTTAGGTGTGGCAAAGGGAACAGGTTTCTAAGTAGTCTAAGGATTCTTTTCAAAATTTCCTTTTGGCTTATTCTATATTGAGAGTTTTAATTTCCACTTCCAAATCAAAAGAATTTTGTATAGTCTCTTGAAGTGTTGGGGGTGGAATGACTTCACCAAGCCCCTGATTTGTGTTGGTATGTGGTGAATGATCATGCAAATACTTTATACTATTTATGTATCCTTTCCAAGGTGTGGGGCTAGGTTGAGCCCTAAGCAAGGGTTTGGGGGAAATAGCCCCTGAGAGCAAGGGTTCAAGGGTGCAACCCCCAAAAAACATTCCCCTTTTTACACGTCAAGGGGTCAGTAGTTACTTTTGTTAATTGATAAATGAAAAACAACTTTGTAAAACCCTAATTCTAGAAGCTTCCAAAAATCTTGTTATAAGCGGTTGGAATGTAAGTTGTGGTTTGGTATTTGCAAGATTGTAATCTATTTTATAATAGAAAACAAAATCACTGGATGGTTGAGTTTCTGTAGATGTAGCCCATATTGGGTGAACCATGTTAAAATTTTGTGGTGTTCTTTTTTATGTTATTCTTCATTATTTTTCTGTGTTATTTAATTTGCATATAATTGTTAATGTTTATTGCTCCAATCTACCTAAACCCTAACAAGTTGTTCTTCCAAGACTTCAATGAATAGGACTAAGTCTTGTCTCTGAGATTTTGGTTAACCATGACTGATAGCCTTTAGAACTCTGCAACATATTCTTTCACACTTCCCTTGTTTTGTATGCTAGTTAATTCTTTAAAGTGATCTTCTAGATCTCTCATATTGAATCTCTCAACTAGTCTGCTACAAAACTCATCATAATATTTTCAAATCAATTTATGGCCTAGAGTGATCAAGCCATGGTACCACCAATAATGAGAAATTTCTTCCAAATATATGGTGGAAAATTTGATGGCATCTTCATCAGACATAGATTTGAGTTCCAAGTATGTATCAAGTTTTTACAACCATTCCCTAGTAGTTCTCTTCTCAGATCCATCTAAGGATGAAATAGATAACTTCCCCAATGAGTGCTCCAAGCCTTTTGTCTTACGTGGTGAATGGTAATTTCCTTTTTAATTATTCTTCATTTCCATGATATCTCTCAAAGATAAGACTTCCTTAATCTGAGGGTCCAAATCCCTATACTCTTCATAAGCTCTTGAAACATGTCATCTTGGAGGGTAACTTCCTCCCTTGAGACTTCTTCTAAGCTTTGAATGAATTTAGGATTGAGAGGCCTATATTACTGAATTCAATAATGGAGCTTTGTGTATGCAACCATCTTCTCCTTCCCTTTTCCACCATTGGTTTCATTGGTAGCACTAGCTCCATTAATACTATCATTCTCTTTACTAGCATTAGTTTGCATCTATAGAAACATTTGTCCAAACATGTTGGAAAGACAATTTTTCTTGTGTATCATTTCCCCAAATATTTCTTTGACTTTCTTCACTTTGAATCATCCATAATTTCTTCTTGACCTAGTTTCTTCAATTCTCCCCTCTAGAGCCTAATTGCCCTTTCAATTGGAAATATTAATTATTAGGAAACCCTAAAAGGTAGAAAAATCATGCTCTAATACCATTGTAATGACCCTAACATATAATTTCAACATAGAGCCTATTTTGTAGATTGAATTCAATGAACAACAGCATGTGAACACATAGATTTATTTGTTATAATGATAAAATTTTAGAATCAATTACAACTTACTAATATTTAGTTAGAATGATATATAATTTTGCTATAGATTGAAACCATAATATTATTAACTTCCTTATAGATTCTTTGAAGCTCAAATGCAATACCTAAATGAGAATTCCCTTAGGAACCAAAGGGGTTTCATCCTCTAATCCTAGTAATCATTGGGTTTTCATCCAATACCCATAGAATCCTATGGGTTTTCTTCCATAGAAGGGGTTTAAACAAAAGTGTTCCAAAATATAACAATTTTATTCCTAATACA
>VDFB02000017.1:196176986-196240364 GCA_007258455.2 Sequoia sempervirens
TTGGTTCTAGTAAATAAGGTTATTTTTATCAATATTTTTTGTAAGATGTCTCTATTTAGATATCTTATATTTTACTATATTGTTCCTAAATATCTTATGTAGTATGAAAAAATATATGCATATGAGTGTGCATGCTCTATTGTATATGTTAGGACTAGGTATAATGTTCACCTTGCAATTCATTGTAAACATTGTTGTAATTAGAATTCTATCTAGGATTAAATATTTTTAAATATTATTACATATATGTATCTCCAGAGATCATGGAATGATTCAAACAAGATGCCCATGTGGAGTTTAAAGTACATGTGAATTTTAATATTTTGTAGCACTTGATAATATCTATTGTAAGGATCACTCAATAGGGGTTTACATTACTAATTCATCCTTGGCCACTTGGCATGTGTTATAATTTTTTTGTACATTTTTCATGTTTTACACTCCTAATGGAATTTTTCACACCTCTAAGTGATAGAAAAATGGAAAGACTTCCCCCTAAGAATATGTCAATGTAATTCCTATTTCTACTCCTATGTTACACTTGGCTTTAGGAAGGAGATGCACAATCAAGAGTGGTCTAATATTTAGTATAATCTTGGCCCTTAAGTGCATCATGCACTTCAAGAGCATGGTTCTCTTGAGGAGTTCCATTTCCTCGTGATTGCTATACTAATATTTTGATATCTCAACTATATAAATAGTCATAAGACCATATTTAAATATAGATAAACTTGACAAGCTTTGTGATACAATGTCTCTTGTGAAGAAATCATTATCATAAGTGAAAATAAGGTTCTACTTGTTGATAATATATAAGAATTGAATGGTTGGTGACTTAAGAAAATTCACAAATTGATTACTAAACCATTACATACTTTTAGGGTTGCAATGGTCAAGTGGTTTTTAACTCATCCCACTCTTTGTATTGATGCTTAAGGTTCACTAACCATTTATTAAGATGTTGGATTTGTTTATACTTTTATTAGCCAATAGGCTATTCTACTTGGGTGAAGCCCACCGGGATTTCCAGCAATCTAATTCCGGAAACCCGGTGGGGATCCCGGAGGGCTGAAAGCGTTTAGACTGTATTTCGACGACTGTGCCTCAGGTCAAATCCTATGCATCCTCATCCCTATCTCCATCAGGTATGGCTCCTAGTGCAGCTGCGCCGTTTAATAGGCTACCAAATAGCAAGGCTACAGAAAAGAATCCCCAATGCACAACCCTAATCGCTATGCACAACCTCCTCAAGGGTTTTCAACGGTTCGAGGAGAGGATGAGGCACGGTGGCAGCTCTGGCTCACATTCTCTGGTATGGTAAAAGTCATGGTCTGGTATTTCCTCATATGTTTGTTGCATCGAGCTGCTTAGCATTGATCGTTCCAACATTTGAATCTCTTTGCAGAGGTGATTTCAAACCATCTCTTTCTTCTTGTTTGGGTTCTTTTTTTGCACTCATTATGCAAGGGATCTAGAGAACAATGACTACCTCAAATATAATCAACTTGAAGCTGACCCTCATCTTCGGTCTGGCGTTTTGGCAACGTAAGTTTTCCTATCAAAATGAAACTCCTACAGCATTATGGGAGGTAGCCCTTTGCTCGCACTAAGGCAGTGATGCACCGAGATTTGTGCGTTCTAGGTATAACCCATTTTGTAAGCCTCTCAAAGTTATTATTGAGGGCATTTTGACCTATATTTGGCATCTTTCTCTACTCCTCTCTTAAACAACTAGTAGGATGCGCATCCAAATAACCAGGCAAATGCAATTTATTTATTTATTTATTTTGCATTATCTAAGATTTGAGATTTAACACTAGGTTGTATAGAACAAGGAATCCAGGACTATTTCAACTACTGTACAAATAGTCTAACCACACAGGCTTAGGCTTACAACAAGACTACCCGGATATAGGCGTTGTAAGGAAGCTCCTTGACAGGTGTAACTGTCACTATTATTTACTCATTTCTTGTTGTTTTCGTGCAGCGCGTGGGCACACATTTGAACCCATGACTCCTGTGAATTGGGTTTTGTATGTTTGGGCAGATTAATGTACAGTAGGGTTTCTTATGGGTCTGGGCCACGTGGCCCCTTCTGTTGGCTTTTTGTATTAGGTCACTGTTAGTCTAGATCTTTCATAAACCTTTCGCTTCATTCAAAGACCGATTCTTTGACGCATTTCAGAATAAATTTGAAACATACAGACTAGATCATGTTAAATATTTTTAGCATCTGCATTCAAACTCTATAAAAATTCTTCTCTTTTGGTGTTGACGTATCTCTAATAATTTAGATGCGGCCTGACAAAGTTGCAGTGTAATCCGACAAATAAATTTAGGTGAAAACTTTCTCTCTAGTACGTTTCCAGTTATCAATCAGGGAATCAAAAAGCCACTATGATTATATTTTGTATAACTAGTCCCCACTTTCTAGTGTTTTTCATAGGTTCGGAAGTTTTACTATTGATTTGCAGTGCCAGTTATAAGATATGTTGTTAATTTGTTTTTCATTGCTTCTTTGAATTCTAGCCATGTATTCTTTGATTATTTTAGGTTTTTCTTTTTTTTGGTTTTTAAATGTTTTTTTCAACATGTATCTGGAAAAAAATACATATATTTATTATTAATTGATTTTTAGTATTTTTAAAAAATTGAATAATAGTGGAAATTGATATCAGGCTTAAGAAACATGCTGCATCTTTATCTTTTTTTCATTTTGTTAATGAACATTTTTATTCTATAGTTGTATATAGTTATTTTTTAAAAAAAATCACACTAAATCTTATGACTATGAAGATACTACTTTGATTATTGATTCCTAAATATTGATATATTATGAGGTCAAGACCTTGTAAGGCTCATATAACCTCATAGTCTTCTATTGAATAGTCACATTCTAAAGTGAATTATAAATAGATTTAAATTTCTATTAAACAACCATGTGAAGTTTAATTCAATCTAAATTTGTTTATTGCATCTATACATTATTAAAAAAATTAATTATATTTATTAACTAAAATTTATATTTTAAAAATAATAACAAAATATAAAATTAATTTGCTGTATTATAATTAATAAAATTTAAATAATTTCCTATATTATTTAATAATTTAAAAGTCTTACACTTTTACTTTATAGTTGTATGAATACTGTTAAAGTTTTATTTCATTTAAAAATAGTCCACCAAAACAAAAAATCATAGAACCTCTTAGACTTATTTAAAAGGTTAATAGTAAATTTTAACAATTCGTAAAAACTAAAAACCAAGAACCGTCAAAGAAATTTTAGTTTTTACATATTTCATAATAATTTATTATAATTACAAACTAATATTATATTAATTTATTATCTAATTAATCTATATAAAGTTTATTTAATTTTTACATGATTAAAATTATTTTATTTCATTTATTTAAAAAAGTTAATTTATAATTTTATATATTTTGAAATATATATATGAATTGTATGATAATATTTTCCACTTCATTTAAAATCCTTAATCATTTTGTAAATATAACTATTTTGTTTATTTCAAATTGTCAAATCAATCAATATATTTAGTCAATAGGCTTTTTTATGATAATTACAAAATAATATAATTTTAATTTATTATATAATATTGTAATTACAAAATACTATTCATAATACTTTAATGTGATTACAAAATAATATTATATTAATTAATTATATAATATTAAAGAAAATTACAGTTTTGCTCTCCAGTTGTATGAATATGTTAAAGTTTTTATTCATTTAAAAATAGTCCATCAAAAAAAAATCATAGAACATTTTAGACTTATTTATGCTTGTAGTTTGGGTCTTAGTCAATACCTATGCCCTTGTTAATGACAATTGTTTTTTAATATTAGTATCGCTATTCATAATAATTTATTATAATTACAAAATAATATTATATTAATTTATTATATAATATTAAAGAAAATTACACTTTCACTCTCCATTTGTATGAATACGTTAAAGTTTTTATTCATTTAAAAATAGTCCATCAAAAAATAAAATTCATAGAACATTTTAGACTTATTTATGCTTGTAGTTTGGGTCTTAGTTAATACCTATGCCCTTGTTAATGACAATTGTTTTTAATATTAGTATCGCTATTTTGAATTATAGTTTCAGGATATGGCTAATGCACGAGCACTTGAGGATGTTATTACTATTTCAAGCAGTGGTTCTACTTCCAATATACCCTCACCACAAACCCATGAGTTACCTCTATCAGCAACTGACTCAACATCTATGGATTGGTTGGGCTTCCCTCACCACAATGTTGATGCTTTTTCAAACAATGTCTTGACAAGTTGTCATGACATTTTTGAAGAAGCTATGCAAACAAGCCAAGATTTAAGGGATGTGGAGGATCATGAAGTTGAATTGGTGCAAGGAGTTGTCCAAAAATTTCATGCGACCTATGAAGCTCTTGAGCTATTTTATGGTTTCCTGCGTGAATTGAAGTATTGTCAATATTATGGAGTGGCCAATGCATTTGAACTAAAGCGTGAATTCCAAGATTTATTGAGTGATATATGGTCTAAGAAGTTCATCTAACTTCTTGGAAGTTAGTTACTTTTTCAATATGTCGATCAAGATTACTAGTATGATACAAATTAGATATTTTTGTGAAACTAAATGAAGATGTCAAAATAGCTATATGTGGAGTGAAATGGATTTAGTGGTCGACCTTATATTTGAACCCTTAGTTGTTATATATTATGTTTACATTGTAATGTCATTGTACATATTGATCTTTATAGTTCTCATTTTAATGAATAGAACTTATTGTAATATTTGTGTCCCCTTATTTTGAATATTATCTTGAACTATAACCTTAAGCCTACCAAATATATATTGGAATGCTACTCAAAATGATGATATATTTGATCATGATTGTAAATATTCACTCTTGCAACACTTAGCTATGTGAAGTATCATAGTCATATGTATGCTTCTTTCAAACCCTTTGATATATGCAATGTTGAATATAGTTATATATTATGTTTACATTGTAGCACCATTGTGCATATTGATCTTCATAGCACTAATTTTATTGAATAGATCTTATAGTACATATTGAGGAAAAATATTGCTCCTCACAATTTTTTTTTTTTTTGAAAATGATGTACTCCACTTGTGTATTCTTATGCTCAACATTATGTTGAGGTCTATGTTTTCTAAAACAAGAACATCCGCCAATTGTATGCAAACACTATCTTACACGTAATATAATTTTGCAGGGTTAGTCAACTTCCATAGACCATGGCTACAATATTAACCACAGATGCAATTAAACTTATCCATGATGGGAATGAAGGGTTCAAACCTAATGTGCAAATTTTGTCTATTTCAAACTTCGGCCATGGCCATGAATGTAACAACCGCTACAAGGTAGAAATATCTGATGGGGCCTACAAACAAAAAGCATCTTTACCTCAGAAGTACAATCATTACATAGAATCTGGTGAAATTACAGTTGGATCCATAATACGAATGACAAAATATAATTGCTCCAGACCAAGCGGGTCTCGGTGAGTAAAGGAATCCAAAATTTCCCATAACAAAATCATTATTAACTTTTTAGCTTCTTCCTTGTATTAGTAATTCTTACTCTTGTGTTCCAAATGTATAGGTGGATTGTCATTGTGAACCTTGAGATTGTTTCTACAAACCAGTCTATAATTGGTCATCCTACTTCACTTTATATGGAACCAGAGCACCATATAGAACAGGAGATGGAAAAATCTTCAGATCCACATGCAGAGCCTGAGACAATTAGCGCTGCTAGAGTATCAACTCATGTGAGAAGATTATTTGGTGTAAATCCTTCTAGGAGTAGAATGAAAGCACCAGTCACAATTACGCCTATTAAAAGTCAAGATTATTTGGTGTAAATCCTTCTAGGCGTAGAATGGAAGCACCAATCCAACTATCCTTCCTATCCATGTGATATCTCTCCCCAATTCCCATGGTGCTTAAAATTGCTTCTACAACTTGACTTCATCAATGCCTATTCTACGCACGTAGCCACCCCATTCCTTTTGTTGTATAGGTCTTCAAGACAAATCGCATAGACCACATAAGCTCATCCCCAAAAAAAAATTGCACCGCTCCTACATGTTCATAATATAATACCAAAGTGTATCACCTATCGGCGTAACCATTGCACTCATTGGGGTGCAAGTAGTTATAATTAGAATCAATTGATGGTAGTTTTTAATAAAATCTATGATATTGAATATTATAGGGAGGTTGACATCCATCATAATAATCGATATAAGAGGAAGAGCTAGGAATTTTAGTGAGATTTGAAAAATGGATTGAGTGAATTATCATTAAAGGCATAGGTTCAACATGAGAAATTTGGTTGTCATAACTACCTAAAATACCTTATTAATTGTGATCTTTGGGTAGAATACAAGGCCATGCATACTCAAATATATCAAAATTATTGAAAATTGAGGTAATTATGTAGCTTAATACTTTGTAAAAATATTGTAGTTATATATCTAAATAAATGTTCCTTGTTACAATTTATTTGTGGATTATTATTTGTTTAATTCATTTTACCATTTGTAGAAGTAGATAGAAGATTGTAGAAGAATAAGACCGAAAGAAGTTGCACCGCATATACCGTGGGAGAAACCTTTCAGAAAAAACTCCATCAAGAGTCACCGTGATCTTCACGAGATCTAATACCTTCGCTCAAAAGAATATTTTGTATAAAAAGTCTCAAATTCAATGACCAGCCTAAAGTTAGAGTTCCATTAAAGAGCGTTTCCACGGGGTAGAACCTCCTCAGGGAATATAAGGTTTTCATGAGGCTGATCCTGAGCCGCCATCCAAGCACGAATACCTTCGCTCAAAAGAATATTTTTTGTATAAAAAGTCTCAAATTCAGGATCTTCTGCTGCACGAATCTCCTGGGAAACAAAATCATAAGCACGTAAGTTTAGAGCTAGGCCAACTACTCCAATGGCACTCATCCATAAACCGGTCACCGGCACAAATAACATGAAGAAATGTAACCAACGTTTATTGGAAAAAGCAACCCCAAAAATTTGGGACCAGAAACGGTTCGCAGTGACCATAGAATAAGTCTCTTCGGCTTGAGTTGGGTTAAAAGCACGGAATGTATTTGCACCATCACCGTCTTCAAATAAAGTATTTTCCACGGTAGCACCGTGAATAGCACATAGAAGAGCAGCACCCAATACTCCAGCAACTCCCATCATATGAAATGGATTCAAGGTCCAATTATGAAAACCTTGAAAAAAGAGGATAAATCGGAAAATAGCTGCTACGCCAAAACTAGGCGCAAAAAACCAACCAGACTGACCTAATGGATAGATCAAGAATACGGAAACAAAAACAGCAATCGGAGCAGAGAACGCAATTGCATTATAAGGTCGTAATTGTACAGATCGAGCAAGTTCAAATTGGCGTAACATGAAGCCTATTAGACCAAAAGCACCATGAAGAGCAACGAAAGTCCATAGACCACCTAATTGACACCAACGAGTAAAATCTCCTTGTGCTTCAGGACCCCATAATAGCAACAAAGAATGTGCTAAACTATTAGCAGGCGTAGAAACTGCAGCAGTTAAAAAATTACAACCTTCCAAATAGGAGCTAGCCAATCCGTGAGTATACCACGAAGTCACAAAAGTTGTACCCGTGAACCATCCACCTAGCGCAAAATAAGCACAAGGAAAAAGCAATAGACCGGACCAACCCACAAAGACAAAACGGCTCGCCAGAAAGACAATACAGCCTACAACGCTTCAGCAACGGGTAAAGTAAGTAAAATTGCACGTAAAGAAAAGGGTGGATATCAAATCACTATTGATAATCCATCAGACGGTCGACAAGTGGTTGACTTTGTACCTCCGGGACCGGAACTTCTTGTTTCAGAAGGCGAATTCATCAAGGCGGATCAGTCGTTAACGAATAACCCTAATGTAGGTGGATTTGGTCAGGAAAATGCAGAAATAGTACTTCAAGATCCTTTACGTGTTCAAGGTCTTTTATTATTCTTAGCATCTGTCATTTTAGCACAGATATTTCTGGTTCTTAAGAAGAAACAATTCGAGAAAGTTCAATTGGTCGAAATGAATTTTTAGGTGCATAAAAGATTCGAATCTCCATCTTATGGATGATTAATACAATTATATAAATATTATCTTTTCTCACCTTGATTTATCATATTCAAAACAAATCAATAGAAGTTCTTTCGATAATGGAAAAGTAGAAACTTATTATAACTTTTGTTTGTATCTGAAGAGGTTAAGGTATGAGGAGTTCCTCTATTATGCTCGAACATGCACTTATTTTAGGTGCTTATTTATTCTCTATTGGTATTTACGGACTAGTAACAAGTCGAAACATGGTTAAAGCACTTATGTGTCTTGAACTAATACTCAATGCGGTGAATTTAAACCTAGTAACATTCTCAGATTATTTTGATAGTAGGCAAGTAAAGGGGGATATCTTCTCGATCTTTGTTATAGCTATTGCTGCTGCTGAAGCAGCTATTGGATTAGCTATTGTTCTGGCAATATATCGTAACAGAAAATCAACTCGTATCGATCAATTTAATTTGTCAAAATGGTAATAGAGATCTCCTTCCATATGAAGAATTTGTAGACCTATTCCTATTCAAATAGATACCAGGCCTGTCTCTCTAAAAATAGATCTAGATCTCTCTTTTCTCTTTATTTTAGAGAGATTTATTATAAGTATTACGATCAATCAAGAGCATAATTCATATTTAACTCACTATCCAAATGATCTGTCTAATACGATTAGACCAGATTGGGTCAAATCTGTATTATTTAATCTCTAATAAGATTACAATAATTTCAATCCTTGCTTGAGATGTTTCTTTTGCCTTCAACAATTCTTCTTCACAACCTGCAATAAAATCTAATAAACTCTCTTCAACTTGCTGCAATAAATAGACAATAATGAGCCTTGTAAACTCCAAAGAGTTTACAATTACAAAGCACAATTCTTATCTCACAAAACCCACGCCTATCCTTTGCAAGTAGAGTTCTACTATGAAGAAAAATGTCAAAACAAGTCCTTCATCCATTTGGGTATCCCAAACTGAAGTCATAACTCAATGTTGATTTTGAGGATATCTTGTAAGCTTATCCTCAAAGTTGGCACCCAAGAATGGCCCCACTTAACTCGGCCTTATAAAATATCTTATCATGCAAAAGTGTTAACTCTAAGATGCTAACTTGCGCGCCCAAGGTGGGTCCAAGTCAATCTATGTTAACTGAAACATATCTCTCCACCATTCATGCAAATATCATGCATGATTGATCATCCCCCGTTAACTGAAAGTAGTCACCTATTATTTGTCATGCAACTCAAGTCATTAGTCATGCATTCCAAGTCAACTAAAGTCAATTAGCATTCAACTGAAACTAACTACATGCAACTGAAGATAACTGAACCATAACTAAACTGAACTAAACTAAACTAAACTAAACTAAACTAAACCAAACTAAATTGATATGAGCTGAACTGAACTGAACTGAACTCCATGTATGTAAACATCAATCCCTAACTTCTAGGATCTTTACATGCATTACTGAAGTGTTATCTTTTCTCCAAACAGTTAACTTTACTCAAGGTAAGTTCCACCTTCCATGTGGGTGCCCCATGTGCTCCTATTTTGTAGAAGCTCTTCATGAGCATCCCCACATGTTCCTATCATTTAGAATTAATTGTAAATGTCACTTAACATGTTTATTTCATTCAAATTTAATCTCTTTCTAATCCTAGTGTTGGGGAACACTTTCCAAGGACTTAGGAGATACATGAAATAATGTTTAGGATTGCAATTAAATGGCATCCTATTCCCAACAAAAATAAGGGAAGGGAAACATTATTAAAAAGTTTGGTCAGTTTGTATTAGGTTCACTAGATGTGTGTATGCAAGAATTGTTTTGAGGGAATCCCCTCACCACAAAAGTTCTTAGGATCATGTTGGAGAAATTCATTGATTCTTAAATGAATATCCAAAGAGGTATCCAAATTTGGAGCTCTAGAAAGAAACACTAATAGATATTAGAGAGACCTTATATGTGAATCTTATTAGGCCAATTTGAATTAGCTTGATGAAATGAAAGAAGTTGTATTTTTTTTTTTTAAGAGTTAGCATTCACTGAATCACTAGGAACATTTTACAATTATATTGAAATTCATGTGGCTAGCTAGAGTCAACCATAATTATACTAATAAAAAAAAGTAACTTTAGTCAACTAATACAAAGATAAGAGACCTATAGGAAGATCAAGAATGTTAAGGATCTTCAAGCTTCACTTGTTCATGAGGCAGTTAGAATGTAATGAATGTGAGGTGATACTAGAAAGTGCTCATGGATAGAGTGGGTAGAGGATCATGCCTTAATGTTGGTGGTGTAATAGGCTCTCCAATCTTTTCAATGAGCTTGTGAAGTAATATGTAAAAGATGTGAATTAGAGGAGGGAGAATGTCTCTTGCTTATTTCTTGATAATGTACAAAAGATCTCAATAGAACATAAATTTGTGAGAAAGTAATGAAAATTTAACTAATAATTTTTTTACTATTTAATATTTTATTATTTTTATATTTTGTGATTATTAATGTGTATTGATTAATTAATATAATAAAGAAAAACTTGATTAAAACCACCAAATAAATTTATTTAATACCAAATATATTTTTGAAGAGAAATTAAAATACTCAACTAGTAAATCATCTTCCCTAGAGACAATGTTGCTTCAATATTTCACAATATTGAAGCACGTTTCAATGTTTAAGGTTGTTGCTTGTAAGCAAACCGTTGCATGTAGACCCTGAAATTAAGCACATAATCACCCTGACCCCATACCTTAAGCCTTGAAAGAACTCATTTCTTGAAAACAGAACGAACCATTCACCTTATGCTGGTCTATTAAGAAAACCGGCCAATAATGTCACTTTTGATGTATCTCCATATGGCTAAATATGTCCCCTGAACTCTTCTCCCCTAATAAATGCTCTGAACTTCGCAAATTGAAGCTTTAAGCTTTCTCCGTCCCGTGTCAATGTGAGGGATGATGATGAGCTCGAACGTGGGCATGATGATGACCTGCAATGTGGTTTAGTATGCGGGAATCTCCATGCAAGTTTTCAATACGTGAACTTCTCCTCAAGGAACGGGATTTACCACTGTACGAGTGCCACTGGTACTCTCTCTATTTCCAAGGATTCCAGCACACGACAGAAAAAGTAAATCATTATTCAAAGCTAATAAAGAATGTTATAATTTCATCTGTCTTAGAAGACAGGAAACTCCCATGTTATGTTTCACAATAAGTTCCTATATTATGTTTCACCTTACATGTGCAGCTTAAATACTCGAGGAAGAAAATTAAAAAGAGAAGCCTAATGAATCTCCACCGGCGAAAGGGAAGGCGTAGCAACTGCAGGAGGAAGAGGAAGTGAAAGCAAGCAAGCGTATACACGTCTAGAAAAGCCCAAGCCCTCTATGTTCAATGTAACGGACTTGTAATTATTTCTTACTTTGGCATTCATGGAGGACACCAGAAAATCCTATTCTTGGTTCTTTCTCACCTCAATAACGAGAACATGGCTCCTATGTCTATTCATGGTCCTTGTCTTCTTAATAGCCATAGTCGATGTATCAGAATTTAGACACATAGTTAAAAGCCCATCTGATTTTAGCAGAATATTGCAGTATAATTCTAATGGAAATAGTCTCAATTCATCCTTTCTGCCATTTCTTCTGAGAACAGATAATAATACTTATGTGGGTTCTCAAGGCAGCCAGATCTTCATCAACTGTAACTGCCCACATCGTATTAAGAACTGCACAAAGGATATTAAGGAGAATGCGACTGCAGCCATTGAAATTGATAAGAGCAATGACTCAAAGCTTGACTATGAGTTCAGTATTCTGATTGGAATCCTAACTAGGGCAGATCTGTATGAAAAGAGACATTTTCTTCGCATGGTTTATGGAATCCAATCCACAGTCCATGCAAAAGTGGACGTGAGATTTGTGTTCTGCAATCTGACCAAGGATGATCAAAGAATGCTCGTGCCTCTGGAGATCATGACCTACAATGATATCATTATATTGAACTGTGAAGAGAACATGGACAAAGGTAAGACTTATACTTATTTCTCTAGTCTTGCCAATATGGGATTGCAGTATGATTATGTTATGAAGGCAGATGATGATGTTTATTTTAGGATCGATAACTTGGCTGAGTCACTAAAGCCTTTGCCAAGGAATGACACTTACTATGGCTTTGTTGTATCTTGTCGCACAAATGATCCTTTTGAAAAGCATATGTCTGGTATGGGATATGCCCTGTCATGGGATCTGGTGAAGTGGATTGAGGAGTCTCCTATTGCTAAGAATAATACAGTGGGGCCTGAGGATATGATGGTGGGACGTTGGTTAAATGAAGGGAAGAAGGCTAAGAATAGGTTTAGTAATAAGCCTGCCATGTATGACTTTCCTCTCACTAATGCCAACTGTTCTCATAAACTCATTCCTGATACCATTGCTGTACACAGGCTCAAGAACAGGGAGAGGTGGTTTGCTGTTCTCAACTACTTCAATGTTACATCTGCTCTCAAGAAATCCAAGCTGTATCATCTATGATGGGTTGAGAAGGATGTCCATGCGTGACTCAACTCTTTCATTTACCGAATTTTTAGTTTGAGTCAATGGTCACTTCATGCATTTGTAGAGATAATAAAGTTCGAAATCCAATTTTGGTTTCTATTATTATTATTATTTTTAAATCATGCATTGGGCTATCAATGTATGGCTCAACATCAAAGTAGGGAGAAGGCTATGCCACTTTACAAGGTGCTAGAAAGTTATAAATTAAAAAAAACACATTTATTTTTCTATTAATCCATGTTTTCCAATATCTTGGGATTAATGAAGATACTTGCAAAGGGAGGGAGGAATATTAAGTTGGGAGAAACTTGGTGGGGGAGTTTTTGAATTTTAGAATAAGTATGATTGAGGGATATAAAATTGGTTTAGTTAAATAGTTTATATAGAAATAAAAAGTGTATCTTATAAAATATTTATAAGATATGTTTTTATTATTTTAATTATTTGAAGATTTAATTAGGTTTAAATTTACATTTTTATATTAAAACAAGATCATTTTTTTTATTTGGATATCATTTATTTTTAATTTTTGCTTATTCTATTATCTTAGATCTGTTAGCACATTGCCCTTTTGTTTTTTGATAAGGTCATGCATAGTCATGCTACATTCAAAATGGATTTTCTGACCTTAACTCCTCTTTTATATCACAAAAGCTTAATTTACCTCCAAGAGTCTAGTTGTCCAAAGTGGCAAGCTTGGCTTATAAAATGGACCTTGTAATGAAGTCAATTGCACAAGATAATACTATAATAGGAAATAAGATATAATTACTTGTTAATAACAAACCACCTTAAATGAGCTACTTCTAAAAGTAAGTCACTTTAAGGGGACAACCTCTAGAAGCTTTTAATAAGAATAAAATTTAAAATATAATAATAATATTAAATTACTCATGACCTCTTAAATATATCATAGTTATGACATGAAGAGCTCCTAGGAAGATCTAGCTACATATATTAAACTATATAAATGATCATATAACTTAATTCACATATCTACATGCGCACTATAAGTTAAGGGAAAATTATACCTCTCCTCTAAAAACTATTGTTGTCATTAATGTTGATAATTCTTGGATGCTTATATAAGAATGGTTCATCCTCCCATGTTACATCTTCATTGGGTAGATTGTTCCACTTGATCAAATATTTTGGAATCATCCTTATCTACAACTACTTAGCATGTGTCTAGGTGATGGCTTGAAGTTCCAAAATAATTCCACCCTCCTTATCAATCACTAGGTAATTCTATCAAGGGTGAAATTGCATGATCATGAGTTTGAAAGCAACCTTATCTACAACTTCATGGTGCATGTCTATAGTATGGCTTTAGATTCCAAAATAAATTCTCCATCCATATCAACCACTAGTAAATTTTCTATAATGAAATTGTATGATCATGATTTCTCTCTAGGGCCATCCATTTGGAATAACCACACAAACTACAAAATTCCTATCTATAATTGAATTCTCATCCTCCTCCTTTAGACACAATAGCTTCTAATTTCATGTGGTGGGAATATATTTTTACAAATTCCACACAACTTTTTAGAGAAGTTATTTATTTGACTATTTTATTGATATTTTCTACCTTAACAACTATCAACAAGATTTTCACCGAGTTGGTTTGATAGAACTTATTTATTTGATTATTTCAATGAAATCTATAATTTTGTAATAAATCAAAAAATACAAGTGACCTCAATTTTGGATTTCTCATCTTTAATGTATACTTGAAAACCCTCTCAATTTTAGAATTAAAAAAAATGAGAGAGATATGTGCTTGATATTACAATCTCAAAAATTGAAGAAATTTTCCTTGCTTCTTTCCTTTCAAGTGCTAAGATCATGCTCTAACACTGTCGTTAAATAATTTAATTACATATGATAAATTATATAATAGAAGATAAGATGTAATTACTTGATAATAATAATCCACTTCAAGGGATAACCTCCAAAAGTAATATAATTCAAGGGGGTAATCTCCAATTTTTAGTAATAATGAATTTTATAATAAGATATTAAAATAACTCGTATCTCCTAAATATACATGATACCTATTCCATGGACACTAACCAAGTGAACCTAACCAATTTTTTTAAATTTGTAAATGATTACATGATTTAGTTAAAGGTTATGTTAGTCATACATCAACTACACATCTCTCCTTGCTTATTATGGGTTAAGTACAAGTAGACATTATCTAGAAAATGAATATGAGAAGAAGAAGAGATTACTCAAAACACACAATTGAACACTTAGAGTATTTTAAAGAAAAATTGCATACAATTGATTTTTCATTTCTAGCCACCATTTTTGTAATGAAATACACCCTCTTGTGCGTAGGAATTTTCACATAAATTAGATAAGAATTTTTAATATCACTATTTAATCATCATAGGTATTTGATTGAGTATATTTTAAAAATATTCCACAAGTTATAATTTTCCCATAAATTAATATTTTTAATGTAGTTATCTAGGTGTAGATGAATTTTATAAATGCTATTTTTTGTTAAAGCTCTAGAGGATACCACTATAACTATATATGACACATGTGTGATCATATATCATATGAACATTGTTGGAAATAGGATGCCATTTAATTGCAAATCCTAAACATTAATTATTTCATGTATCTCCTAGATTCTTGGAATGTGTTCAACAACACTAAGATTAGGATGAGATTAAT
The DNA here is from genome assembly GCA_007258455.2 of Sequoia sempervirens. Lineage (NCBI taxonomy): Eukaryota > Viridiplantae > Streptophyta > Pinopsida > Cupressales > Cupressaceae > Sequoia > Sequoia sempervirens. Next base: position 196,192,385 of record VDFB02000017.1, read on the forward strand.
ATTTGATGAAATAATCATGATTATTGACATTTGTAATTAATTCTAAATGTATGGAGCATGTGAGGGCATCCATAGTGAGTTCCTAAATAATAGGGGCACATGGGGCACCCACATGGTAAGGTGACACTCACCCAGTGTTTAGTTAACTATACGAGTAACAATTAACACTTTAATGCATGTAAAGATCCTAGGAGTTAGGATTTTATGTTTGCATGCTTGAAGTTCAGTTTAGTTCAGTTTAGTTCAAGTTTTAGATCAGTTCAATTTAGTTCAGTTCAATTCAAAATTAGTTTAGTTTAGTTCAGGTTTAGTTCACCGGTTTTAGTTCGGGCCGATTCAGCTTAAGTTCGCTTATGGTTCGTTGTCTTTAGTTAGTTTTAGTTGTATGTTAGTTAACTTCAGTTAACTTGAATGCATGGCTAATAACATTGAGTTGTATGAAAATAATAGGACTACCTCCATTTAATAGGGGATGACCATTCTTGCATGAATGGTGTTGAGTAAATGTTTCAATTAACAAGAAATCACTTGGAGCCCAACTTGGGAGCCCAAGATTCTTTCTTGGAATTAAATCCAATGCATTATAAGATATTTTTGAAGGCTTTGTTAAGTGGGACCCTCTTTTGGGTGCCATCTTTGAGGAAGATCTTTGTAATTATCACCAAAGTGAAGGATGAGTTGTAGCTTTAGTTTGGGATGCCCAAATGGGTAAAGCACATGTTATAAGCTTTGGTCTTCACAATAGAACTCAACTTGAAGCAATATGGCGTACCTTTTCAAGGGCTTGAGCTTGTGCATTGTAATTATCACCATTTGGAGATTACAAGGTTGCATATTGTCTCTATATCTCGTTCAAGTTGAAGAGAGTTTTCATAATTGTTATTTTAGGTGTGAAGAAGATTGGTAAAGACAGAAGAAGCATTCTCAAGCAAGAATTGGAGCTATTGTATTTAGAGATTGAATAATAGAATAATTCTTGGTGGAGTTTTTTCCCGAAAGGGTTTCTCCATGTTATATCTTGTGTAATCTTTCTAATATCCTATCTAGTTCTTCTATCAACTTATGTCTACATTCTACAACAGTAAAATAAATTAATCAAGATAATCTACAAAGAATATATGTAACAAAAAAAAGCTTACTTAGATCAGCAATATTAAAAAGTTTGAGTATTGCTAAGAAAACAGCCATTTTTCCAACAAACATGACTATACAAAACACCAACATGACCATAAGGACAACAGCATGTATAGTAGTATAAAACCACCCATTTTCTTTTCCTTGGTGATGTAAATATAGAATGCAGAGAAAAAAGCTTGATTTTAGGAGCCATCTTTATTCCCAACCTTCTCTATTTATCAACATCTACATTAGCCACCAAAAATAGACACAATTTATCTTCTCCCTTTTCTTATTTTTTGCAATTACTTTACATATTCAATAACAACCTCATCTCATACTTTTATAATCCTAATATTTAATATTATTTTTAATAATTATCATGTAAAAAGAACACAATAGTAGGTAGATTAAAATAGTAAATTATTATATTTCTATTGAGTACTATTTATATGATTAGAGAGTGTGATCTTCATAATCTAAAACAGGGACCATGTTCTTCATGATCCTTTAATATCCATACCTAAAACTTAATGTTTGCTACATATTATTTTATTCTCCATTAACTTAGAGGATGTATACAAAACTAACTTAATATACACAATTACAACTTTACCATTGGTGCATGAATTATTTTATTCCTATTTGAGTTAGAGAATGCATTTGTACGCAAGGGAAAGTGAACATGCATGAGAAACTTAAACTAAACTAAAATACTTGAAATTTGTAATCAAATAAACACTCAACCTAAAGCATACAAGGAAATTCAAATTAACATCATAAGCATGTAAGCGTACTAATTCCAAACTCCCTTATTGTATTAAAAGTGGTGGATTTTTTGAAGTGCTTAAATTGAGTGTGAAGGCAGTAGTATGTCAAGTTCTTAATGAGAAAAATAACTATGCATTCAATTTTCTTGTTAAATAGTTAAGGAGGGTCCCCAATTTATAGATTTTGGGAGAGAGCAACATAGGGCTAGGATTGAAAAGGTAAATCAAGTTCCCACAAGTCTTGAGGCTCCTCAAGGAAGGAGAGATTTATAAGTGCATGAAGTGGATTTGTTGAGATGGGAGACTCCAAATTTGTAGGATAATGAAGGGTGGAGATAAATCTTAGGGAAGAGTGAATGGTGGGGATGGGATGGGATGGATTACCTCAAAGTAATTCAAAGTACTTTAGAAGGATTTCAAAAATGGGAGATTTGGAGTGTTCCCACACTCAAACTAAATGGGGAAATTTAAAATTTATATTTATGGTAAATGGAATATTTTCCCCATTTCCCAAGTAGCTCTTGCTATGTTATTCATGTACAAGCTATGACATGTGGATTCACATGGGGAGTTGGGTGATTCAAACATTTTAATCATTGTTTACATCATGCAAATGACTAAAAAAGGTTAGGTAGTAGAGGGTGATTAGGGGGAATAATAAAAAATGGATGAAATGAGAAATTAGATAAATAGAAATATTCTTTTAATTTAGGAGGTAAGGGGATATAGGTCTATGTAAATAAATATTGAATTTTTTTACCAAGAGGTGGGCCTTAGGAATGATAGAAAAAGATTTTAGATTATGAAAATTCATAGAATAAATATATATAAAATAATAAATATAATAACTTATTGATGTTATTTAATTAATATTTGGAGTGAAAATATAATAATTAATCAAGTACAAATGATTAATTATACAAGGAATAGTTAGGATTGATGGGATATCAATTTTACATGTTTATAATTTCCCCTATTTGAATGGCATTAGAATAAAATTATTTCAATATTTATATAGCACATTTGCATAAGAAATGGAAAATTAAGATGTCTAGATGTAGAAGAAATAGAAAAATATGATAGAAGGATTATGCCCCCTTGAGAGGGTAGGAAATAAAAAAGGGGCTTAGGTGGCCTCTCAAAAGAAGAAAATAAAATTAAAAATGGATAAAGGAGGTAAAATAGGAATGAATGTAAGAAAAATAAAAGAAAATGGAGGTGGAATGAGGAAATGAGAGTAGAAACTATAAAAAGCTCGGTGAATAAATAGTGTTGGTGGGTTGAAAAACTATTCATTTTCATCCTAGAAAATAGTAATTTTGAGACAAGAGAGAAATAGTAGTGGATCAAAGATGGTGCATGTACCAGTTCACAAGCATTGGGTAGAGTGCCTAAGGCAATATAAGTGCCAGGAGGATAGTGGGCCAATCGTAAATACCTAGAATGTTAGCATTTATTGCATTTTAAGTCATTAATGGGGGAAGAGGTCAATTATCACAATCATTGAATTATAAAAACATGATTTAGTGCATGATTAAGTGGTTGGGGTGTATGTGTCAAAAGATACAATAGGTCTTGAGTGTTTTAGCTCGTATATGTGAAAAATGAAACAGTTGCATAAAAATGTAGTGTATGAATAGAAAGTGTTGTGTATTCATATGATACATAATTATTACAAAAAAAATGATACATATGCATAAAAAGGCATATGCATTAAAATGAGGTGTATGTATCATATAAAATGGTATATGCACCAAGCAATGGAAATGATCTTGTGATTGTTGCATGGGTAATGAGGCACATACATGGCATAATGCAATAATTATGTTGGGGTAGGAAAAAGGTATGGGTACGCTTTCATAGAATTAGATTAGCATATTTATGATGATTAATATGTGATGGGAAATGGTGTGTAGGAGAAAATAAAGATGCTAGATACTTCAAAGAGAAAATTGAGGGTATTGACATTGATGCAAGGTTTTGGAAATGCAAAGAAGGTGATGTTGAAAACCTATAGGTTGGAGTATAATATGTAAATTTCAATAATTAGGTTACATAGATCTATGTTGACTACCTTAGTAGAGAGGTGGAGATCCTATATTTCCACATTCCAACTAGGGAGATGATATTGATTCTAGTGGATGTGCGTCAAATTATGTGGGTATTGTTTTAGAATTGATTGATGTAATGTGCCAAAAGTAATGAGCTGAAGGCAACAGAGTGAGTGTGAGTATGCAAAGAAGTAGCTAAAGTGTGCTAAAGGTAGTGAGTTGTAGATAGCAATGTATGTTTGTGTAAGGAATTGAATGTGCTAAGTAAGAGTGTTGGAAGAAGTGAGATGAAGGTAGCTAAGTTTGTTGAGCATATGTATGTGAGAGTGTGCCAATAGAAATGAGATGGATGTAATAGAGGTGTTGTGTTTTATGATGGTCAAATTTTCTATGCTAAGGTTGTATTCTCTTTTTTCATGTGTTGTAATTTGTAAGGATTTTTAAACTTCCTTTGGTTGAAGCTATAAAACATGTAAAAAAAATTTCATTTGTGAGGCTAGATTTTGATAGTAGCTCCAAGAAGCTTGCTCACCATGGTTTTTCCCTTCTAGGGTTTTCCATGTATATCTAGTGTTATGGTTGTGTGCTTTTTCCTTTGAATTAAATTTGATATCATATATTTTTAAGGCTATAAAGAAGTTATGTTTGATAAAGTTGAATTGGATAAAATTGTGGGATATACTGATTCACCCCCCATCTTAGTATATTATTATTTTTTAACAATTCCAATATTAGATTTGAATTCCTTGGTACAGCCTAACAGTTAAAGGTAGATCTTAGTCTAGAACACATGGATCAAAAATATTCCTCCTCTAAGGAACCATTGTTTGATGGAAGGAACTATGCTTTCTAGAGTGTTTGGATGGAAGCCTACCTTACTTCACTAGGGTATGATGCTTAGAGAGTTGAAAATTATGATTACATTGAACCTGATCATCCTATTACTGATGCTAATGCAAAGAAGGCTCATGAGAACAATGCTAAGGAAAATAATGCTATCTTGAGTGGCTTGAAAAACTCTAAATTTTTTAAGGTAGTGCAGTGCAACACAACCAAGGAGATATCAAATAAACTCAAGAATCTATATGAAGGAATGGTAGTGTGTAGAAAGAAAAATTACAATTTCTTACAAAACATAGTTTGAGAAGTTGAGGATGAAGGAAGAGGTGAAAATTGCTAGCTATTTTCTTTGGGTGGATGAAGCATTCAATGGGATTAAAGGATTAGGTGAAGATATAATTGACTTAGTGGTTGTGAAGAAAGTGTTGAGAACTCTCACTCACCGATTTGATTCAAAGTTCTTTACAATTGAAGAAGCCAATGATTTGATAAAACTTACCATTGAATAAGTTTTTGGATCTCACTTCCTATGAGATGAGAAATGAAGTTCAAGGTTCACATAAAAGAGAAGTTGCATTCAAAGTTGTGAAGAAAGAAGATGAATCTGGTTCACACAGTGAATCTAAGGAAGAAGAAGAAAACTTTATGAGAAAGTTGAAGAAGGGATCATACAAGTATAAAGGTAAATAACCTTTCAAATTTTTTAATTGTCGAAGAATTGGTCATTATTCTTCTAAATATCCTTTTAGAGAAAATGAAAGTAGAAGCAAGGGTTTCAAGAGAAATAACTTTAGAAGGAACCTTCTTTCCAAAGAAGCAAATCACTACACATCAGATGATGAAGGAGGAGAATTGCTATTCATAGCCAAGGTGATATTTGATGGCTTTGAAAAGACTATGAGTGAAGAAGAACTGTAAAGTTGATTTTGAAGGTGAACTTGTTTCTACTCTTGAACACTTGGAATGTGCAAGGAAAGAGAAAAAAGAACTAAAAATCCCAGTCAAATTCAAGAAAATGAATGTAAAAGACTTAAAAGGGAATTGGAAAAGGAAAAGTCTGAAATTATGGAAGGATCAAATCCAATCAGGCCTCAAAGAATACCTTACCAAGTAAGGAGATTCTTCACAAATAGGTTTAATCATATATTTTTTGGTTATTGTTTTATTTGTAGTAAGTATTGTCATGTAAGGCTATAGACTGCATGTTAATGTGATATGTTAAATTTTCAACAATATTGGACATATTGCAAAATATTGTAGAAGTGAATTGGAAAAATGAGTAACTCAAAAGGCAGATGATATTGAGAAAGAAAAGGAAAAAAAAATAGGTTGAAAATTTAATGGTTGTTCGAACAGCATTTCATGCTCAAGGGAAAACAAATCTCTAGGTGATAGATAGTGGATTCTCAAGTCACATGACAAATAACAAAAGAAAATTCATAAATCTTGTCAAATGGAATGGTAGATCAATTAATTTTGGAGATAATTCATTACGAAAGATCTATGGAAAGAGAAAAATAAGTATTGATGGGAAATCCAAGATAGAAGGCATTCTCTATGTTGAAGGTCTCAAGTATAACCTTATTAGTGTAAGCCAAATGTGCAACAAAGGATATAATCTTATGTTTCATGATCAAGGGTGTGAGATTAGAAGAGAAAATTTTGGAAATTTCGTGGCAAAAAGAGCTAAGATAGAAAACTACTTGTACAACCTAAAGGGTGTTAATGGAAGAAGTTGTCTTCTAGGAAAAACAAATGAATGTTGGATATAGAACAAGAGGATGGGACACATTAACTTTGATAACCTGGTGAAGATTATCTTCATGCAAGTAGTAAGAGATATACCAAATATTTTCAAGCCTACAAGCACCATGTGTGTAAAGAATGTTAGCTTGGGAAGCAGACAAGGATAAGATTCAAGAACAAGGAGCATTCTTCTGCAAGACCATTGGAATTGATTTATACCAATTTGTACGGACCTACTAGAAAATAGATTCTTCAAGGAGAAAGGTATTTCATGTTAATCATTGATTATTTCTCTAGGATGGCATGGGTTACATTCTTAAGAGAAAAATCAAAAGCTTTCAGTAGATTTAATATTTTCAAGTCAATGGTTGAAAATGAAATGAGTGCTAGAATCAAGTGTTTAAGATCTAATAGAGGTGGTGAGTTCACATCAAATGAATTTGAGGAATTTTGTGAAGAAAATGGGATAAAGAGGCATTTGTCTGTTGCTAGAACTCCTCAACAAAATGTAATGGAAAAAAATAATAGAATAGTTCAGGAAATGGCAAGAATTATATTGAATGAAGCCAAGATACATGATGTATACTGGAAATAAGTAGTCCATATTACTGCTTATATTCTTAACAAAGGTCAACTAAGAGTGGAAATCACCAAGACTCTTTATGAGTTGTGGTATGGAAGACCAAAAACTATCAAGTACTTTAGAATTTTTGAAAGTAGATGTTATATCAAGAGAGGTGAGGAAGGTTTGGGAAATTTTGACTCAAGATTTGATGAAGGGATCTTTCTTAGATACTCGACTAGGAGAAAATCCTACAAATTCTACAATAAAAAACTAAGGAAGATAGTTGAGAGTGAAAATGTTAATGTTGATGAATAATCACATCAAATCACACTTGAGCAAGAAGACTAATGGTGAGATGAACCTGTTTTTTCAGAAGAAAAGGAAGAGGATATTGTAGAAAAGGAAGAAGCACAAGACAAAGAACCCAAGACTCCTACCAAGTATGTTCAAAAAAATCATTCAGGGGATCAAATTATTGGAGACAAGAATGTAAGAGTGCAGACAATGAGAATATTTGCAAGGAAAACTGAATAGGTAAATTCATCTTTGCTATCAAGAATGGAACCTAAGACTTTTGTTGATGCTAGCAAGGATGGGTGTGCAAGATCATGATGGGTCGAAAAGTGGCGATATAATGGATATGTGTAGGGTATGTGGCTGATGACTTTTTTTTACCCAAAATTGATGAAACGAAAAGGGTTTTTATAGGAGATTCTCAGCTTTCCACCAATATAAATTATGCTTTACTTTGAATTTAATAAATTATTATTATTCATTTTCTATTTGAATTATGACTAAAGTCCCGATTGATAGGTTGATTGAAAAACATCTATAGATTTGAAATGGTACCACATCTTTTGAATTTGAAACATGTGTCACATTCTATGCTTCGCATACTATAGGATTAAAAAAATGAATTTCATGAAGTTTTGACCAAGTTAAGGTGGTTAGACATACGAGTTTTTATATTTTTTTAAAGTTGTAATAAAAAATTGATAATTAATTATTTACTTGGAAAAAAATTACAAAAAATATACATCACATCGAGACATGAGTTCTTTACTTATATGTAAAATTTTATAAAAAAATATTATCATTTTATTGTGGTTAGGGTGGTCAGACAGACACCTACTTCTTATTTATTTCCTGAAATTTAAGTACTACTTCATTGAAATTTCAAATTTTCACCAAATAGATTTTTTTTTTAAATAAACCTAGTATTTTAGAAACTAAATTCAATTTTCTACATATTCTATTCTTACATATTTTTGAAATAATATAGATAACTTATTCAAATTTTTACATCAACTTTCCTAACTCTGATTTTTCTAAATTTTTTGCCACTTAAGGGCCTATTTTTTCCATGATGATCCTGCACGTACCCATATGAAGGATGGATTCAAGCAATGGAAGAAGAACTAAATTAGATAGAGAAAAATTAGACTTGGGAATTGGTGCCAAGGGCTACAGACAATAATGTAATAGGAACAAAATGGGTGTTCAAAAACAAATTGAATGAAGATGGAGAAGTAGTGAGAAACAAAGCAAGACTGGTATTCAAATGTTATTCACAAGTAGAAGGGATTGACTTCGAGGATACATTTTCTCTAGTGTCAAGAATAGAGGTAGTCAAAATGTTTCTTGCATTTTCTTTTCACAAGGACTTTAAGGTATATCAAATGAAATTGAAATTTTCCTTCCTAAATGGTGACTTGGAAGAAGAATTTTACATAGAGTAGCTTGATGGATTTTAGCTATCAAAAGACCAAAAAATGATATGAAGACTTAAGAAAGCTTTATATGGTCTCAAAAAATCCCCTAGGGCTTGGTATGAAAGGTTGGACAAGTACCTACTTCAACAGGGCTTCAAGAAACATATCGCAGATAGAAATCTCTACATCAAAATTAAGTGTGAATAAATTCTAATAGTTTTTGTATATGTTGATGATATAATCTTTAGTGGAAATGATGAAATGTGTAAGATATTTGCTGAAGAGATGTATAAGGAATTTGAAATTTCTATGATAGGTGAGCTATCATTCTTTCTTGGGATTCAAATTGCTCAATCAAATGTAACCGATGGATTAGTTTGGGTTGACTACACTTGATCCATGAGGATATGAAGCATAATCATGTCACTAAACGTCAATCCCAATAAGATCACTCAATAAACACTAAATGAGGAATCCATTAAAACTTAGCATATTAAACTACGAAACCTTTAGAAATATCTATTCTAATCCATTGAAACTTATCTTATTGGGGGAGTGGTGTCGCATTGATGTGGAATGGTGACCCTTTCCCAATCTCGTGGATAAATGAGCATGTTTTGATCGATTATATTGAAGAGAATCATCAAAACCAATGATAGATGTGTATAAAAACATGATTTAAAGCTAAATGATCCTTATGCAAACTATTTTAACATGATTTATGCTACAATGATCAAGATGTGTGAATGCAAAGCTAATGTAAATGAAGTTTAAGCTTAAAAAAAATTGAAATCCTAATTACATAATAATAAATGGATACATTTATGTTACCATGGAAGCAATTAATGGAAGCTAATCTAATATGCTAGTGAATTAAGCTAAAAAGATGCTAAATGTTAGTGCAAGTGAGAGTGATTTCAACAACATGAGTTTGCTCTAAAAAAGATGGATCCATTTGTCTCCAAATAGTGACCTATTTATGGGAAAGAAAATGAAAAATGAAGGGTCAAGATTGAAAAAGCTAATCAATGGTCAAGGATGGAAGAAGTGGGAGGCATGGATCATGGATTCTCATCAACGGAGGAGAATCAATGATGAGATTTAATCAAGGGTTCTCCTTTGTCCAAACATTTATCACACTTTTAACTTGCACAAGAGGTCACAAGTTAAATTTCTCAAGAAGTCAAGTAAGTTTGTTAGAAAAGGAATATTCCCCTTTTTCAAATGAGTGAGGAGAGAGAATATTCTTTGGAATATTCTCATGGGTGAGGGAAAATAGACAATTAGAAAATTAAAAAAAAAATTAATTGTGCAAAAGGGGAAGGAATATTCCATGGGAATACTCTTTTTTGAAGGAATGCGCAAAGGAGGAATATTCCCTTAAAAGTGGGGGGAAATTAGATTAATTAGTAATTGATAATTGAAAAAAGGTTTAATTATATAATTAGGGGAAAATATTAGATGATTTTCATTAAATAAAGTGATTTAATGAAAGGGGGAAAGTCAAATGACATTTAATTAAATAACTTAGGGTTATTTAATTAAATAAGAAGACTTAGGGATTTAAATTAAATAACTCGATTTATTTAATTTAATGAGACAAAATGTTAGCATGGAAGGGGGTGAATTAATCCAATTAAATTAATGAGGTTAATAGATGCAAATGACATAATTAATTAATTAGCTAGGCTAATTTAATCAATTAAGCAAAAAAAGAATGGGTTTTAAGAGGAAATGATGTTAGTATACCTGATTTGAGTGCATGATATCATTCAGGACATATTTTAGTGTCTACACAAATGATGGAGTTTTTATCTTTCAAGTAAAGTATGTCAAGGAGATGTTGAAGAAATTTGGTATGGAATATTTCAAACTAGTGAATGCTCCTATTGTAATAGGTTGCCATTTGAGAAAAGATGATGAGTCACCTAAGGCTGATTAGACTCTATATAGGTATATGATTGGGGGCCTACTATACTTAACAACATCAAGGCCTAATATTATGTAAGTTGTTTGTTTGGTTGCAACGTTTCAATCTAATCCAAGAGAAACTCATGAGAAGGTTGTCAAGAGGATCTTCAAATATTTAAAGAGCACTCTAGATTATGGATTGTGGTACCAAAAAGGTAATGAATTTTCTTTGAGTGCATTTACTAATGTTGATTGAGATAGTATTGGTGATGATAGGAGAAGTACCAGCGATGGATATTTCTTCTTGGGAGAAAAATTGGTCTCATGGTTTAGTACGAAATAGGATTCAATGTCCCTAACAACAATAGAAGTAGAGTATATAGTTGCAACATCCTACTACACTCAAGTGTTGTGGATGAAGCAAAAACTAAAGGATATCAAAGTGATTTATGATGAGCCCATTCCTATTTTATGTGATAATACAAGTGCCATAAATATTTCAAAGAATTTAGTGATGCATTCTAGAACCAAGCATATATCTATCAGGTATCACTTCTTAAGAGAAAAGATTGAAAAAAAAAAGTAATATTTGAGTATGTGCTTACTAAGGAACAAGTTGCAAACATCTTTACAAAGGAACTTTCTAAGGACACATTTGAATACCTCAAATAGAAGTTAAGATTTTTCGCCTCTCCTTCATCTAACTAGATGCGGGGTGTGTGCAAGAAGTTAAGTCCACCTTTTGGCCAAAAAGTGGAAGTGTTTTCCTTATTTTCTGAATTTTTCTCATTTGACCTAAAAATTTGAAGCACTTAAAGATAGAATCTTAAAAAAGGTTAGTACTATGAAATGTAGTACTCCAAGTCTATTTTCCAAATAGGTAATTTATTTTAATACCCAGATCATACAAATTTATTTTCAATAGGAATGTCTCAAAACCACTATTTAAAAGTCACTTTTTTTTACTATACCATGCACGCGTACATCATCCATATTTTGACCTAAATAATTATACTTTTTTTTAATCCTTTTTGGAAAATATTTATAACACACTAAATACTGTGCATGATTTTTTTGTGTAATTTAAAAAAAAAATTGTTATTTTTTTATTGGCCATAATTGTTGTTTTGAAAATTCCTCATGTGCGTCACACATAAGATGACCTAAACTTATCATTTATTTTTTAAATTGAGAATAATTGTCTGGAGAATGTGCGCATATAATTTTTTTTTCAAAAAATTATTTTAATAATTTTTTTTTAAAATACTAAAAAGCCTGATACCACTAATGTTGAGCTGAGGAGAAGATGGCTCTGCAAGCGCTGCATGAGGCCGTAGCCATCTAGGCTTGGCCTACATGTGGTCTTTTGGTGGTTGCATGCGTGTTTGGAGGTCGGATATGTTCTCTTCTTCTCTGGAGCTTCTTGGGGGTGGGTTTTTTACGCTATTCGGGGGGAGGTTCTTTTCTTTTGAAGCAGGTGTGTATTCTGGGGTTGTGGGGCTATGATCTTGGTCTCTAGTGGAGTGTGCCTTCATCAAAGGGCTCTTGGTTTTGATTTTGGCCTTGCTTGCTCATTTTTTGTTGTGTGCTCTTTGATGGATACTGGAGAATCTTCTAGGGTTTGTCCCAATATGGACTTCCATTCTACTTTTGGTTTGAAACCCTCTCCACAGGGTTCGAAGATTTTGATAATAATATTTTTTCGGTGGAACCTGAGAAAGTCGAGATGGGCTCGGTAGGGGGGCCTAGAATTCTAAAGATTAATGGGTGCCTCGAATGGTGTAAAGAGAGGCCAAATGTAGTCATTCCAATGGAGATGTTGGCTGAAGACATTGATTATTATGCACGGCATTCTCTTTATTGCAAATTCTTAGGTTTGAAAATTTATTTGCAATTCTTGGATATGTGGGCTCAAAAGACATGGATGCCTGAGGGAGAGATGGAGATCCGCCTCCTGGTAAATAACTACTTCATGGTTACATTTGACTACTTGGCTGATCAGAATAGGATTTTTGAAGGGGGGCCGTATTTTTATAACCAAGTGGGCTTATTCATTAAGCCATGGCATGCTGGCTTCAACCCGGCGGAGGAACTTCCGAATCGGGTTCCGGTTTGGGTTCATCTTCTAAGGCTCCCTGTGGAATGATGGCGAGAGGATGTGTTGTACCTATTAGCCTCGAAGCTGGGGAAACCTGTGGGTTCGTCTCAGCAAATGCAATTCAAAAAGGTAATGACTTTTGCCCAGTTCTGTGTAGAAATTGATTTAAGTAAGCCATTGCCATACTCTTTAGAAGTGAGTGTAAGAGATTATTCATGGGTGCAACAGTTGGATTATGAAACACTTCCCTTCCATTGTCATTTATGTCATGAGTATGGTCACCTCCTACGTAGATGTCCAAAGGCCAAGCCTTTGGAGGCTCAATCTTCTCAACCTTCGGCTAATCCACCTAGGGTGGATAAGGGCAAGGACCCCATTCAGGGTTTTGGTGGTAGGGAAGATGATTTTATTCCCGTTAGATGCTGAAACAGAAATAAAGGTCATAAAAGGACTTTGAAGGACAGGCAGGTGGAGGACACCTTCAATAGGTTTGAGGTGTTAGAGGATCTTAGTTAGCAGGAGGTGAACCAAGGATTTTTGGATCTAGATCATGGGACTTTGGATATTGATCAACATGGCCCTTCAGTTGAGGCAATGCTTGCTCCCCAACAGGAGGGGGGTATGGGAGTGCCATGCTTAGATGAGGTCGGGAAATATCCTGGTCATGTAATACTCAACTCAGAGGTGATTATGGCTCCGCTTGCTGATGGGACTTTGGCTCTAGGGATAGATCATCAAATGGGGGTTCAGGATGAGTTGGGTAGTAGTGCTAAGGTAGTAAAAGATAGTGTGGATAAGGTTCACCTCTTGCAGAAAGTTGGTCCAGAGGTGGGCAAGAAGAATATTAAGGCGTCCTCTCAGTTGGGTGTTCTGCAAAAAGTTCTCAAGAAGGGGGGGCTGGAGAAAATTTCTAAGCTGGGAAGGAAGAAGGATGAGGAAAAGATTAAGATGATAGGAGAGACTTTGGTGGAGTCGGGGTCAGTCAAGAGTCTGGATTCGCATTTTTCATGGCCTTTGAAATGATAGTTCTCTCTTGGAATGTACGGGGCTTGAACAGTGGCCCTAGACAAAAATTTGTTCGGGATTTGATTAGGTGTCATTCGCCTAATGTTCTTTTTCTGCAGGAGACTAAGCTCTCTGTGGAGGGTATGATGGATTTAGTTCCTAAGTTATGGGGGAATGGTGGATGCCAATGCACTGGTGCTCAAAGGTCTTCTGGCAGGGTGGTGTGCTTATGGAACCCACGTAAGATCTGCCCCCTTTGGTGGGTGTCTTTTAAGTCCTCCCTTTCCATGGTGGCCTCTTGTTTTATGTCAAGAAAAATTGCTCTCTTCTCCAATGTGTATGCACCTGTGGAGTTGCAAGGCAAGCAACTTTTGTGGTCCAACATTCATTTAGTTCACAGCTTATTTCCCTACCATCCTTGGATTATTGGAGGTGATTTTAATGCTATCACAGAGCTTGCAGAGAAACGAGGTGGTATTGCAAGGCTGGAGGCTTTTGCATTACTGCTCCAGGACAATATCTATGCTTTGAATCTTGTGGATATCAAGCCTGGCAATGGTCTTTTTACTTGGAATAATAGGAGAATTGGTGATGCTTCTATTTTTGAAAGACTTGATAGATTTTTGGTGTCTAGTTTTTGGGTGGGGGACAGGTGGTTGACTAGTTCTAAAATTTTGGATGGTTGTGGTTCTGACCATTGGCCTATTAAGCTAGTGGTTGATGTGCCTCAACGGTGTGCTAGACAGACCTTTAAGTTCCAACTCATGTGGCTTAGGGATGAATCTCTTCATGTTTTGCTCCCTGGTTGGTGGGATCAGGGGAAGCCAGCATATGGCACTACCATGTACTCTTTCTCAAAGAGGCTCCAGTATGTTAAATACAAATTGAAAAGATGGAATAGGCAGCATTTTGGTAATTTATTTCAGGAAAAGAAAAAGGCACGAGATAATCTGGACCTAATTACTAGACAAATTCGAGATCAAGGCCTCTCAGAGGAGCTGAGTTTATTAGAGGTTGCTGCAACAAAAGAGCTTGAGGAATGGGAGTTAAGAGAAGAGATTTTTTGGAAACAAAAGTCTCGTATTGAATGGCTCCAGGCTGGGGATCGAAACACTGCTTTCTTCCATAACTCAGTTAAGGATCGGAGACAAGGTAATGCTATTTCTTCTATTCTGTTGCCTAATGGGGAATCTTTGTCCTCTTCAGCCTCTATTTCAGCTGAATGCATTCAGTATTTCTCTACCCTTTTCTTTGAGGATTCGCCTCCTGCGGAGGAGGATGAAGCTAAAATTTTAGATTGTATCCCGAAGCTGGTGACTAATGAAATGAATGAATCATTGCTTGCTCCTATTACCTTGTCGGAGCTTGAGAAGGTTGTGTTCCAGATGAAGAAAGGTAAAGCTCCTAGGCCTGATGGATTCCCCATTGAATTTTTTCAGGAGTTCTGGGAAGTGGTTAAATTGGACCTTTTAGAGGTTGTCCAAGAATCTTTTATGCATAAACAAATGTTGAAGTCCCTGAATGCTACTTTTTTAGCTCTTATTCCTAAGAAGATGGGAGCTAACTCCTTGGATTTGTTTAGGCCTATAGCTCTATGTAATGTTGTGTATAAAATTATTACTAAGTTGATTGCAGAAAGGCTGAAGCCTTGGCTTAATGACTTAATTTCTAAAGAGCAGGGGGGTTTTGTTGTTGGAAGACAGATCATGGATGGGGTGGTTATTGCTGCTGAGGCCATCCATTCTATGGAGTCCTCAAAAGATAAATCTATTTTTATCAAGTTGGACATCGCTAAAGCATATGATCGTGTTAAATGGAGCTTTCTATTTAAAATCCTTGGAGCTTTTGGCTTTGCGGAGGGTTGGATTGAATGGGTTAGGAGTTGTGTCACTTCCTCCTCCTTTTCGGTGCTTATCAATGGTGAGCCCACTTGTTTGTTTGATGCTTCTAGAGGCCTCAGGCAAGGAGATCCCCTATCTCCTTACTTATTCATCCCCCTTGCAGAAGGCCTGGGAAGACTTGTTCGTGCTCAGGTTGCTAGTGGCTTGCTTCAGGGATGGAGTTGGGGAGATGGTATTCCCCTTCAGTCTCATCTACAATTTGTAGATGATACTGCCTTGATGGGCAAGGCTAAGGTTGAGGAGGCTCTCAATTGGCATAGTGTTTTGGACAGTTACTTGGCAGCTTCTGGGCAACGCATAAATGAGGGGAAGTCCTTCATATATTTCTTCCACACTCCTAAGGGTATTCAAAGGAGAATTGTTGGTATCCTTCAGTTTCAGATTGGTTCGCTTCCTTTTTCCTATCTTGGAATCCCTCTTGCTGTTCCTCTCTCCCCAAAAATTTTTGGCAAGAGACTCTTGATAAGTTTCAAAGATTGGTCAGTCATTGGACTTGTAGGTGGCTTTCTTCAGCAGGTAGAGTGACTCTTTTAAAGTTGGTTGTCCAGGCTCTTCCTATTTATAAATGCTTTGTTCTTTCTTCTCCTTCAAGTTTTATTAAAGATTTTGAGAAATTGTTTCGTCAGTTTCTATGGGCTGGTAATCTTCTTCATAGAAATTGGAGTCTGGTGAAGTGGGATGTTGTTTGTAGGCCAAAGCAGGAGGGGGGTCTTGGTTTACGGTGGACTAATTTGAATGGGCAAGCCTTGGCTGCTAAGTTGTATTGGCGTTGGTGCTCTCAACAACATATGTGCTGGGCTAAAATTCTAACCTTCAAATATTTGGGGGAAGTAGAAAGTAGGGAGGTAGCAAGGTTTAGTATGGAGGGGAAAGGCTCTGTGATTTGGAGTACCCTTAAACATGGTTCCAAGTTGGTTAAACAGGGACTTTTTTGGATTTGTAATGGGGGTCGAGATGCTCTTTTCTGGCATGATTCTTGGGATGGATACCCACCCATTGTGTCATCTCATCCCCATCTCCAAGATTTGTGCCAGATTTTTGTGGAGGCGGGTTGGAGTCATGTAGCAAATTTCAAATCTCAACAATCTTTGGGTCAAATTTCTATGTCCAGGTGGAAGAGCCCCTTGGATTGGCCTCCTGGTGGTGCAATGGAGGATCGTCAAGAGCTTGCTAATATTTTATCGAGTTGTGTCTATAATTCCCTCCAAGGGGGTGATGTGCTTGCTTGGGGTCCTGACTTGAAAGGAAAATTTTCGGTTGCCTCTGGTTATCAGGTTTTGGATAAACAGGTTTTTGGAAGCTCCCAGGTTTCTTGGTGGAAGCATGTTTGGAATAAATTTTCTTGGCCTAAGTGTAATTTTTTCTCTTGGCTCATGGTTCAAGGTAAGTGTCTTACTTGGGACAATCTTTGGAAACATGGGTTCCAGGGCCCCTCCATGTGCATTCTATGTGGTCATCATGATGAATTCTTATCGCATCTCTTTTTTCAGTGTTCTTTTGTTAAGACTATCTGGCATCACTGGTGGAATCTTTGGAGCTTACCGTGTTGCCATGTCTCTTCTTTGGAGGATTTTTGGAAGAGACAGGGGTCTTCTCCTGCTACAACCTCTTTTCTTAAAATTGCTTGGAGCATTGGTCCTAGTTTGATTGTTTGGAAAATTTGGTTGGAACGTAACAGAAGAATATTCTTGGATAAAAAATTGATCATGGGGCAGCTTTGGAGGTGAATTCTTGGGGCTTTGCAGGAGACTTTGACTGCAAAGTGTGACTTGTCTGTCCTGATTGATCCTGGAGACTTGGGTGTTGTAAATGCTCTAGGTCTTGCCATAGGGGAGAAGTGTATTTTGAGCAAAGTGCATCGTAGGCGAGGGCGTGAGAGGGTTGCTCGTGAGGGCTTTTGGTGCCCGCCTGCTCTAGGGGAGTTGAAAATTAATACGGATGCGTCATCTAGGGGTAGCCCTAGGCATGTTGGGGTTGGTGGTATTGGTAGAGATAGCCTTGGAGTGGTGGTTTTCTTCTTTTCTATGTATCGTGGTTTGCAAACTAATAATCTTATCGAGGCAAGTGCTATTCTCTTGGCGATTGAGCATGCGGTTTCCCTTGGATGGCGGCGGATTGTTTGTGAAGCTAATTCTCAGGTGGTTATTGATATGTTGAATAATCAAAATTTGGAGGATGTGAATTGGTAGCTAGCTGTGGTTTTCAAACAAATTATTTCTATGTGCTCTACCTTGGAGTCCATTGTTTTCTGCCATATTCTGCGGGAGTGGAATAGGGTGGCTGATGGGCTGGCTAGATGGGCATCGAAAAAGACTGATTCTTGGTCTATGGATGATTGGAGCAATCTCCCTGTTGATATGGCCTCTGTTCTTGAGGAGTGGGTTGTTGAGGATATGAGGTGCTTCTTGGGTGTGAATTAATTCTTGTTGTTTTTGGCCCCTTGTGGCTTCTTTCTTTGGACTTTGTATTGTTGTTATGATTCAATAAAGTTTTCACCCTCCTTTTATTAAAAAAAAATACTAAAAAGCATTTGATATTTCAAGTTTATGGACCAGTTTCATCAAAAAATTTAAAAAAGAAAAATAATCTAATTGTAAAAAATCACTTATTTGGAATCTACACAATCTCATAGATATAATGTGTTTTAATTTTTTCAAAAAATTATGCAAAAAGCATCTTCAGACATATGTCCAAAGTCCACTATTTTCTACTAACACTAACATGACCTTCAAGTTGCAAGTCAAAGCAGGTCTAAAGCTAAGGGTTGGCTCCCCAAGCCTTTTTTTCTAACATGAAACCCACAGCAAAAATTGGATCAAAATTTTATTTTTTAGAAGTGGGATCCCATTTCTAAATGAGATCGCATTTGGTTTTTTTAAATAGAATTAAGCCTTTATGAAACGAGATCCTGTTTTTGGCCCAGGGTCTCGAAGAAAAATGAGATCCTATTTCGTTTTGGCTAGTTTTGGGTTTTTCTCTCTAAAACTTCAACTGTAAGTGGACTCATCTTCTTGAATTTACCTTGCATAGTTGGTGCATCTATCCAAGGGGAGAAATTCAAGACATATTTTATCCTTGGAGTGATGAGGGCTACCTCTTAGGGGGGTAGGTAGAAAGAGTCTAAAAAGGGTGAAAAGGTTTGTACTAACAGGGGGAGTCTATCTATTGTTGCAAATATAGTTGAAGACCCCTTTTCCCTTAATTTCAAAGGTGGAGAAAATGCATAACCAATTGGGTGTTGCCATCAATTCCAAAGGGGAAGATTGTTACAAGTTTGCTACAAGTGTTGTCATTGATGTCAAATGGAATGGATTTTGTTGCAAGTGTTGTCTTGCTAAAGGTGTTATCTTTGATGTTAATAGAGTAGTTATGTGTGGAAGGTTGCATGTGATGCAATCAAGTGTGTTTATTAGAAGTGTTGGACATGATTATGATTGTCATGAGCATGCTATACATAGTTGTATCTCTTCTATTTCTCATGTATAAGTGAATGTTGTTATGTAGAATTTGTGTTTTTTTCATGTTGATATGGTGTTGTGAATGTTGTATTCATTTTCCCTTGATGTAAAACATTACATATGATATGAAAAATGTATGAAATTTTTCATGCACTTAGTGGCTTAAGAAGTTGTACTAAAAAGCTTTGGAGAATTCTCTGCATTCCTTTGTATTTGAAGATATAGCCTTGTAGTTTGGAAGCTAGTTAGAGAAAATTTTAAAGTATGTATGTTCCTATTTTCAGAACATAAAAGTTATCGTAGATATTTCCAAAACTAGCATAGTGAAGAATATGTTTTTATAGTTAAGTAGGTTCAGAGAAATGTTTTTTATTTCTCCACAATTGATGTTGTGGTCTTACGGTTTGGAGGATTTTTTCAAATTGTCTATATGTTTTCTAAATTCAATTTTTAGGTGTCAATGTGTACTGCAAGTTGAATTTTCAATGTTCTATCTCAAGACTGTGTTTTTTGGGTTTGCAAGTGATGTTGGGTTTAGTGTTTGTTCGCTTGTGACAACATAATATTGTATTCAAATTTGTAAATGGAGTGCATGGAAATATTTTTGAATATCATATAATGCTTGTAATATAATCCGCATGAAGTTATTTGGTCTCTCTAGTACCACTTATGGTCTTGAGTTAATATTTGGAGGGTTAAGTGTTTTCTAGGATGACTTGGTATATGTTAGAGTATTCATGCATTAGCTAATAATTAATTAATATTTAATGAATTATTAGTCTAATTTATTCTCATGCACTTAACCTAAACTCGGGAGTGATTTTCTATGTTAACTAGAGAGCTATTATTAGATCATTCTATCTCATTGCATGAGATGTTGACATTTTCATGGTCTAATCCTTTTCTCATTTAGGGTTGTTCCTATATAGCACTCAACCCTCATTGTACTATCAATCCTTTTGAATACCTTTGGAAACCTTTGAGGACTCTTTCTTTCCTTGAAGATTCTTCATGAGGTTCACTATGTAGCTTTTTCTTGTTGAGTAATATTGCATATATTGTTTGTAGATCTCTTGCATGGAAGGTGTCTTTGTTCATTGTTTGATCTTGTGGATCATGTTTTTTCACAATTCTAACACAGTATCAAAGCATGGATTCAACAAATCCCTACTCAATTTATGAGGTTTTTTTCTTCAACAAGGATTGGGCATGTGCAAGATCATGGGGGTCCAAAAAGTAGCAATAAGAAGAAAAAAAATGTGTTTTTACTTATCCAAAATCGTGAAAAAAAAAATGTGACTTTTTGTATGGGTCGGGTAAAATTTGAATTTGGTTTGGTAATACCAAACCAAAATGGATATCTGTTAATAATGGATATACATTTCTTGAAATTAATTTTCATCAATTTATGTATTCAAAATGGATATCCATTTTCAATAAGTATTTTAATTAATTTTATATTTTCAAAATGGATATTTGTTTTACTCAAAATGGATATCCATTTTGAAAATCCTAAAAAGCACACTTTAGTAAAATGGGCATAAATTTTGCATTATTGATCAAAATTTTGATTTTTTAAGCCATTGAAAAGGTGATTCAAAGGTCTACACAATGGATAAGATTATTCTAATAGATTGAACATAAAAAATAATTACAATCATTTTAAGTTTCTCCTTAAGTTTTAGAATTTGAAATGTTCATAATTCTTGCATACAAAATCTTTTCTTCATTTTATTTTTGCAATAATCATCCTAAATGACTTGAATCATTGAAGAAGTAATTAATAATGAATTTTTTTTATTTATTACTAAGGAGAGTAAAAAAATTGCATAAATCATAATAGAAGGCCTCCTTGTTGTCTTTGATCCTATGTGTACCTTTTCCCAATTTGAGCTTGGAGAACATATATATATATATATATAGCTATCTCTCCTTCTCTCCCCCTCTCCTTAACTTATCCTCTCTACCTATCTCTCCATTTTTCCCTTACTCTACCTCTATCTCTCTCTCTCTCTCTATATATATATATATATATATATATATATATATATATATATATATATATATATATATATATATATAATCTAGACCTTTTCATTAAGTTATATTCATCTCTCTCTCTCACTCATATATACACACACACCCTATTTATGTCTACTCTCCATCCCTCTCTATCTCTCCCTCTTTATCTCTACATATTTATCTCTCTCTCTCTATCTCTATTTCTCTCTCTATCACTTTATCTTACCATATATATCTTTCTATCTCCATATTCCTCTATATCTCTCTATATCTTCATCCCTATTAATAACTCCCTAGCTCTCTATATTTGAATATCTCCATTTTCCTCTCTTTATCTATATATATTTTCTCCCTCTCCCTCTATCTTCCTCTCTACCTTTCTATAGAGAGAGAGAGGGTGAGTGGAGATAGAGAGTAGAAAGGGAAGGTTAAAGAGGTAGAGAGGAGAGAGAAGAGAGAGGTATCTAGAGAGATATCTAAAGGGAGATACTTGGGGAAAGAGGGAGGAATGGAGTGATAAGTAAATATAGATAGAGATAGAGAGGGGATATAGAGAGAAGTAGAGAGGGGGTGAGAAATCAAGAGGTAGAGATAGAGAGCTAGGATGGGAGCGATATAGGAAAATTTAGGTAGAAAGAGAGGAGGATGGAGATGGGGAATAAAGAGAAGTGAAGATGGAGAGATGGAGAGGTAAGGTGGGAGGGATAGAGGTGGAGTGAGGGTGAAGGGGTATATAGGGAAGTATAGAGGGAATGAGAGAGAGAGAGAGTGGGGGGGAGGGAGAGTGGGAAGGGTAGGTAGGTAATGAGAGAGGTAGGGTGGGAGGGATAGAGGGAGAAGTAGGTAGAGAGAGGGTGAGTGGGAAGGTGGGAGAGAGTTAGATAGGAGAGAGGGTGAAAAGAGATATAAAGAGACATCAAAAAGGAGAGAGAGGGGGAATGAGGAAGGGATGGAGTGAGAGGTAGGTAGCAAGAAATAGAGAAGCGAGATAAAGAGAATTAGAGAGGGAGGAAGGAAGGGAGAGGTAGAGATAGAGAGGTAGGGTGGGATGTATATAGGGAGAGGTAGGTAGACAAAGATGAAGATGTAGATGGGAGATAAAGAAGTAGAGACAAAGATAGAGAGAGGTAATGTGGTCACCTTCCATATCTCTACCTATCTCTCCATCTATCCTTTCAACCTTACCTCTCTCTCTTTTTTTATACTTCTCTTTATCTCCCATATACATCTTCATCTCTATCTAACTACCTCTCCCTATATCTCTCACACCCTACCTCTCTATCTCTACCTCTCCCTTCCTCCCTCCCTCTCTACTTCTCTCTATCTTCCCTCTTCACTTCTCTCTACCTACCTCTCACTCCATACCTCTCTCATTCCCCCTCTCCCTTTATATATCTCTATTCACCCTCTCTCTCCCCTCTACCTCTCTCTAACCTTTTCTCTCTACTTCTTTCTATCTCCACTCACCATCTCTCTCTACATAATTATCCATCTATCCCTCCAACCCTAATATCTCATTACCTACCTCTCCTTAAATAGGTAGAGTGATTGGAGATAGATAGAAGTAGAGAAGGAAGGTTAAATAGGTAGAGAGGAAAGAGATAAGAGAGATATAGAGAGATATCTAAAGGGAGAGACATGTGGAAAGAGGGAGGGATGGAGTGATAAGTATGTATAGAGATATCCAGAGAGGGGAGATAGAGATAATTAGAGAAGGGCGAGGAAGGGATAGGTATAGATAGAGAGATAGGGTGGAAGCGATATAGGAAAGGGTAGGTAGAAAGAGAGGAGGATGAAGATGGGGGATAAAGAGAAGTAAAGAAAAAGAGAGAGAAAGAGGGAGAGGAAAGGTTAGAGGGATAGAGGGAGAGGTAGGTAGAGAGAGGTAGGGTGAGGGGATATATAGGGAAGTATAAAGGGAATTGGAGAGAGAGGTAAGGTGGGAGGGGTAGAGTGAGATGTAGGGAGAAAGGGTGAGGGGAGATAGGGAGAAGTAGAGAGGGAATGAGAGAGAGAGGTATGTAGAGAGGGAAAGGGAGAGAGAGAGGGAGAGAAAGACAAGGAGAAAGAGGGGAGGAGGGAGAGAGGGAAGTGTTGTGCAATTTTGCACACATGCCCCACTTGGAGTAGGGACCCTCTATTTTCTGATTTCAGATGTCTCTTGGACCTTTGGTTTTATTGGATTTGTTTTTTCAAGGTCTTGGGATGTGGGTCTTGCTTCCCTTGGTCTTATCCTGAAGGTTGAATCAATCAAACTTGGTTTTTGATGAAAGTCCAGGTTTTGACCTAGTTCCAAGATTTCCAGCTCACTCAAATTTTCCCAGATCCTAGTTCGTCGTCTATCAATGTCGGGTTTTCCAGAGTCCAGGTTTCTGGTTGAATCTAGGATTTTCTGGATCACGCGGATTTTTCTGGACTTCGTCGAAGTCTTGGAGGGGTGCGTCATCCACAGAATTCATGCTCACCAGGATAGTCCAGCTAGCTCGGATTCTTCCAAAATTCTGTTTTGACCTCGGGTTTCCATATTTCCTCAATATGTCTTGTCGGTCATTAATGCTTGAGGTACATCTGCTCTGGTGCGAGTATGAGTGAATTTAAGGTCTTTTGGTGCTCTTCCTGATTTCATTGTTCGTTTTCTATTTTCTCTAGTGCTTGAGTTTATTCTTTTTGAGCTTTGGTCGTTGGATTTGGTTTACTCATGCGTGGATTCCTTGGGCGTCTGTGTTGATATTATTGCCACTGGGGAATCCTGATTCATAGTGATCACCTTGAGTTCGAGGTTTATTCAGATTTAATCCATGGTAAGTCGTTGTTTACTTCTCCTATTATTTTGCGCGTGTGATTGAATCTTTCAGGTCGTTGCTGATGATTATTTAGGTCGGCCCTTCTTGTTTTCATGGTTACATATTTATCGAATTAGGGTTTGAACTCACCTTTTCATGGGTTTTAATGCCTACACTGTGCATCCCTTTGTTTATCGATTGAATGTTGGGTATACCCCTTTGACTGGGCATTCCTGTTAGGGCGTTGCCTTGTTGGCACATAATCTGGTATAATTTGTGAAGGTAGGGTTTCAGGATGTCTGTCCAAGGTTGTTAAGTTTGGTGGAGTTGTCGTGACCTTCTTGTCCTATTTCTGGTTCTACCTTGTTTGCAACACTTGAGACCCTAGTGTGCCCTAGTTTAATCATTCTGAGGGAGAATGCCTAAATTTTGAGCTTGCTCTAACTCTCATGGCGGAGGTTTGGTTGTTAAATCTAGGGCATCATTATTTCGTCACAGGGATCAACCATCTGAGAGTTCTGGGAATTTAAATTTAGGTACAATTGAAATTTGGCTTATTGGGATTGATTTCATGACCATTAGATTTAGATAGGGGGTTTGTATGATCACTTGTTTAATGGTCTGTGCGTCAAACGATCATCGGGTTTCCGAGGTGTCCACGGAATTTTTTGCGCACCCAAATTTTTCTAGATTTTTCCTTTTCCCTAGAGTATGATGAGTTCCTAGAATTTCAAGTTATCCGCGGAAATCCGAACTATCTGGATTTTTCTGGTTTTCTACCTGGTTCCACTTGATTTTGATGTTCGAAAGTGGGGTAATGGATTGAATGTTGGATAATGATTTCTTGTTGTTTAGTGGGTGAATCTTATGATAATCATGCATTTATGTTGTCTGTATTTGATGATTTATTTGATGAGTGATGTCTTGGCAGCATGAGTCCGTCTGGGTCGGATTTCTCCAGAATTCCGCCCCAACTGAATTTCCCAGATTACCCAATTTTCCCATATTTTTGAGATTGATAATTAATGATTTATCTTAATGATTTCATGTGGTTTCGAGGATAACCTTTTGATTGGAATATGGATGATAATTGGATTTTCATGAGGCTCTTTTATGAATGTAGACTGAATTGAGCAAGGCAGCGGAAGGAAAATCCAAGGGAGTTACAGAGGGATCCTCAGTTACAGATGCTGAAAGAACAAGGCTAGATATGAAGAATCAGTTGCCAGACAGTAAGGTGGCTTCAGTTTTCTCAGAGGTCTCGGATACCAATGTAGGAGCTTGGAGATACGAAGAGTTCAAAGAAAGGTTAGCTCAGAAGGATCTATCAGTTTTGACAAAGGGAGTGGTGAAATTTGGACTAGCTCATGTGGCAGGATTTCCTCCTGCGGTTCAATGCTATGAATTGATATTGGAGTGTGCCCGACACTATGACTTTGATATGCAGAGGATTGTCAGCACTGATGGGAGAGTATTGGAAAACTTTAATCTAGTTTCCATTGCCCAGGCATTTGATATGCCAGACTTATTATGTGTCTGTGCCTTGGACATGGACTTGGCTAGGACTTATTATGAGGATGAGGCAAACCCTCCTGTGGTGGTTGATGTGGAGAGCTCAAGAGAGTAACCTCGGGTTTACTCAAGAAGGTCAAGAAATCCATCTCCCAAGGAGACTATGCAGAAGGCAGATCCTCTTCCAATGGCATCCACAGTACAACAACAGAAAGATACCTCTCCTTCATTGGGTATACCTGAGCAGACAATTCATGGAGAGCATGAGACCAGTGAGGAGGTGGAATCTTTCAAGGATGGGGAACTTTATAGCGCAGCTGCTGAGTTTGAGGTAGGAGATGTGGAAATGCATCCTTCTTCATTGGTGCAGTATGAGAATTCTCCTACAAGTAGTAAAGATAATAGATCCCCTGAGAAGGAGGATGTTCTTGTTAAGACTCCATCACCCCTGAAAGAAGAGGAGCCAGAGTTAGAAAACAAAGGTGATCAATCTCCGAAAAAGGAAAAGAATGAGACGGTGGATCAACATAAGGAGGTTAAGGAGGATGAAACCCAGGTGGATCCTGCTGTTCCAGATTGGCTAAACAAAGAAATCATAAGGAAACAGGTCATTATTGAGGACACTCCTCTCAACTGGGATGAAATGTTAGCCAAGATTGGAAAGGGTAAGAGGAAGAAAGTGGCCAAGGTGGTTTCCAAGATCGAAAGAGATGAAGCTAGTAATAGGGTTATTCATATTGCTACCCCTGCTGCTGATAGTAAAGATGAGGTCACCGGGAAGGATTATGATATACAAACTATCAATCTTGGGCCTACCTCTATGGAGCAAGATATTGAAGAATATGAGGGATCTAGTGCAGTGATCATTGGGAGATTGAGGAAGGAAACGCAGTCTAAGCATGAACTGAAGAAAGAGAATGAAAGGCTTAGGAAATGTTTAGAAGATTTGATGAAGCCTCTGCAATATTTTCACCCATCCTCTTCTGCTACTGCTGGTTTCTTGCCGAAGGAGACCATCTCTGAAATAGAAAAGATGAAAGCTTCTACTCTGGCTATAGTAAATTGGTTGAAGGAGGTACAAGCTAAAGGAGATGATGCAATAAAGGAGATCCTTTCAACTGGAAAGGATGCAATAAGGGCTAAGGATTGGCTAAGTCATGTTTTATCTTAGGATAAGGAGGACACTGATCTCTTATTGCAAAAAACCAAAACAATCATGGAGTATGGTAAGGATCAGCTGGTGATTGATGGAATCCTATCTTCATCCAGGGTTAGTGAGCCTTGGGAGTGGTTTGAAGCCTTGCAAATCTGACAAAAAGCCATCAAGAAGATCTATAAATAGAGGAAGCAAATAGATGGTAATTTAACTAATGTTTATGATGGATGCATAACCTTTTTCAAAATAATGACTGGCAGGAGGAAGATCGCTCCTAAGTACTTGAGTTTTGAACAATTGAAGAAATGATGGCATGATGTCTATGCCCCTGATATTGAAGATTCTGTGACAGAGCACCAACTAGATGATGCGGCTACTTATCTGGCCCTGATGGATAAGTACCTTGCATATAATGGTGATTGGGATAAAACGGTTAAGTAGTCAAAGGAAGAGATTGACTCAATCAAATGTCAGCTCAAAATCCTACCCTTGCCACCTGTTGCTGAGTTGGATAGGGTACTCTTGAAAGTTCATGAATTGTTGGATCAGAACAAGGATAAGGGAGGTGGTAGTTAATACCATGCTACTTCATGATTTGTGCTTCCCTATTATTATAGGGCATGTATTGATCCGAGTTGCATTGGGGAATGTGTTGTGGCCGACCTTGATGATGTACCAGCATTTAATGTGTGCCTTATTTTAAATTTCCTAAGGCCGACTTGTTTTGGCTACTTTTATTTTGTAAATGTCTGGCTGGGGCGACATGTTTTGAGGATTCTCTTTAAATTGGCATTCTTGCCTCATTTGTAAAGGTGGAATAGATAGTAGAGAATTAGATAAGCTAGACTAAGAGAAGAGCTAGAGTGTTTTGTAGTAGAGATAGTAGTTAGTTCTTTTGAGCAGGTGTTGTAACACAGAACAAGGGAATTGTTGCTATATTTTGGTGATCTAATACAATTGAAGGCATTGTGGTTTCTCTGGTGAATTCTTTTGTGTTAGTTTATCTTGCATGGTTCCTGTTGTTCCATCTTTTGAAATTGCTTGAAGATAGAATATTTGATGTTAAACTTAGAATTAGATTAGTTTGGAAAATAATGTTTATGATTTCATGTTTGGAATTTTTGTAGCAATCTTTGATCTATACTCCCAGTAACTATATGATTGTAGTAGACTGGTGAAGTCAACCTGGACCATACATCTCTTTGTGCTTAGTTTGATTGTGGATGAATGTCTATGATTTGAAAATCTGTATGCCTTAGAAGATTACACCTTTCTTGTGATATTGCATTGTGGGTTAAGTAGGAACTAGTTATTTGAGATTGGTCCATTCCAGGTATCTATCATTTGCATTGTTCATCTTAGAAATAGTTTAGATTTCATTATAATTCTTACATCCTCATATTTTGTTGTTTCTTTATTATTTGGTTAGATTTAGGATTTAAGATCATCATATTGAAAATTTTGATAAATTGGAAAGATACAGTTTGCTTGTAGTAAGGTCCGATTGTGATTACCAACATTTTCACATATTATCTGAGTTGTTTATGCATTGTCATGACCTGACACCCAAGAGACCTTGGGGTGATTTTCAGCAATTTATTGTTGAAGATTATCTTTCAAGAGAGATAGAATATCATTTTCTATCTAAGTTGTTGTATAGAAAACACCATCAATAGGAAGGAGAGGTAGGTAATGAGAGAGGTAGTGTGGGAGGGATAGAGGGAGAAGTAGGTAGAGAGATAGGGTGAGTGGTAACATGAGAGAGGTAGATAGGAGAGAGAGGGTGAAGAGAGATATAGAGAGACATCTAAAGGGGGAGAGGGGGAATGAGGAAGGGATGGAGTGAGAGTTTTATAGAAATAAATAGAGAGGGTAGATAAAGAGAAGTATAGAGGAAAGAAGGGAGAGGTAGAGATAGAGAGGTAAGGTGGGAGGGATATCGGGAGAGGTGGGTAGAAAAATATGAAGATGTATATGGGAGATAAAGAGAAGTAGAGACATAGATAGAGAGATCATTTTTTCACCCTCCATCTCTCTACCTATATCTCTCTCTATCCATCCAACCTTACCTCTCTCTCTTTGTTTCTACTTCTCTTTATCTCTCATTTACATCTTCCTCTATTTCTACCGACTTCTCCCTATATCCCTCCCACCTTGCCTCTCTATCTCTACCTATCCCTTCCTTCCTCCCTATCTAATTATCTCTATAACCCCTCTTTGCTTCTCTCTACCTACCTCTCACTCTATCCCTCCCTCATTCCCCCTCTCCCTTTAGATATCTCTCTATATCTCTCAACACCCTATCTCTCCTCTCTACCTCTCTCACCTTCCCTCTCTAGTTCCTTCTATCTCCACTCACTCTCTCTCTCTAACTACTTATCCCTCTATCCCTCCCACCCTAATCTCTCACTAACTAACTCTTCCTTCATCTCTCCTACCTTCCCTCTCTCTCTCCTTGTCTCTCTCCCTCTCCATCTCCCTCTCCCTCTTTCCATAACTCTCTCTTTCCCCTTCTCTCTCTACTTCTCTCTATCTCCCCTCACCCTATCCCTCTCTACCTACCCTTCACTCTATTCCTCCCACCTTACCTCTCTCTCCCCTTCCCTTTGTAATTCTTTATATATATTCCCTCACCCTCCCTCCCTCTACCTACCTATCCTTCTATCCCTCCCACCTTACCTCTCCTTATCTCTACTTCTCTGTATCTCCCATCTCCATCTTCCTCTATATCTACCTACCTCTCCCTATATCCATCCCACCATACCTCTCTATCTCTACATTTCCCCTCATCCCTTCCTCTCTATTTCTCTCTTTATCTCTCTTTAATTACCCCTCACTCCATCCCTCCCTCATTCCCCCTCTATATCCCTTTATATATCTATGTATCTCTTATATATCTCTCCTATATCCCTCTCTTACCTTCCCTCTCTACTTCCTCTATCTTCCTCTCAAATTCCCTCTCTACTCTCTATAGGAGTGATAGGGAGATGGAGGGAGAAAGAGAGGGATAGAAATAAGGCTAGATATCTAGAGATATATATGAATTGGGAAAGATAGAGGGGGGGCGAAAGGGAGAGAGATAGGTAGAGTGAGATGGAGACTAATACAGAGAGGGAGAGGGAGAGGGAGAGAGGGAGAGAGAGTGTGGGGAGGGAGAAAAGATAAATATATAAAGAGGGGTAGGTGGAGAGAAAGAGAGAAAAAATAAATCCAAAAGGTACACTTATATATTGAACAAGTGGAAATATCAATTATGTATCAAATGTGAAAATGAAACCCTAATGTGGTTTCCAAGGATGGGTATGGTAAGTAAAATTCATTTCACAATCAAGATAATAGAGAAAGATGTAACAATATAAAATTGATGAAGAATTTGGCATGCAAAGAGTTTTGAATATAAAATTGAGATATAAATATCATAAGAGTATAGATCTAAGAAACCCTAACATATCTCTAGATCTCTAATTCTCTTTATCTCCCATCTACATCTTCCTCTTTGTCTACATACCTCTCCCTATATCCCTCCCATCCTACCTCTCTATCTCTACCTCTCCCTTCCTCCCTTCATCTCTACTTCTCTCTATCTCCTCTCTTTTCTTCTCTCTACCTACCTCTCACTCTATCCCTCCCTCATTCCCCCTCTCCTTTTAGATATCTCTCTTCACTCTCTCTCTCATCTCTACCTCTCTCTCACCTTCCCTCTCTACTTCTATCTATCTCCACTCACCCTCTCTCTACCTACTTATCCCTCTATCCCTCCCACCCTAATCTCTCATTACCTACCTCTCCCTCCCTCTCTCCCTCCTTCCCTCTCCCTCTCTCTCCTTGGACCTCTCTCTATCTCCCTCTCCCTCTCCCTCTCTCAATAAATTTCTTGCTCCCCTTCCCTCTCTACTCTCTGTCTCATCTCGCCCTCACCTTCTCTACCTACCTCTCACTATATCCCTCCCAATTACCTATATCTCTCCTCTTCCCTTTGTACTTTTTTATATATCCTCTAACCATTCCTCTCTCTACCTACCTCTCCCTCTATCCCTCCCACCTTACCTCTCTCTCTATCTCTACTTCTCTTTATCTCCCATCTCCATATTCCTCTCTATCTACCTACCTCTCCCTCTAGCCATCCCACCATACCTCTCTATCTCTACATCTACCTTCCTCCCTCCCTCTCTACTTCTCTTCTTCTCTCTCTTTACCTACCCCTCACTCCATCTCTCCCTCATTCCCCCTCTCTATCCCTTTATATATCCCTATATCTCTTCTCTCCCTCTCCTCTCTACCTCCCTTAGCTTCCCTCTCAAATTCCCTCTCTACTTTTTGTAGGAGTGATAGGGAGAGAGGGAGAGAGAAGGAGAGAAAGCTAGAAAGAGGAACAAATATCTAGAGATGGATATGACTTGGGAAAGATAGAGGGGAAGAGAAAGGGAGAGTGATAGGTAGAGAGAGATGGAGAGGGAGAGGGAGAGGGAGAGAGGGAGAGACAGAGAGTATGTGGGGAGGGAGAATAGATAAATATATAAAGAGGGGTAGGTGGAGAGCAAGAGAGGAAAAATAAATCCAAAAGGTACACTTATATATTGAAAAAGTGGAAATATCAATGATGTATCAAATATGAAAATGAAATCCTAATGTGGTTGCCAAGGATGGGTAGGGTAAGTAAAATTTATTTCACAATCAATATAATAGAGAAATATGTAACAATATAAAATTAATAAATAATTAGGCATGCAAAGAGTTTCAAATATAAAATTGAGATATAAATATCATAAAAGTATATATCTAAGAAACCATAAGATGAATAAGAAACAATAGAAGAATACTAGGTTATATAGGATTTATTGGGTTTATTAAAATAAAAAGAGGTATAAAGAGGGACAAAGAGAGAGGAAAATGAGGGAGAGGTAGAGAGGTCTAGATCTTAGGGGAGAGAAAGAGAGAGAGATAGGGAGGGAGGGGGGGAGGTAGGTATAGAGAGAGTGAGAGGTGAGAGGGAGAGATATAAAGAGATAGTAGAGGGATAGGAGAGAGTTAGATTTGAGTTAAGTAGAGAGGGAAGGATGGAGGGAAAAGAGGTAGAGAGATAGGTCTAGAGCTCAAGGAGAGAGAGAGAGATAGGTCTAAAGAGGGACAAAGAGAGGAGGAAGGAGGGAGGGATAGAGAAGTAGATAGTTAAGTCTAGAGTTAAATAGATTGATAGGGAGAGGTATAAGGAGGTAAAAAGAGAGGGAGGGAGGGAGAGAGACAAGTGGAGGGATAGGTCTAGAGCTTAAGGGGAGACATAGGGCCAGAGAGATATCATGATTTATGAAGATTTGTTCATCTCCTTATTACAAAAAATATAAATATTTCATTATTGATTACTTTTTCTAATGTTTTGAGTATTTTGAGATGATTTTTACAAAAAAATCATAAAAAGGGACTTCGTATATGAATAGTGAGCATTTAATGTTTCAAAAATGAAATATGAAGTTTAAATGATTATAATTATTTTGTATGTACAATATAGAAACACTACTTAGTCCATTTCATAGATCTCTCAATCACCTTTCCAACCCCTATAAAAAATCAAAATTTTGATAACAAGCACAAAATTTATGCACATTTTACTCAAGAGGGTCTTTAGGTCTTCAAAGCAGATATTTGTTTTGAAGACCTAAGAATGGGTACCCCATTTTTTTAAATGGATATTAATTTTGTCTGACAAAATTTGTAGCCTTGGGATTTCCCTTAGATTTTCCTTAGGATTTGTATTGGGAGCATCATACCTAGAAAGTCAATTGCAAAAACATGTTTAGAAATTTTCCTTAGTTTTCCAGAGTTCGCCCTTGTGGCTAACGATTTTTTAATCTAAATTTGATGAAACAAAAAGGGTTTATTGAGAAAATTTTCATCTTTCCAGCAATATAAGATATGTCTTATTTTGAATTTAAGAGATACATATTGATTTTTTACATGCATTATTACTAAAGTCCTGATTGATAGGCTGATTGAAAAAATATATAATTTTCAAATAATTTCACATTTTTCAAATCTAAAAGATGCACCACATTCTATTCTTCCCATACTATATAGGATTAAAAAAAATTATAGTTTTTTTACCAAGTCATGGTGGTCAAACAAACAAGTTTTAATATTTTTAAAAATTTCTAATAAAAAATTCATAACTAATTATTTACTTGGAAAAAAATACAAAAAAAATGCATCATATTTGGGCATGTGTCCTCTACTTATATTGGAAGTTTCAAAAGAAAATATTTTTTCCTGTACTTACATTGGTCAGACATACACTTGCTTTTTAGTTTTTTCCTGAAAAAAATAATACTATTGCATTGAAATTTTAAATTTTCACCAAATAGATTTACTTCTTTTCAAAAAAGGACTAGTAGCTTAGAAACTACATTCAATTTGCTACAAATTATGTTTTTGCATATTTTTCAAATTTTGTTAATAACCTATTCAATTTTTTTATGTCAAGTTGCCTAACTTTATTTTTTCTGAATTTTCATTACCACTTAGGGTCCTAGTTTGGAACCCCATGATCCTATACTGACCCAGTTATAGGCTTCAAATCTAGAATACCGTTTTCTTTTTTTGAAAATTTTGGAGGTAGGAAATTTTTTGTTGCATCTAAAACCAATATAGACTCTTTCATTGGATTTAGAGTTGTCACCAAAGTTAGATTTTCCTTTCATTTGGCCTTATTTGGAATCCTAAGGTCAGATCTACAAGGGTTTGAAGCAGTTGTTATTTTCCATATCCGAAGGATAGTTGTGATTTCATAGCCCTTTTAGCTAAAAAACCTCAGTTGCATTTAGAAGGTCGGTTCGATAAATTTTGACTATAAATTTTTCCTATTTCACCATCGAGTGTTTCTAAGGAAAAAAAATTCCTTGGGGGTCGTACAGATCTTGTACAGCGCTTTTGGCATGAAAATTGAAAAAAAGCAAAAAAAATAGGGTCATCTTTTTCAAAAAATTCTTATTTTTAGAAATTTTCAAAGCAAAAAAAAGGTTAGCATTTAAATTTTCTAGTGGCAGGTTTATTAATGGTACCCATACAGATACCTACCATGGCAGGCTTGCAGGCCCACATATCCTAACCGACAATGTTGGCCTTTTCCACCACTAGTGGCCCTTAAAAACTCTTGGCGACTTTTTTTCTGCCTATCTGACCTATTCAAAATTTATGGGTACAAAACTTTTATGGCACCACTTTACATTTTCCAACCTCGTTTCCAATTTTTCAATGATTGTAAAAAAAGTTCCCAACAACCTCCTACAGTTTCTGGTAGTGTTGATTTCTCCTAGCATCCTTTCTCTAGCGACTCCTTTTTTGGCCAACCTACAGTTTTCCAGTTTATTTTTTTCAGCAATGGGTTTTGTGGCAAACCAAAAAGGAATATTCCGTCAATTTTTTGATCAATAGGGGGTTGTATTTTTTTCCATCATAGGGGGATACTCTATAAATATTCAACTGGCATCAATAGTATTGTGAGCAGTAGGGGTACTTTCTAACCCTCCTTGTGCCCTAAAGGAGGTGTTTTTCTTTTGGCCATAATTTGGGTGTACGATATCATTTCTTGGAAAATGAGATAGCATCAAAAAGATGGTTCTACCTACTTTCTAGTGGTGTGGATCTCATCACTATTTTATTTTGTTGGTGAATTATACAGCCTATTGAAGTTAGAGTTATTTTTTTCAATCATTAGCTCATAACGTTTGATTTGTTTCTTTTTTTTTGCAATTCTAGAGATGTGGGATAGTCTTTCAAAACTCTTTACATCCATCCATGCACTTTTTCCATATTTCTCTCTAGGTACAATTTATTTAGTTTTTTTTGTTTTCACATTCTAGTGAATTACTTGGGCATCTTAGCTCTTTGTAACTTTATTTTTATGTGGGATGATTCATTTTTTGTTGTTCTATATGTACTTCTAGTATTATATCATATTTGGGAATTGTAGACATCTTTTTCATGCACATTCTCTTTTGTAGACGCACTAAGATAAAGTGCCTTTTTAGTGCATACTTTTTGGGGATTTTACACATCTTGTTGTTCCTTTTGTACTTGCACTATGATATAAAGTGCCATGGGAGTTCAATGATTTCCTTTGGTTTTCCATCAATTTTGAGAAATGATGATGCCACATGTCAATATTTTGCAATATTTAAACCTTGTGAATCTTGATAGGTTTAAATATTGTTTAATGGGACCAATCATTATAAGAATATAAAGCTACCAATAATTTTAAGGAACCTCCAAATTTCATTATGGTACAACATAAGGAAATGTAAATATCTATTGGTGTGAATAGGTGTTTTACCTATCTAGGTCCTATTTACATTGTTAAGCCCACTTAGGTCCTAAAAGGGGATCTTTCTAGTTAGCATTAATTAAGGGGGAATCTTTCTAGTCAAGCATTAGTTATCACTTATATTATCTTGTTGGAATTCATTTAATACTTGTGTCCTAGGTTTTTATGAGTTAGTTATCGAATGTCATTGGATTAAGAAACTTGTCATGATCTTGTTTAATCATATTCCTCACCTTGCTTATATAAGAAAGGCTTCATATGTACATTACCAGATATTCATTTTGGTATTCTTGCATCCATAATCATAGCATAATATTTCTACCATTTCTCTCTTATCAAAGTTATTGTTTTCTTGCAAGTGATCTTGGAGTGTTGAGGAGTTCGCCATAAAATCCTACATGGTATCAGAGTTCAATGTTTTAGACTTCTTCCCAGATCTAAGGG
The DNA here is from genome assembly GCA_007258455.2 of Sequoia sempervirens. Classification (NCBI taxonomy): domain Eukaryota; kingdom Viridiplantae; phylum Streptophyta; class Pinopsida; order Cupressales; family Cupressaceae; genus Sequoia; species Sequoia sempervirens. Next base: position 196,227,789 of record VDFB02000017.1, read on the forward strand.
ACCAATCTTGGTGTGAAATATTTTCTAGGTTTGAGTTGGGGTCTTCAGAACCTCACCATTGAATCCAGGGCATCAGAGAAAGTCATTTTTAGCTTTCATTTCATCAAATTTCTAATGTATAAATGAATAATAGAAAGGAGATGTTGAATAAGTTTAAAGGATAGAATATTTCAAACCAGTTGGAACACCTATGGTTACAACATGCAAATTAAGTAAAGATGATGAATTTTCTCTAGCACATCAAACTTTGTATAGATCCATGATTGACAGTTTTTTTATGTGACAACATCTAGACCGGATATTATGCAGGCAGTTGAAATGGTTTCCATATTTTAGGCAACACCTAAAGAGACTCATGTTAAAGTGGTAAAGAGAATATTTAGGTATTTGAAGGCTAGTGAATATTTTGGAATATGGTATCCAAAGAGTAAAAATTTAACTCTAACTGCATACAAAAATGCAAATTAGGCAAGATGTGTTAATGACTAGAAGAGCACAAGTGGAGGAGCATTATTTCTTAGTGATAGTTTGGTGTCCTAATTGAGCAAGAAACATGAATCTGTCTCTCTATCTACAATAGAAGTAGAATACATTTCTATAACATCATGCTACACTCAAGTGCTTTGGATGAAGTAAATTTGAAAGAAATGAAGATTGAGCTTGTTGAACTTATCACTATTCTTTGTGATAACATGAATGGAATAAATATTTCAAAGAATCTGGTGATGCACTCAAGAACTAAACACATTGCAATCAAGTATCACTTCTTGAGGGAAAAGGTTGCAAAGAAGGAGGTAAGATTGGAGTATGTTGATACAAAGGAGAAAGTTGCAGATATATTCACAAAGCCACTTTCTAAGGACACATTGTAGTCTCTTTAGTAGAAATTGGGAGTTGTTTATCCCTCCTCTTGAATCAAGAGGGAGCATAGGTTGAGGGGGAACTTGGTCTCCCTATCACAAGAAGGATTGGCAGTCTTACAGGTATTCTTAGAGGTAGTAAAGCCTAGACTCAGGGGGAGTCTTTATGGGAAATAAGTTTTTTTTTTGTGTAGTGTATTAGAAATGGAAGAAAGGTGGAAAAGTGGTGCCTCCTCACAAGTGAAGAAAGTTTGTTGACCTTTGCCATTGATGTCAAAGGGGGAGAGACTAAAATAAAAATAGTGAATTGAGGGGATGTTGAATTTCTAAAAAAGAATAATGATAGAATATGTGCAGAACATAACTTTCAAAAACATTGGAATATGATAGAACATGTGTAGAAATACTCTCCATTCAAGTCGCAAAGCCAAACTCGCCTTCAGGAAGAAACTTTTTGAACATAAATATATCGCCAAAGAAATCTCTATGCCTTGAGTAATTGACCTCAAACATTTCGGATCAGACTTCTGGATCGCCTCTATTATCATGAATAAATGTATGCATGATATTGCAAGCATACTATAAGCAATAGGAATCATTGTTCTCAAAATACAAACTAATAATGAAAATTCAAGTAAGATTACATTTTATTCTCCATTTCATAAAGATGTTGATGATAATTAAAAAAAAAAAGAATAAATATCAACTCTTTTATAGTAAGTATTAAACATTCAACAATTTATTTATTTTGGAAAAATCATACCTTATACTTTTTTCCTTCATTTTGGGTCTATTTTGATGGGATTATCCTGAGTGTAATAATTAGTGTTAATGAATAATTTGAACCTAACTTGTATTTATTTGCACACATCTAGAAAGACCAATCTTGATCTTTAGTTCATGTGATATTTTTCTTGGTTCAAATATATGGGTATAGATACAACTCCAGAAATTTCAAATTCAAAATTACATTTTAGACTCTCACAATCTATCTACAAATAGATGTTATGATTTGACTTATTACAAAAATTACTAACATGTGTGCTAGGGTATTTTGTTTAAGGAAAGATCTTAAATCATTTCAAATTATCAAAGATATATCAAAGAGACATCTTAGGATATTGGAGCATTATAGTATTTTTATAGAGCATCAACATTACATCATTAATTTAAATTAACAATAAGAGTTTGATCAAATGAGAAAACTATTTTCTTAACAAACTCCTAAATAATGTCTATCAACATCATCTTTTTAGATAGTTTGTGGATAATCAAGATGAATATATTCTTGACACCAAGTTCAACATCATTTTCACAAATAAAATGTAGATCTACAAGCAAAAAGATTAATTTTATACATGTGAAAGCAAATAAATAAATAAATCATATATATATATATATATATAAACATTTACTCATCAGTTCTAGAACACTCTTAAATTCAATAAATTAATTAACATCATCTATCATAAAACATGTAGAAATTATTGCAGCCATACATTTTTTTTCCCAAGTTGGTCCTTGGTTTTGTAGGAAATTTGAACTTTATATAATAACTTGGCAGATAAAGATTCAAACCCATAGATGGAGAAATGGCCTCAAAGGAAATGGTCTCCGGTATGAATATATCTTCAAAATACTGGTTTTTATGAAAGATACAAAAAATGGTGGTAAGATTTTATTAAAAATGAAGTGACTTTAGGAAGAAGGGGGTAAAAATACGAGTGGTAGAAGAAGAATTCATCCCCCACCAGTTTGCAGCAGGAAACATGACGCCGTGGCTTCTTTGCTACCATTTTCCAACATGCAGACAAGTCATCCATCACGAACTCCCATATGCGAATCTCCCAATGAGATGTTCCCTCCATTACTTGTACAGGCGCTGCTACTGCCAACAGAAATGGCCACTTCCATGCAGACACAGCATGCAGTACAGACCCATCTTCTTTCTCCAGAGTTTCCACTCCTTCTGGCAAGGGAACAATTCTTTTCAACAAGCAATAATTCAACAGTTCTTCACTCCTTTCTTGGATAATAAATGGCCTGAGGAATTCCCAACTGTTTAGTAGTTTATTCCATTCTTTGCAAACTCTACTAAAACGGATGAGAGAGTGAAGTGGAAGAAGAGGAAATATACACATCTCAAGTACGTGCTGTGGTATCAATTCCCACGACATCCATTCATCTTCCTCACCGACCTCCGCCTTGTATTCCTGCTCGATTTCCATTGTCACAGTTTAGGTCAGATGTGAGAACCAGAGAAGATAATCGCTACGCTCTCAGAATGATGTAGTGTGGAGCAGCTTGTTTTGAAAAATGAAGAAACCGATTTTGATTTTCCAGCGATTAGGTATTTGTTTTTATATGTTGTTATTTATAAACCGACCTATAGTCGACTTGATATTGCATGGGCCTTGTCAAACTCTTTCTATTTTTAGGCTTCAATCGTGATTGACCCGGCTTCATTTTAGATTGGTCTTTTCAAACTCTTATATCGAGTTTTAAACTTAAATTTTGGCTCATGCCATAAAGAGGCGAGAGATGAGGATCACCAAATTGGTTCCTATAGAACTTCTAGGGAAATTTTCATTCATGTCCATTCCCTTTATTGTTTTAGATTTATCTAGGGCACTTTCCTAAGTATAGTGCTTTAATAAATGATTTAGTTTTAGTGATATGTATATTGGTTTTAGTTTTTTTTTTTTTTTAAATCATCTTCTTAGTTCTCTTCTTCTTAGATTGTAGTCATGATCTTAAGGTTCTGATCATAAGGATGATCTTGAACTCCAATTTCAATTTTGTTATTTTTTTCACTTGTTTAATTAACTTCTTAAGATTTAATAAATTATATTTTTTTGACATCCATGTCATTTGAGTCTGATTTGAGTAATTAAGATTTTATGTTTAAAAAAGGTGTTAGGTCGTTATATAGGTGTAGCAAGAAACAATCAAGTCACTGAATAATCAATTTCTAAGACCATAATAGAGACAAAAGTATTAATGACTGCATTAGTATTTGTTTAGCATTAGACATTAGAGAATGATTGCTGAAAGTGTTTTTCATCTTGTCCAAAATTGTTAAATAAAAAAATTATAGAGTGATTACAATTGAAAGATGCCCTATGGATCCCCCCACTCAATAGCAAGGTATTCGTTGATGTTTTTTTAATTCCGAGTATAAACCAACACCAACAATGGGAAACCTTGTAAATGTGGGATTATTGTATAGGATAACCTACAAGATTTTACAAACCAATTCTTCCTAGATTCTTAATGAATTTGAAACTTGTGGAGAAAAAGAAGGGAAAATATATTTTTAAATTTTTTCTAAGGTGACGCATTGAATAAAATTCTTATACTAATGATAAAATGACACAATATTCATTGTTTGAGAATAACATCTACTCTTGAAATCAAAGAGCATTATGTATGCATGATCTCAAACCATTTATAAAGATAATTCATCAAAACAAATAAATAAAGGGATGATTCAAAATAGAGAGTCCAATAACTTTAAGACATATACATAGGCACAAAATGCCACATCCTCTCCATTGTGGAATTAAGAACAAAATATCAAAGGAACAATTTGCATATTTATTAAATATTCAATCAATTCAAGTATGATGTGGGTAAAAGGGATCTAGGGTCTAAATCACACTTTCTCCTACATCATATTAGAAGGAACCAAAAATGATCACAAACACCCACTTGACTACTAACCTCAATGTAAGAGCCAGAATGGTGGATCAGGGTATTGGTTCTTTTTTGGGGGATGATTGATTGATTAATGATTGATTTGATTTGTAAATGCAAGTATGTGTGTAGGTCAACTATTAAGCTACATCCAACTGATGTAAATACAGAGAAACACACAAATGAGTTATAGAACAATAGAGTGTAGAGATTAAGAAACCTGGCATATGAATTTGGGCTCAAACTGGCTAGACAAGGGCCCTAGCACCCTAGACTAGGAAGTAAAGATCTCATAAATTAGAAACTAGATCTTAGACTATCATTATCTATAGTTTCTTCCTCTATGGACTCAGCTTCAAAAATTTCTTTGTTGATGCTTAATTCCACTTGCCCTAATTTGTTGACATAAAAGGCTTGAATGTTTGATCTTGCAATTAGGTCTTCAATCCTTTCCCAAATCTACTTTAGAATTGTCACTTGCACAAAAGAGAGGAGAGAAAGGGTTGTGCTTTATAGGGGCTTTCCTAAGTCAAACCTTGTTTTTGTGTTTCCAACTCTACAATGGCTATGATGATGTAGAGAGTGCTTAGCCTTGGTTGGGAAAAGGAAAATGGATAAAAGGAATGATAAATTGACAAGTGCTACAACATACCACTTAAATCTAATTTCCTTGATGGACTGAAATCATTGTACTCATCTCATCCAAGGAGAATTTATTTCTTGATTGAAATTTCATGCAAGTGTTAGTACTCATAAAACATGAACAAACTCACATATAAACTTGATGCATTCTAACATGAATCTTGACTAATAATAAGTGTTATAAAACTCTACTAATTTTTCTCTTGGTTTCTTTTTAGGATGTTGAATTGTTCAATCACTAGATCTTTCCTTAGTATTCCAAATGGTGAAAAGATTTTATTTATATGCATTAATTTTTTTTCATGAAAAATTAATTATTGTTAGTGTAATTAATGCTTGCTTCACATATCTTGACCTAAGCCTACTTAGGCATGGCATTTATTATGCAAGTTAAATATCTCCTGATATTTTTCCTTGTTGATATTTAGGGATATTTTGCTCATGGTTGGATATTTCTCCTTTATAAGGAGACCCTTGACTATCTATCAAACAAGTTGAGTTTATGAATTCTATCTCTATTGTGCTTGTTCAGAATCTCTTTCATTAATGGTTCCTTCATGGTATTAGAGCCACTCAGGATTTCAACAGGCCATAGTGTTTGAATTTCTTTTTTTCCTTCCATCCCTACACATTTGCAATCTGCATGAAAGTAAACTTGACCTAGTTATTCCCTATGTATTTCCACTTTTTGATCTTATGTTGAGGTTGCTTTATCCTGCATATTGGTTGATTCTCTCAGTTCTTTATTTCCCATAGCTCTCTGTGCCAAGCATCGAATAGCTATGAGGGCATTTTGTGAATTGGGAGGTTTCCTATAAGGTGAGAAGGATCGATTCACCTTGTTTCATCTGCTCTTCCAACTCTCAGCAACATAGGCACACCACTCAGGCACTTCCATGATGGTCCAGCAAAATTCGGAGCAACTGTAGGTAAAGTTGTTGAGTAGGAGCAGTTTCTTTTTGGCAACAAAGGGGGGTGTTTGTGTTTCTGGCAACGGAGGGGGGCGTGATTTTATTTTTTGGAGGCTGCTTAAAGCCACAAGGCTGAAAGGCGTTTGTAGGGGCGTGCAGCGTTCCTTCCAAACAAATTCCCCTGCCTTTGCCTGACGTACTCCCCTGTGCCAATATGGGAGGTGCATGTCATGTTTAGTGGCGAGTGCTGGAAAGAGGCTCGTTGTCTGAAGAAAAGAGGCCCATGTTTGGAGTGTTTTGGGAGGAGAAGGGCGTGATTTGACTAGGCATTGGAATCTTCTCTTTCTGATTTGCTCCCTCCTTGCTCATATGTTGGGAATCATCCTTGCTCAACCTGCATAGAGGTTACATAGAGCACTCCCTACAAAAAGTGACTCATTCCTCTGTATCCTCTACCCTATTGAGGAATCCAACTTCTTTGTTTTGCAAAGGGGTGAAATTTATCAGACCATTCTAAGGAGCAATTGAGGGAGGACATATTCATGTGATTTGGTGTGGCCTTTTCTTGTTGTGACGAATCTGTGGAGGTAGCTGAGTGTCTTTGAAGGCCTGATTTGGAAGGAGTCATGAAAACTTTGTTCTTGCATCTTGGTTGTGTTTGATCTACCATTGCAAACTCTTTTTTTTTAAACTAAGAGTTTCACCTCAAGGGCATTTTTTTGCATACAGTATTTTGTGTGTTCATTAAGGGTCAAATATTTTGTAAAGAGTGAAAATTACAATTTGTAATTATTTTTGCATTGAAGCTCAAATTTGGGGGTTTTTTTGTAAAAGTGTATCATTTTTCACCAAAAAGCACAAAATTGCACTCATTCTATAAAGTGCCTCTTTGTGTCCTTTTTTTTGGGTGATTTACAAAGCACTCCTTCTATAAAGTGCCAAATTGGGAGGGAAACAAAATAATCAAGGGGGGTGTTGTGTGTAGTTCATTTTCACACTTCCTCGAGAAGTGCTTGTGTTGTGTTTTTTTCACTTCTGCACACATTTCTATCTTCTCTTTTCTGCATTTCTACAAAATAACTATCTTAGTCAACACAGTATGGAATCTAATGTTGTTACAATTCCCTTAACACCTTTCAATTATCATGATTGGAAAGTGAAAGTATTTTTTGTGCTTAAGAACAAAGGTTTATATAGGGTAACTATGGGAACAGAGAAAGAACCTAATGCAGCTAAACTTAAAGAAAAGTTTTTTAATAAGTGTGATCAAGCATTTGGTTTCCTATGTTTAAATTTATCTCCTAATTTGTTGTTCCATGTTGAGAAATTTAAAACACCCAACCAAGTTTGGGAAGGTCTTGACAAATGTTTTGGGAAAATCGATGAACTTAGAAGCCATGAGTTGGAAAATCAACTCTTAGGTCTTAGTCCTAGGAATTTTTCAACTTTACAAGACTTTTTTACTAAGTTTAAATCCTTGAAGTTACACTTAAAAGATCATGTAATTTACAAGAAAGAGGATCAATTAATCCTTTTTTTACTTTCCAAGCTAGGTCCAGAATTTTTTGTGTTTGTATCAACTTTCTACTCTACTAAAAGGGCTCTTGGAGCCTCGTGGTCAATTCCCACACTTGATAACTTCATTGATGACCTCACAAGGGAGCAAGAAAAGTTAAATCAAATGGGTATTTTGAAGTCTACGAAACCTCAAGCCCTACTTGTAGGGAATGAAACACATCAAGCTTCAAAAGGAGAGAAGAAGAACACTAAAAAGGACAAGGAAGTTAAGAAAGAAACCAAAATTGATAACTCCAAAAAGGACTCTCAAGGTAAAAAGAAAGTTGCATGCACCTTTTGTAAAAATCTTGGACATGATGAACATCACTGCATCAAGAAAAAGATTGAAGTTTAACAAATTCTCAAAAAGAATAATATAGGGCTACCTGATTCTATCAAGGCATCTTCATCAAATCAAGATAATAGTAAGGAAAAAGAGAAATCAAAGGGAAAAGCCTTAGTTTCTAAATCATCTTTATCTCCATCATGGATTCTAGACTCTAGTGCTTCACACCATATGGGTTCTTCACAGGTTGTCTTTTCATCCTTAGAACCATCAAGTATGTCCACAATCACCTTAGGTGATGATACTCCAGCATTGGTAAAAGGGAGAGGGTCTGTTGAAGTTGAAGGAGGAACATTTGCCAATGTTCTAAGTGTACCTTCACTCTCAACTAATCTCCTTTCAATGTATCAAATAACTCATTTAGGGAAGGGCATGAGAGTACAGTTCTCTCCAAATTCAGTTGAGATAAGAGAAGTACAAAGCAAAAATTTGGTAGCAATAGGAGAAGCAAATCACCAAACCAGATTATATGCCTTCTCCAATTTTTCCATAGATATTTCTCCAAAAGCACTACTAACTCATTCAAATGAAGTTAGCAAACTATGGAATGAGCGGTTTGGCCATCTTAACTACCGCTATCTTGAACAACTATGTCAACATAATATGTTTAAGGGATTACCTAAGGTTAAATTTTCTAAAGGGCTTTGTGAGGGTTGTGCACTTGGCAAGCATCCAAAAGCAAAATTTGACAAAGGTAAATCAAGGAGGGCAACACAAGTTTTAGAACTTGTTCATAGTGATGTTTCAGGGGCCTTTCCCCATCCATATTTTACAAAGGCTAGATATGTTCTCACCTTCATTGGTGATTTCTCACGTTTTACATGGGTCTACTTTCTTAGACAAAAATCAGAAGTGTTTGAGTTTTTTCAAGATTTCAAAGCTCTTGTCGAAGAACAATCAGGGAAAGTCATCAAGGTTCTTCAAACAGATAATGGGAGAGAATATGTCAATAATAGTTTTGAGTAGTTTTGTATATCAGAGGGGATAGATCTACAATGTACAGCTCCTTATACCCCACAACAAAATGGTGTTGTAAAACATAAAAATAGATCTTTAAAAGAGATGGCTAATTGTATGATTCACTCTAAGGGCCTCACACCATCATATTGGGCAGAAGCAATCAATTGTGCATGTTACATACAAAATAGAGTTCCACATAAAGCCTTAAAGGGTATCACTCCCTTTGAAGCTTGGAAAGAATGGAAACTTGCAGTTTATCATTTCAGAGTTTTTGGCTCGCATGCCATGGCATGCATTTCAAAAGAGAAACACAAGGCTATGGATCCACAATCCAAACCTTGCATCTTTGTGGGATATCTAGATGGTGTAAAAGGCTATCACCTACTCCACCCTACCACACATGAGTTGTTTATTGAGAGAAGTGTTAAGTTTCAAGAAACATCCCTTGAAACTACACTTGACACTTCTCCACATATTGTGGACTCTTCAGATCCTGATTACAGTATTGATGATTCAAATCATTCTTAGTAGATTCCTAGTGTAGTATCTTCTTCTTCCAATTCTCACAGTGATGAGGTTTCATCTTCATCTAGTTTAGAGATTGTATTAGAAGTTGATATATTTGCACCAGAATCACCCACATCTTACACTATACATTGAACAGATAGAGGGGTACAGGATTCAACAGATGATAGACTGATTCAAGTAGATTTTTAGTGGGGGCCACATACCCTCTTTGCTTCAATTTCTGATCCACATACATTCAAGGAGGCATCAGGCATACCAGAGTGGGATATTGTTATGGATGAGGAATATGATTCCTTGATTAGAAATCACACTTGGGATTTGACTTCACTTCCTAAGGGAAGGAAGATAGTTCAATGTAGGTGGATATATCAAACTAAATTTGTAGTAGATGGGTCAGTTGATAAGTACAAAGCACATTTGGTAGCCAAAGGTTTTTCCCAAGTTGCGGGCATTGACTATATAGAAACCTTTGCACCCGTTGCTAAGATGACTTCCATCAGACTCACACTTGCTATAGCCACATCACATGGATGGAATGTACATCAGATGGATGTGAATAGTTCTTTTCTTCACGGAGACCTTAAGGAGGAAATCTACATGGAACAACCACCTGGTTTTTTTTAGGATTCATCCTTAGTTTGTAGACTTAAGAAATCTCTCTATGGCCTTAAACAAGCTCCTAGATCTTGGTATTCCAAGATGGAATCCTACCTCCTATCTTCAGATTTTACTAGATGTCATTTTGATCCTAATGTGTATTTACTATGGCAGGATGATTCACTTTTGATACTGGTTCTATATATTGATGATCTTTTGATTACTGGGAGTACTTCATCTCCCATTATAGTAGTGAAGACATCACTTCAGGATAGATTTGACATGACAAACTTGGGTTTATTGCACTACTTCCTTGGAATCAAGATTTCACAGTCAACTTCATGGATTACTCTTGCACAACCCAAGTATACTCTTGATCTACTTGCACGGTTTCATATGACTACTTGCAAACCATCTCAAACTCCCTTTCTTTCTGGAGTCAAGCTCAAGACTTCCTGTACTACACCATTGGTTGATGCTACATTGTATCAACAACTTGTTAGTAGTCTTATATACTTGACTCATACCAAGCCTGACATTGCCTATGTAGTAGGCATGGTTTCAAGATTCATGCAGAAACCTCATGAACTTCATTGGAAAGCAGCTAAGAGGATCCTTCACTATCTTCATGGTACTCTTGGGTTTGGGATTCGCTACAGATTTGGTTCATCACTTGGCTTGGCTGGTTATACAGATTCAGATTGGGTTGGTGATACTAAGCATCATAAGTCCACTTCAGGTTACAGCTTTTCACTTGGTTTAGGCCCTATCAGTTGGTCTAGCAAGAAGCAGAATGCTATTTCTATATCATCCACAGAGGTAGAGTTCAGGGGGTCTATTAACTCAACTACTGAGGCTATATGACTTTAAGGCATTATTTCTAAGTTTGGTACTCCTTTTAGGAAACCTATTATCATCTATTGTGACAACCAAAGCACTATTTAGATATGCAGGAATCTGGTTCGACATCAACGAACTAAACACATAGAGATTCATATGCATTACATTCGAGAGTTGATTCATGGTTAGATCATGACTTAGTATTTTTCCAGTCTTTAGAGTAGGTTGCTAACATTTTCACCAAACCCTTCACTGAGAGCAAGTTCATTCATCTACGATCTCTTCTTGGCATGCAGTCTATATCAGCATCATCATCATCCTTGGGGGGTTCTTTCTAGTCTTCTCCACTTCTCTCTCTTTTTTGAGGATAGTTTTTTCCCACTGGGTTTTCTATCTTACTCTATTTTTTAGAGAGATTTCCTTGTACATGGGTACCTCACCAGGCTTGTAGCCGGGACCCATTTTATCCATGCCCACCTAAGTTATGCTTAAGCATGGGTGTTAGTGTAATTAATTCTTTCTTCACATATCTTGACCTAAGCCTACTTAGGCACAGCATTTATTGTGCAGGTTAAGTATCTCATGGCATTTATTGTGCAAGTTAAATGTCTCCTAATATTTTTCCCTACTAATATTTAGGGATATTTTTCTAATGGTTGGATATTTCTCCTTTATAAGGAGACCCTTGACTATCTATCAAACAGGTTGAGTTTACGAATTCTATCTCTATTGTTCTTGTCCAGAATCTTTGTCATTAATGGTTCCTTCAATTATCAAAAGGAAAAAAATAAATTTAAATTTATAAATATTAAAATATCAATAATGTTTATTTAAATTGGGGCCAAAATAAGTTGTATAGGGGTGCTAACACCCTAGTCTAGACCTATTTTGGACCTTTAAGTGTCTTTAAATAAATATTAAATAATAATTCTCAATTTAATTTTGATTTTCTAAAGATGACCATAAAATGAGCAAATTAAGAGCACAATTGAGTCTAGGAACATAGGGGGAGCTAAACCTAATGTGAAATTGTCAAGGGTGAAAATTTATGATGTTACACTAAGAAGCACCCACTAAGGCAAAAATATATTAGTTGATTTTTTCTCCTCTTCAAATGATAGATCCCTCTATTTATTTCATACATCTTTTATAATAATATGATCATCCCCTACTTAACACTACATAAGTTACAATAGAGGCATGCATTTTCATTCATTTAGATAAATTATAGTTAACTATAGATTAAAATAAGAAGTTTTTGGCCTTTCAAATGTATGAGATCTAAATTTTACATGAAACAAGTTACTAAAATTGTATAATCCATACATGCTAGGAACTATGACTTAACTACTAGGACGACACTTATGTCATGTGAAATCTCAAGAACCTACTAAATCATTAATATATAAACAATAACACAACATTTTCATTTCTAAATTCTAAGAAGATGTCTCTAATGCATGAGTTGTTGGATATCTTTTGTTGACAATCAACAGTCAAGAATATTCAACATCTATTTGGTGAAAATGGGACCCATTTTTCTGTTGGGAAAATGTGTCTCAACCTTGCAATTATATGTGATTTATTGATAGGATGTATGTTGCTATGTGGTGACTAATCATGCAAATATTGTACACTC
>VDFB02000017.1:196240464-196310959 GCA_007258455.2 Sequoia sempervirens
TGTGGTGAATGATCATGCAAATACTTTATACTATTTATGTATCCTTTCCAAGGTGTGGGGCTAGGTTGAGCCCTAAGCAAGGGTTTGGGGGAAATAGCCCCTGAGAGCAAGGGTTCAAGGGTGCAACCCCCAAAAAACATTCCCCTTTTTACACGTCAAGGGGTCAGTAGTTACTTTTGTTAATTGATAAATGAAAAACAACTTTGTAAAACCCTAATTCTAGAAGCTTCCAAAAATCTTGTTATAAGCGGTTGGAATGTAAGTTGTGGTTTGGTATTTGCAAGATTGTAATCTATTTTATAATAGAAAACAAAATCACTGGATGGTTGAGTTTCTGTAGATGTAGCCCATATTGGGTGAACCATGTTAAAATTTTGTGGTGTTCTTTTTTATGTTATTCTTCATTATTTTTCTGTGTTATTTAATTTGCATATAATTGTTAATGTTTATTGCTCCAATCTACCTAAACCCTAACAAGTTGTTCTTCCAAGACTTCAATGAATAGGACTAAGTCTTGTCTCTGAGATTTTGGTTAACCATGACTGATAGCCTTTAGAACTCTGCAACATATTCTTTCACACTTCCCTTGTTTTGTATGCTAGTTAATTCTTTAAAGTGATCTTCTAGATCTCTCATATTGAATCTCTCAACTAGTCTGCTACAAAACTCATCATAATATTTTCAAATCAATTTATGGCCTAGAGTGATCAAGCCATGGTACCACCAATAATGAGAAATTTCTTCCAAATATATGGTGGAAAATTTGATGGCATCTTCATCAGACATAGATTTGAGTTCCAAGTATGTATCAAGTTTTTACAACCATTCCCTAGTAGTTCTCTTCTCAGATCCATCTAAGGATGAAATAGATAACTTCCCCAATGAGTGCTCCAAGCCTTTTGTCTTACGTGGTGAATGGTAATTTCCTTTTTAATTATTCTTCATTTCCATGATATCTCTCAAAGATAAGACTTCCTTAATCTGAGGGTCCAAATCCCTATACTCTTCATAAGCTCTTGAAACATGTCATCTTGGAGGGTAACTTCCTCCCTTGAGACTTCTTCTAAGCTTTGAATGAATTTAGGATTGAGAGGCCTATATTACTGAATTCAATAATGGAGCTTTGTGTATGCAACCATCTTCTCCTTCCCTTTTCCACCATTGGTTTCATTGGTAGCACTAGCTCCATTAATACTATCATTCTCTTTACTAGCATTAGTTTGCATCTATAGAAACATTTGTCCAAACATGTTGGAAAGACAATTTTTCTTGTGTATCATTTCCCCAAATATTTCTTTGACTTTCTTCACTTTGAATCATCCATAATTTCTTCTTGACCTAGTTTCTTCAATTCTCCCCTCTAGAGCCTAATTGCCCTTTCAATTGGAAATATTAATTATTAGGAAACCCTAAAAGGTAGAAAAATCATGCTCTAATACCATTGTAATGACCCTAACATATAATTTCAACATAGAGCCTATTTTGTAGATTGAATTCAATGAACAACAGCATGTGAACACATAGATTTATTTGTTATAATGATAAAATTTTAGAATCAATTACAACTTACTAATATTTAGTTAGAATGATATATAATTTTGCTATAGATTGAAACCATAATATTATTAACTTCCTTATAGATTCTTTGAAGCTCAAATGCAATACCTAAATGAGAATTCCCTTAGGAACCAAAGGGGTTTCATCCTCTAATCCTAGTAATCATTGGGTTTTCATCCAATACCCATAGAATCCTATGGGTTTTCTTCCATAGAAGGGGTTTAAACAAAAGTGTTCCAAAATATAACAATTTTATTCCTAATACATGAATTGAATCATTACATTTATATGCTAACAATTTCTCTCAAGAAATAGGTCGGCCTTGAGCCAAAATGGTGCTAAAGCCCAAAATTTGAATTTCTAGCACACTACATTAGGTCATCCTTAAGGCCAAGGTAGATTCCTTTAGAATTAGCATGTTTCTTGGTGGACCCACCCACATTCTTTCTTGTCCCCTTCCTACTTCCTAAAACTTCATCATTGCTACTGTATGGATTGGAGGTATCTTATCTTTTAAGCTTGTTGAAGTAGGTGTCAATTAACTAGCATAGTCATCTTTTGATAGAAATATCTTTGTAGTACCTTATTCATTTATCTTAATATTTGGATATGATATGTAGGTGTCATAATAGATGCTATACATTCTAAACCACAAGCCGAAATGCACTCCTATGGAGGAATGTGTTGGTTCCCAAATCAACATATGCAATGAGTCCTAAAGAGTAGCCACTCTCTCATATTCAGACTCAACGGGTTGATATGGCCAATGAACGGGAGAGTGAATAGAATGTCCCTTTCTCCCCTACACTTCAGGCTCTATTAAACCTTGGGAGGGTGATCCCAACAGTATATTTATAGATACTTGTGTGCTGAAGTACCAAATACACTGTAAACAGATGTTTCACCTTTAGATACTAAATAGACATAATACTATAAAGACTTGGCTGACCTCTACAGTAATGCCTAATTTAAACATGAGAGATGTAACTCATTAAACTCATCACACAAATGAACTAAGAATGATATTTTATTTTATTTAAATTTTTGATCAGTTGTTGAATTAACCACCAGACTGAAATAGGAATAACACACTTAGATCAATGCTTTATCCATTGGGATGGAGTCAATTTCAATATCTATGCAATCTGATAACAATTTAATACATAGCATCATCCAAGCTTTGAAGATATTGCATTACAGTATTTCAACATAATATCTCAACCATAACATCTTATCAGAATCCTAGCACTCAACCTAACATAAACCAATAGCTTCACTCAAGCATTTACATATCCTCTTTGAATGGACAAGCAAGAATAAAACTAAACATCCACTGGAATTCAACAGAGATGAATAAAATAATTCTTGACTATGTTATTCATAATTTATAAAACCAGTACATAGGAGAGAAAATGGCCTTGAAATTGCACTATTCAATATTATCTTGCTAGTATTGCAATCAAAATTGCATAAGTGTCAACAAGCTCTAACCTAAAACAAAAACTCTGAAATGTTCTCTCTTCCTATTATAGTATCCTCTATGATTAATTACAAAATAGCCTCCCTAGAATGAGGCAAAAAGACAACATTTAAGGAAACACAAAAACCCTAAATGCTCATCTAAAGAAGACACTTGGCACATTTAGGTTCATTGATCTTCAACTGCCTTTGCTTGTAGAACAATATTCAACCTGTTCTCTATTTTCTTGCTCCTCACTCCACTGCCCTGCAACAAAAAAATATTATTACCATGATGGCCTTCCTCATTATGCCCTACTGTAGAAAACACCCACATTTTACTCGTAGCTAAAAAATCCTTTTGGCTGTAGAAACTCCATTTCACATGTGCAATTTACCTTCTTATTTCCCAGCAATGAAAAGCCCTTTACATGTTTGTGAAAAACTCTGTGACATTATTTAGCTCTGTCCAGCACTTTGAATTTTATTTTATTCACTTCATTGGTAATAAAATATTTACTCGAGCCTCTTCAAAATTATTTTCCAACCACTTAAACAAAATGATTTCAATTTATGGAGGTTCAAATTTTATCACTTGGGCTATCAAAAACTTTACCCCCGTGCAATTACTTTGAAATCAACTCTCCACCATAAAGAAATCCATTAAATAATAATATTTGAAAACAAATCTCAGGCCCCACCATTCTTTGTGCAAAACTTTACCCAACATCGCTTATCCCGAATAGAGTGAGAGAACTAAGAAACATAGTAGCGATCGCACCCAAAGTTCTCGTGAAATATTTAAAAATCATTTATCGAGCAAATAAAAATTTACCCGTGCACCCACCTTTTCACTATTTAAATTTATTTAATAAAAACTTAGAAATTTTCCATGGGCCCACCACATTCACTCAAAATTTCAAAATATTTTCATCGCTCATCTCTAATTGCTAAGGAAACGGAGAAACTTATTAGCGATGCACAGAGCAACTTTGCCCATCACTAATAAAATGAGAAAATGCAAATCAAAACAGTGATGGGAAATATCATCACACCATTGCTAATGTGACTAGGAGAAGTGAAATAAAATCGGGATGAGCGATATTCCTCTTGTCCATTGGAATCATTAGTTCTATGATCTACAACTTTCCTGGAAACTTTGATGGAACTTCTTGCAGCCATGGCAAGAGAAAAATATGTAGGCCTTTTTTCTTGATGCAAGGGCATTTTTGCAGCTGTTGGAAACAAAAAATCATCACAAACATGTGTAAAATCCCTGCCCAAGAACTGGGAATGGTCAGGGGATGAATTTAAAACCTAGAACAACAAATTTGGGCTAAAAAACACCCCCAAAATTGTGCTGGAAAGCAAAAAACGTGATTAGCATTCCTCATTTGCACAATACATGCTTGAATCTACTCAAAATTTCTTAGAGGAATCCCCATGAAGATCAAAATATGTCAAATCTTTGATGCCCATAGAAAAGTCATCAAAATCTTCCCCAAAATGGCCATATCGCCCCAAAACTCATTTAAAATGAAAACCAATCTTGAAATCTGCAATGAGTGATGAGAAGCTCAAGATGAAGCTTTATCACTGATTATATTTGGAAAGGAGGCCTTCAATCCATGATGGGCGCTAAGAGGCCCATCCACCATCATTGATCGCCAATTTAAATGTGAAGAACGAATCAAAATAGCACCATCGCTTTTTAGCCAATCACAAGAAAGAATTAAACTTGCTTTTCCTTATGAACATTTGAAATGGATTTTATATTTTCATTTTTCATATTTTCCTAATGTTTAAAATATTCAAAAATATTTTAAACATAAACATTTGAAACTTTAAAGAAAAAATGCAAATTTTAGTTACTCCTACGACCCAAACGGAGAAATTTCACCGTGCACAAACGGTGACCCCTGGAGTCAAGATTTTTGCATGCGACCATAATCAATTATTTAGAGAAAACCAATTTCCTCAAATTTTTCTGAACCCTTAAAATTCAGGTACCTCCTTTGTAAACTAGCTCCTAGAATGTATTCACTGCAACATAAGTATATTAAAATAATGTATCAAATGACCTTCGATCTTGATGAAAATGGAGCTATAGATGTTTTATACCAAAAAAAGAAATGGGTTGTCCTTATATTTTGAAATTTTGAAACTTTTTGTGAGACCATTTTTGGCCATGTCGTAGTCAAAAAAGGATTAGCTAACCCATCAGAAGATATCTTGAGAGCCTAAAACTGAGCATACATGTTACCATTTGACCCAAGAATCCAATACAACAAATAGCATGGAAAGATTATTCCTGAGGTTCAGGATATTAAATGCCAAAGTAGCTCACTCAGGCTTTTCTACAATTTCACTTGTCTAGAACTAATCAGGGCTCTCAAAGTCACCACTTTGAAAAATAACAAAACAACTTCTAGGTGGATGCCATTGGAAAGATAAGCTCATTTAGGTACATTGAGTATGTGTGCAAAATGGATTTGATTCATTCATTACTCTTCACGAGATATTAGGGGTCAAAGATGACCACCTTGAAACATTGTCAGAAATGTAGATGTCAAACTAAACAAACTGCATTTTTTTTTATCTCAAAAAAATAGAAAATCTGATCCTGAGACTCTGAATTCAAACAAGGGAATACATGAATGTAAGGATAATGGAGAGCAACAATCCATTTGGCATGAAAATCAACTGGCTCTGAATTGTGACCCTCCAAAATAGGTCACTTGGGCAGAGTTTGCAAGTGCACTTCTTAGTGTGTAAAGGAAAAATTTTCAATATGGGAAATTCAAATTTGAAG
The DNA here is from genome assembly GCA_007258455.2 of Sequoia sempervirens. Lineage (NCBI taxonomy): Eukaryota > Viridiplantae > Streptophyta > Pinopsida > Cupressales > Cupressaceae > Sequoia > Sequoia sempervirens. Next base: position 196,246,292 of record VDFB02000017.1, read on the forward strand.
ATGCCATCAGAATGTAGAGGGATTCCTCAAATTAATCTTGCTCTAGTACAATGAGCCTAAGCTAGCAATCTTTTGATGGTGATATCTTTCTAGTATATGATCATTTTTCCTTGATCTCTAGATATGATGGGAGATCATCATTATAGATGTTATGTTCCAAAATATAAGTTGAAATTTTATCCTAAGGAGGAATGCACCTAGGATTCCAATATTCCACCCTACAATTATCTTTCCAAAAAAGGGGACATGATACATATATTTATATGTTTTCTTGACCACTACATTTTATGTGTTAAACTACTAAGTGTTGAGGTCTTCCCTTTGGTATATGGCCATTTTACTCTTTTTTTACTTATTATATTTTCTTACCCATTTTACCCTCAATTAAAACTATAGGCACATCTAAGATGGAGGATCTAGCATTTTAATATAGAGCTTGTCTTGTAAGCAAGGCTTTTTTATTCATAGTAATTCTGATTATTGATATCTCCATGTGGTTTGGTATTTTTAATCTAAAATACCAATAAATATGGATACAATATTATAGAATCAACACTAAACACATCATCATTCATATATATCAACTATAAACAACAAGGTCACCAATTGGTTTTACTAGTTAGAGTTATAGTCATGTTATTTGTGACTAATGATTGCATTTATTTGGTAGAATGACAACTAAATAATGTTATCATTCACATGTAATATATTATTTTCACTTGATACCATCTACAAAAATTGGTATTATTCCATCATAAAGGATATAATAGTGTAATGGATTTTCATTGTGCTATACTTAGATGATTTATCCTTAACACCTCTTGGTTCTAGTAAATAAGGTTATTTTTATCAATATTTTTTTGTAAGATGTCTCTATTTAGATATCTTATATTTTACTATATTGTTCCTAAATATCTTATGTAGTATGAAAAAATATATGCATATGAGTGTGCATGCTCTATTGAATATGTTAGGACTAGGTATACTATTCACCTTGCAATTCATTGTAAACATTGTTGTAATTAGAATTCTATCTAGGATTAAATATTTTTAAATATTATTACATATATGTATCTCCAGAGATCATGGAATGATTCAAACAAGATGCCCATGTGGAGTTTAAAGTACATGTGAATTTTAATATTTTGTAGCACTTGATAATATCTATTGTAAGGATCACTCAATAGGGGTTTACATTACTAATTCATCCTTGGCCACTTGGCATGTGTTATAATTTTTTTGTACATTTTTCATGTTTTACACTCCTAATGGAATTTTTCACACCTCTAAGTGATAGAAAAAGGGAAAGACTTCCCCCTAAGAATATGTCAATGTAATTCCTATTTCTACTCCTATGTTACACTTGGCTTTAGGAAGGAGATGCACAATCAAGAGTGGTCTAATATTTAGTATAATCTTGGCCCTTAAGTGCATCATGCACTTCAAGAGCATGGTTCTCTTGAGGAGTTCCATTTCCTCGTGATTGCTATACTAATATTTTGATATCTCAACTATATAAATAGTCATAAGACCATATTTAAATATAGATAAACTTGACAAGCTTTGTGATACAATGTCTCTTGTGAAGAAATCATTATCATAAGTGAAAATAAGGTTCTACTTGTTGATAATATATAAGAATTGAATGGTTGGTGACTTAAGAAAATTCACAAATTGATTACTAAACCATTACATACTTTTAGGGTTGCAATGGTCAAGTGGTTTTTAACTCATCCCACTCTTTGTATTGATGCTTAAGGTTCACTAACCATTTATTAAGATGTTGGATTTGTTTATACTTTTATTTATAATTAGAATCAATTGATGGTAGTTTTTAATAAAATCTATGATATTGAATATTATAGGGAGGTTGACATCCATCATAATAATCGATATAAGAGGAAGAGCTAGGAATTTTAGTGAGATTTGAAAAATGGATTGAGTGAATTATCATTAAAGGCATAGGTTCAACATGAGAAATTTGGTTGTCATAACTACCTAAAATACCTTATTAATTGTGATCTTTGGGTAGAATACAAGGCCATGCATACTCAAATATATCAAAATTATTGAAAATTGAGGTGATTATGTAGCTTAATACTTTGTAAATTTATTGTTGTTGTATATCTAAATAAGTGTTCTTTGTTACAATTTATTTGTAGATGATTTTTTTTTAATTCATTTTACCATTTGTAGAAGTAGATAGAAGATTGTAGAAGAATAAGACTAGAAGAAAGAAGTTACACAACATATACCTTGGAGAAACCCTTTCATGAAAAACTCCACCAATAATCATTATATTATTTAATCTCAAAATAAGATTACAATAATTCCAATCCTAGCTTGAAATGCTTCTTTTTCCTTCAAAAATTCTTCACAACCTGCAATAAAATCTAATAAACTCTCTTCAACTTACTGCAATAAATAGACAATAATGAGCCTTACAAACTCCAAAAAGTTTACAATTACAAAGCACAATGCTTATCTCACAAAACCCACACCTATCCTTTGCAAGTAGATTTCTATTGTGAAGAAAAATGTCAAAACAAGTCCATCCATTTGGGTGTCCCAAACTGAAGTCATAACTCAATGTTGATTTTGAGGATATCTTGTAAGCTTATCCTCAAAGTTGGCACCCAAGAATGGCCCCACTTAACTCGGCCTTATAAAATATCTTATCATGCAAAAGTGTTAACTCTAAGATGCTAACTTGGGCGCCCAAGGTGGGTCCAAGTCAATCTATGTTAACTGAAACATATCTCTCCACCATTCATGCAAATATCATGCATGATTGATCATCCCCCGTTAACTGAAAGTAGTCACCTATTATTTGTCATGCAACTCAAGTCATTAGTCATGCATTCCAAGTCAACTAAAGTCAATTAGCATTCAACTGAAACTAACTACATGCAACTGAAGATAACTGAACCATAACTAAATTGAACTAAACTAAACTAAACTAACCTAAACTAAACTAAACTAAACTAAACTAAATTGATTTGAGCTGAACTGAACTGAACTGAACTCCATGTATGTAAACATCAATCCCTAACTTCTAGGATATTTACATGCATTACTAAAGTGTTATCTTTTCTCCAAACAGTTAACTTTACTCAAGGTAAGTTCCACCTTCCATGTGGGTGCCCCATGTGCTCCTATTTTGTAGAAGCTCTTCATGAGCATCCCCACATGTTCCTATCATTTAGAATTAATTGTAAATGTCACTTAACATGTTTATTTCATTCAAATTTAATCTCTTTCTAATCCTAGTGTTGGGGAACACTTTCCAAGGACTTAGGAGATACATGAAATAATGTTTAGGATTGCAATTAAATGGCATCCTATTCCCAACAAAAATAAGGGAAGGGAAACATTATTAAAAAGTTTGGTCAGTTTGTATTAGGTTCACTAGATGTGTGTATGCAAGAATTGTTTTGAGGGAATCCCCTCACCACAAAAGTTCTTAGGATCATGTTGGAGAAATTCATTGATTCTTAAATGAATATCCAAAGAGGTATCCAAATTTGGAGCTCTAGAAAGAAACACTAATAGATATTAGAGAGACCTTATATGTGAATCTTATTAGGCCAATTTGAATTAGCTTGATGAAATGAAAGAAGTTGTATTTTTTTTTTTTAAGAGTTAGCATTCACTGAATCACTAGGAACATTTTACAATTATATTGAAATTCATGTGGCTAGCTAGAGTCAACCATAATTATACTAATAAAAAAAAGTAACTTTAGTCAACTAATACAAAGATAAGAGACCTATAGGAAGATCAAGAATGTTAAGGATCTTCAAGCTTCACTTGTTCATGAGGCAGTTAGAATGTAATGAATGTGAGGTGATACTAGAAAGTGCTCATGGATAGAGTGGGTAGAGGATCATGCCTTAATGTTGGTGGTGTAATAGGCTCTCCAATCTTTTCAATGAGCTTGTGAAGTAATATGTAAAAGATGTGAATTAGAGGAGGGAGAATGTCTCTTGCTTATTTCTTGATAATGTACAAAAGATCTCAATAGAACATAAATTTGTGAGAAAGTAATGAAAATTTAACTAATAATTTTTTTACTATTTAATATTTTATTATTTTTATATTTTGTGATTATTAATGTGTATTGATTAATTAATATAATAAAGAAAAACTTGATTAAAACCACCAAATAAATTTATTTAATACCAAATATATTTTTGAAGAGAAATTAAAATACTCAACTAGTAAATCATCTTCCCTAGAGACAATGTTGCTTCAATATTTCACAATATTGAAGCACGTTTCAATGTTTAAGGTTGTTGCTTGTAAGCAAACCGTTGCATGTAGACCCTGAAATTAAGCACATAATCACCCTGACCCCATACCTTAAGCCTTGAAAGAACTCATTTCTTGAAAACAGAACGAACCATTCACCTTATGCTGGTCTATTAAGAAAACCGGCCAATAATGTCACTGTTGATGTATCTCCATATGGCTAAATATGTCCCCTGAAGTCTTCTCCTTTAATAAATGCTCTGAACTTCGCAAATTGAAGCTTTAAGCTTTCTCCGTCCCGTGTCAATGTGAGGGATGATGATGAGCTCGAACGTGGGCATGATGATGACCTGCAATGTGGTTTAGTATGCGGGAATCTCCATGCAAGTTTTCAATACGTGAACTTCTCCTCAAGGAACGGGATTTACCCCTGTACGAGTGCCACTGGTACTCTCTCTATTTCCAAGGATTCCAGCACACGACAGAAAAAGTAAATCATTATTCAAAGCTAATAAAGAATGTTATAATTTCATCTGTCTTAGAAGACAGGAAACTCCCATGTTATGTTTCACAATAAATTCCTATATTATGTTTCACCTTACATGTGCAGCTTAAATACTCGAGGAAGAAAATAAAAAAGAGAAGCCTAATGAATCTCCACCGGCGAAAGGGAAGGCGTAGCAACTGCAGGAGGAAGAGGAAGTGAAAGCAAGCAAGCGTATACACGTCTAGAAAAGCCCAAGCCCTCTATGTTCAATATAACGGACTTGTAATTATTTCTTACTTTGGCATTCATGGAGGACATCAAAAAATCCTATTCTTGGTTCTTTCTCACCTCAATAACGAGACCATGGCTCCTATGTCTATTCATGGTCCTTGTCTTCTTAATAGCCATAGTCGATGTAACAGAATTTAGACACATAGTTAAAAGCCCATCTGATTTTAGCAGAATATTGCAGTATAATTCTAATGGAAATAGTCTCAATTCATCCTTTCTGCCATTTCTTATGAGAACAGATAATAATACTTATGTGGGTTCTCAAGGCAGCCAGATCTTCATCAACTGTAACTGCCCACATCGTATTAAGAACTGCACAAAGGATATTAAGGAGAATGCGACTGCAGCCAATGAAATTGATAAGAGCAATGACTCAAAGCTTGACTATGAGTTCAGTATTCTGATTGGAATCCTAACTAGGGCAGATCTGTATGAAAAGAGACATTTTCTTCGCATGGTTTATGGAATCCAATCCACAGTCCATGCAAAAGTGGACGTGAGATTTGTGTTCTGCAATCTGACCAAGGATGATCAAAGAATGCTCGTGCCTCTTGAGATCATGACCTACAATGATATCATTATATTGAACTGTGAAGAGAACATGGACAAAGGTAAAACTTATACTTATTTCTCTAGTCTTGCCAATATGGGATTGCAGTATGATTATGTTATGAAGGCAGATGATGATGTTTATTTTAGGATCGATAACTTGGCTGAGTCACTAAAGCCTTTGTCAAGGAATGACACTTACTATGGCTTTGTTGTATCTTGTCGCACAAATGATCCTTTTGAAAAGCATATGTCTGGTATGGGATATGCCCTGTCATGAGATCTGGTGAAGTGGATTGAGGAGTCTCCTATTGCTAAGAATAATACAGTGGGGCCTGAGGATATGATGGTGGGACGTTGGTTAAATGAAGGGAAGAAGGCTAAGAATAGATTTAGTAATAAGCCTGCCATGTATGACTTTCCTCTCACTAATGCCAACTGTTCTCATGAACTCATTCCTGATACCATTGCTGTACACAGGCTCAAGAACAGGGAGAGGTGGTTTGCTGTTCTCAACTACTTCAATGTTACATCTGCTCTCAAGAAATCCAAGTTGTATCATCTATGATGGGTTGAGAAGGATGTCCATGCGTGACTCAACTCTTTCATTTACCGAATTTTTAGTTTGAGTCAATGGTAACTTCATGCATTTGTAGAGATAATACAGTTCGAAATCCAATTTTGGTTTCTATTATTATTATTTTTAAATCATGTATTGGGCTATCAATGTATGGCTCAACATCAAAGTAGTGAGAAGGCTATGCCACTTTACAAGGTGCTAGAAAGTTATAAATTAGAAAAACACATTTATTTTTCTATTAATCCATGTTTTCCAATATCTCGGGATTAATGAAGATACTTGCAAAGGGAGAAATATTAAGTTGGGAGAAACTTGGTGGGGCAGTTTTTGAATTTTAGAATAAGTATGATTGAGGGATGTAAAATTGATTTAGTTAAATAGTTTTTATAGAAATAAAAAGTGTATCTTATAAAATATTTATAAGATATGTTTTTTATTATTTTAATTATTTGAAGATTTAATTAGTTTTAAATTTACATTTTTATATTAAAATAAGATCATTTTTCTATTTGGATATCATTTATTTTTAATTTTTGCTTATTCTATTATCTTAGATCTGTTAGCACATTGCCTTTTTGTTTTTTGATAGGGTCATGCACAATCATGCTACATTCAAAATGGATTTTCTGACCTTAACTCCTCTTTTATATCACAAAAGCTTAATTTACCTCCAAGAGTCTAGTTGTCCAAAGTGGCAAGCTTGGTTTATAAAATAGACCTTGTAATGAAGTCAATTGCACAAGATAATACTATAATAGGAAATAAGATACAATTACTTGTTAATAACAAACCACCTTAAATGAGCTACTTCTAAAAGTAAGTCACTTTAAGGGGACAACCTCTAGAAACTTTGAATAAGAATAAAATTTAAAATATAATAATAATATTTAATTAGTCATGACCTCTTAAATATATCATAGTTATGACATGAAGAGCTCCTAGGAAAATCTAGCTACATATATTAAACTATATAAATGATCATATAACTTAATTCAGATATCTACATGCACATTATAAGTTAAGGGAAAAGTATACCTCTCCTCTAAAAACTATTGTTGTCATTAATGTTGATAATTCTTGGATGCTTATATAAGAATGGTTCATCCTCCCATGTTACATCCTCACTAGGTAGATTGTTCCACTTGATCAAATATTTTGGAATTGTCCTTATCTACAACTTCTTAGCATGTGTCTAGGTGATGGTTTGAAGTTCCAAAATAATTCCACCCTCCTTATCAATCACTAGGTATTTCTATCAAGGGTGAAATTGCATTATCATGAGTTTGAAAGCAACCTTATCTACAACTTCATGGTGCATGTCTATAGTATGGCTTTAGATTCCAAAATAAATTCTCCCTCCATATCAACCACTAGTAAATTTTCTATAATAAAATTGTATGATCATGATTTCTCTCTAGGGCCATCCATTTGGAATAACCACACAATTACAAAACTCCTATCTATAATTGAATTCTCCTCCTCCTCCTTTAGACACAATAGCTTCTCATTTCATGTGGTGGGAATATATTTTTACAAATTCCACACAAATTTTTAGAGAAGTTACTTATTTGACTATTTTATTGATATTTTCTACCTTAACAACTATCAACAAGATTTTCTCCAAGTTGGTTTGATAGAACTTATTTATTTGATTATTTCAATGAAATCTATAATTTTGTAATAAATCAAAAAATACAAGTGACCTCAATTTTGGATTTCTCGTCTTTAATGTATACTTGAAAACCCTCTCAATTTTAGAATTAAAAAAAATGAGAGAGATATGTGCTTGATATTACAATCTCAAAAATTGAAGAAATTTTCCTTGCTTCTTGCCTTTCAAGTGCTAAGATCATGCTCTAACACCATCGTTAAATAATTTAATTACATATGATAAATTATATAATAGAAGATAAGATGTAATTACTTGATAATAATAATCCACTTCAAGGGATAACCTCCAAAAGTAATATAATTCAAGGGGGTAATCTCCAATTTTTAGTAATAATGAATTTTATAATAAGATATTAAAATAACTCATATCTCCTAAATATACTATACCTATTCCATGGAGACTATCCAAGTGAACCTAACCACATTTATTAAATTTGTAAATGATTACATAATTTAGTTAAAGGTTGTGTTAGTCATACATCAACTACACATCTCTCCTTGCATGTTATGGGTTAAGTACAAGTAGACATTATCTAGAAAATGAATATGAGAAGAAGAAGAGAGTACTCAAAACACACAATTGAACACTTAGAGTATTTTAAAGAAAAATCACATACAATTGATTTTTCATTTCTAGCCACCATTTTTGTAATGACATACACCCTCTTATGCGTAGGGATTTTCACATAAATTAGATAAGAATTTTTAATGTCACTATTTAATCATCATAGGTATTTGATTGAGTATATTTTAAAAATATTCCACAAGTTATAATTTTCCCACAAGTTAATATTTTAAATGTAGTTATCTAGGTGTAGATGAATTTTATAAATGTTATTTTTTGTTAGAAGTTCTAGAGGATACCACTATAACTATATAGGACACATGTGTGATCATATATCATATGAACATGACTATACAAAACACCAACATGACCATAAGGACAACAGCATGTATAGTAGTATAAAACCACCCATTTTCTTTTCCTTGGTGATGTAAATATAGAATGCAGAGAAAAAAGCTTGATTTTAGGAGCCATCTTTATTCCCAACCTTCTCTATTTATCAACATCTACATTAGCCACCAAAAATAGACACAATTTATCTTCTCCCTTTTCTTATTTTATGCAATTACTTTACATATTCAATAACAACCTCATCTCATACTTTTAATTTTGAAAATCTAAAATATAATCCTAATATTTAATATTATTTTTAATAATTATCATGTAAAAAGAACAAAATAGTAGATAGATTATAATATTAAATTATTATATTTCTATTTAGTACTATTTATATGATTAGAGAGTGTGATCTTCATAATCTAAAATAGGGACCGTGTTCTTCATGATCCTTTAATATCCATACGTAAAACTTAATGTTTGCTACATATTATTTTATTCTTTGTTAACTTAGAGGATGTATAAAAAACTAACTTAACATACAAAATTACAACTTTACCATTGGTGCATGAATTATTTTATTCCTATTTGAGTTAGAGAATGCATTTGTATGCAAGGGAAAGTGAACATGCATGAGAAACTTAAACTAAACTAAAATACTTGAAATTTGTAATCAAATAAACACTCAACCTAAGGCATATAAGTAAATTAAAATTAACATCATAAGCATGTAAGTGTACTAATTCCAAACTCCCTTATTGTATTAAAAGTAGTGGATTTTTTGAAGTGCTTAAATTGAGTCTAAAGGTGGTAGTATGTCAAGTTCTTAATGAGAAAAATAACTATGCATTCAATTTTCTTGTTAAATAGTTGAGGGTCTCCAATTTATAGATTTTGGGAGAGAGCAACATAGGGCTAGGATTGAAAAGGTAAATCAAGTTCCCACAAGTCTTGAGGATCCTCAAGGAAGGAGAGATTTATAAGTGCATGAAGTGAATTTGTTGAAATGGGAGGCTCCAAATTTGTAGGATAATGAAGGGTGGAGATAAATCTTAGGGAAGAGTGAATGGTGGGGATAGGATGGATTACCTCAAAGTAATTCAAAGTACCTTAGAAGGATTTCAAAAATGGGAGATTTGGAGTGTTCCCATACTCAAACTAAATGGGGGAATTTAAAATTTATATTTATGGTAAATGGAATATTTTCCCCATTTCCCAAGTAGTTCTTGCTATGTTATGCATGTACAAGCTATGACATGTGGATTCACATGGGGAGTTGGGTGAGTCAAACCTTTTAATCATTGTTTACATCATGCAAATGACTAAAAAATATTAGGTAGTAGACGGTGATTAGGGGGAATTTCATAAAAAATAGATGAAATGAGAAATTAAATAAATAGAAATATTCTTTTCATTTAGGAGGTAAGGGGATATAGGTCCAGGTATATAAATATTGAATTTTTTTACCAAGAGGTGGGCCTTAGGAATGATAGAAAAATATTTTAGATTATGAAAATTAATAGAATAAATATATAAAAAATAATTAATATAATAACTTATTGATGTTATTTAATTAATATTTGGAGCGAAAATATAATAATTAATCAAATACAAATGATTAATTATACAAGGAATAGTTAGGATTGATGGGATATCAATTTTACGTGTTTATAATTTCCCCTATTTGAATGGCATTAGAATAAAATTATTTCAATATTTATATAGCACATTCGCATAAGAAATGGAAAATTAAGATGTCTGGATGTAGAAGAAATAGAAAAATATGATAGAAGGATTATGCCCCCTTGAGAGGGTAGGAAATAAAAAAGGGGCTTAGGTGGCCTCTCAAAAGAAGAAAATAAAATTAAAAATGGATAAAGGAGGTAAAATAAGAATGAATGAAAGAAAAATAAAAGAAAATGGAGGTGGAATGAGGAAATGAGAGTAGAAACTATAAAAATCTTGGTGAATAAATAGTGTTGGTGGGTTGAAAAACTATTCATTTTCATCCTAGAAAATAGTAATTTTGAGACAAGATAGAAATAGTAGTGGATCAAAAATGGTGCATGTACCAATTTACAAGCATTGGGTAGAGTGGCTAAGGCAATATAAGTGTCGGGAGGATAGTGGGCCAATGGTAAGTACCTAGAATGTTAGCATTTATTACATTTTAAGTCATTAATGGGGGAATAGGTCAATTATCACAATCATTGAATTATAAAAACATGATTTAGTGCATGATTAAGTGGTTGGGGTGTATGTGTCAAAAGATACAATAGGTCTTGATTGTTTTAGCTCGTATATGTGAAAAATGAAATAGTTGCATAAAAATGTAGTTTATGAATAGAAAGTGTTGTGTATTCATATGATACATAATTATTACAAAAAAATTGATACATATGCATAAAAAGGCATATGCATTAAAATGAGGTGTATTTATCATATAAAATGGTATATGCACCAAGCAAGGGAAATGAGCTTGTGATGGTTGCATGGGTAATGAGGCACATACATGGCATAATGCAATAATTATTTTAGGGTAGGAAAAAGGTATGGGTATGCTTTCATAGAATTAGATTAGCATATTTATGATGGTTAATATGTGGTGGGAAATGGTGTGTAGGAGCAACTAAAGATTCTAGATACTTCGAAGAGAAAATCGAGGCTATTGACATTGATGCAAGGTTTTTGAAATGTAAAGAAGGTGATGTTGAAAACCTATAGGTTAGAGTATAATATGTAAATTTCAACAATTAGGGTACATAGATCTATGGTGAATACCTTAGTAGAGAGGTGGAGATCCTAGATTTCCACATTCCAACTAGGGAGATGATACTGATTCTAGTGGATGTGTGTCAAATTATGTGGGTATTGTTCTAGAATTGATTCATGTAATGTGCCAAAAGTAGTGAGTTGAAGGCAACAGAGTGAGTGTGAGTATGCAAAGAAGTAGCTAAAGTGTGCTAAAGGTAGTGAGTTGTAGATAGCAATGTATGTTTGTGTATGGAAGTGAATGTGCTAAGAAAGAGTTTCAGAAGAAGTGAGATGAAGGTAGTTAAGTTTGTTGAGCATATGTATGTGCGAGAGTTCCAATAGAAATGAGATGGATGTAATAGAGGTTTTGTGTTTTACGATGGTCAAATTTTCTATGCTAAGGTTGTATTCTCTTTTTGCATGTGTTGTAATTTGTAGGGAGTTTTAAACTTCCTTTGGTTGAAGCCATAAAACATGTAAAAATAAATTCATTTGTGAGGCTAGATTTTGATAGTAGCTCCAAGAAGCTTGCTCACCATGGTTTTTCCTTCTAGGGTTTTCCATGTATATCTAGTGTTATGGTTGTGTGCTTGTGCCTTTGAATTAAGTTTCATATCATATATTTTTAAGGCTATAAAGAAGTTATGTTTGATAAAGTTGAATTGGATAAACATATGGGATATACTGATTCACCCCCCATCTTAGTATATTAATATTTTTTAACAATTCTAGTATTAGAGTTGAATTCCTTGGTATAGCCTAACAATTGAAGGTAGATCTTAGTCTAGAACACATGGATGAAAAAGATTCCTCCTCTAAAGAACCATTGTTTGATGGAAGCAACTATGCTTTCTAGAGTGTGTGGATGGAAGCCTACCTTACTTCACTAGGGTATGATGCTTAGAGAGATGTAAATGATGATTACATTGAACCTGATCATCCTATTACTGGTGCTAATGCAAAGAAGGCTCATGAGAGCAATGCTAAGGAAAATAATGCTATCTTGAGTCGCTTGAAAAACTTTAAATTTTTTTAAGGTAGTGTAGTGCAACACAACCAAGGAGATATCAGATAAACTCAAGAATCTATATGAAGGAATGATAGTGTGTAGAAAGGAAAATTACAATTTCTTATAGAACACGGTTTGAGAAGTTGAGGATGAAGGAAGAGGTGAAAATTGCTAGCTATTTTCTTTGGGTGGATAAAGCATTAAATGGGATTAGAGGGTTAGGTGAAGATATAATTGACTTAGTGGTTGTGAAGAAAGTGTTGTGAGCTCTCGCTCACCGATTTGATTCAAAGTTCTCTACAATTGAAGAAGCCAATGATTTGATAAAACTTACCATTGAATAAGTTTTTGGATCTCTCATTGCCTATGATATGAGAAATGAAGTTCAAGGTTCACATAAAAGAGAAGTTGCATTCAAAGTTGTGAAGAAAGAAGATGAATCTGGTTCACATAGTGAATCTAAAGAAGAAGAAGAAGAAAACTTTATGAGAAAGTTGAAGAAGGGATCATACAAGTATAAAGGTAAATAACCTTTCAAATTTTTTAATTGTGTGAGAATTGGTCATTATTCTTCTAAATGTCCTTTAGTGGATAATGAAAGTAGCAGCAAGGGTTTCAAGAGAAATAACTTTAGAAGGAACCTTCTTTCCAAAGAATATAATTGCTCCTCCAAAGAAGCAAATCACTACACATCAGATGATGAAGGAGGAGAATCGTTATTCATGGCCAAGGTGATCTTTGATGGCTTTGACAAGACTATGAGTGAAGAAGAACTGTAAAGTTGATTTTGAAGGTGAACTTGTTTCTACTCTTGAAGACTTGGAATGTGCAAGGAAAGAGAAAAAAGAACTAAAAATCCCAATCGAATTCAAGAAAATGAATGTAAAAGACTTAAAAGGGAATTGGAAAAGGAAAAGTTTGAAATTATGGAAGGATCAGATCTAATCATGCCTCAAAGAATACCTTACCAAGTAAGGAGATTCTTCACAAATAGGTCTAATCATATTTTTTTGGTTATTGTTTTATATGTAATAAGTATTGTCATAAGGCTATAGACTACATGTTAATTTGAAATGTTAAATTTTCAACAATGTTGGACATATTGCAAAATATTGTAGAAGTGAATTGGAAAAATGAGTAACTCAAAAGGCAGATGATGTTGAGAAAGACAAGGAAAAAAAATGAGGTTGAAAATTTAATGGTTGTCCAAATAGCATTTCATTCTCAAGGGAAAACAAATCTCTAGCTGATAGATAGCGGATTCTCAAGTCACGTGACAACTAACAAAAGAAAATTCATAAATCTTGTCAAATGGAATGGTACATCAATTAATTTTGGAGATAATTCATCAGGAAAGATCTATGGAAAGAGAACCATAAGTATTGATGGGAAATCCAAGATAGAAGGCATTCTCTATGTTGAAGGTCTCAAGCATAACCTTATTAGTGTAATCCAAATGTGCAACAAAGGATATAATCTTATGTTTCATGATCAAGGGTGTTCAATATTAGAAGAGAAAATTTTGGAAAATTGGTGGAAAAAAGAGCTAAGATAGAAAACAATTTGTACAGCCTAAAGGGCGTTAATGGAAGAAGTTGTCTTCTAGGAAAAACAAATGAATATTGGATATGGAACAAGAGGATGGGACACATTAACTTTGATAACCTAGTGAATATTATCTTCATGCAATTCGTAAGAGATATACCAAAGATTGTTAAGCCTACAAGCACCATGTGTAAAGAATGTTAGCTTGGGAAGCAGGAAAGGATAAGATTCAAGAACAAGGATTATTCTTCTACATGACCATTGGGATTGATTTATACCAATTTGTACAAACCTACTAGAAAATAGAGTCTTCAAGGAGAAAGATATTTCATGTTAATCATTGATTATTTCTCTAGGATGACATGGGTTACATTCTTAAGAGAAAAATAAAAAGATTTCAATAGATTTAAGATTTTCAAGCCAATGGTTGAAAATGAAATGAGTGCTAGAATAGAGTGTTTAAGATCTGATAGAGGTGGTGAGTTCACATCAAATGAATTTGAGGAATTTTGTGAAGAAAATGGGATAAAGAGGCATTTTCCTACTGCTAGAACTCATCAAAAAAATGTAATATAATAAAAGAATAGAATAGTTCAGGAAATGGCAAGAACTATGTTGAATGTGTTGGAATTGTGTGCCTCAATCTCACAAGCTAAAACCTCTGAAAGAGAAAAGTCGGTGTGACATCTTTTTTATCTAGCTGACTAGCAGTTGTGCAGCCTTGTGAAATGTTAAGGTCATTGAGACCTTGTTACTGTCTTGCCGACTGGAGCTATTGTTGTGACTCGTTGTGTTCAGTGTAACCCTCTACCGAGTGGGTTGGTCTGGCCGACAGGTAATTCTTATCGGATATCGGGGAGACTCTGGGCGACAAGTAGTTTTGGGGAGAGGAATGGAGACTCGGTAAGAACTCCTGGTGACAGATGTTGTCTCACTGATAGTGTTACACTCAGAGTCTTCAGGGAGAGACTTGAACACTCGATAAGAGATCTTGATGATAGGTGTTTTTCTCGCCGATGCTTTCGCTATTGTCGATATGACTCATGGCGAAAAGTGGTCTCGGGGTAACATGGAAGCCTCAGTAAGAACTCTTGCTGACAGTTGGTTCTCTTGCCGATGGGTATGAACATCGATGTGATCTCTTGGCGAATAGTGATAGTCTCGCTGATGGGAATGTTGATGTCTATGTGACTTTGGAACTTCGATATGACCTCTTACCAACTAGCGATTGTCTTGGCGATAGCACTACATGTGATGGATATCAATATGATGTCTTGGAAACAAGGGGAAGTCCAAGCGACAATTTTTGGACTCAGTATAACATCTTGCCGATGGTGAGGACTCTTGGTGATAACTACAATTGGGTCTTATGGCATCGAGGAGACACGGTTAGTGTCTCACTGACATGCGAACATAGGTTGAAGGTTGTTGACCGATTGGAAGACTATCCTAGGTGGTGTGTCTTCGACCAATCAGAGAAGTTGAATGGGAACCGTTGGAAGTTAGTTTGTTGTGGCCATTCTATGAGGAAGTTCAATAGACAGGGATGACATGGATATACTCTACAATTGTAGATGATGTTCAGTTCAATGAATAGTTGGATGATCAGTGAGATGAATAGTTTGATGTGTGATCAGTTAGAATTTGATTTTGAGAGCATTGTAACTTGAATGTTTTGTACAAGGTTGATCATTGTGTATGCTACTATAAATTGACATTAGAAAGATAAGTATGATCTCCGTATGTAATTTCCATTACTGTAATACAAAGGGGCTTTCTTGGTGTGGTTGGTTTTTCTCCCATAAGGGTTTTCCCACGTAAATTTGGTGTTCATCTGTGTATGTTAATTTCTCTGTTTCTATTATTTCTTTCAAGTGTATCTTAATTGGATTGTAATTGAAAATTTAAAAGCATCTCTGCATTCTTCACTAAGGTTTTGACGTTAGGAGAGTTAGTTCTACACCTTAGCTTTCCTTACAAGTGGTATTAGAGCATGGCCAGTTGTGTTATCCTTGTGGGTACGTTGGTTTTTTTGTGTCAATTATGTTCAGTGGGAGTCTTGTAGAAGTTTGGTAATTCGAATTATAGGTTAAGATGGCAAGCACGTCAGGAAAGATTGAAATTGAGAAATTCAATGGCAGCAATTTTGAGTTGTGGAAACTTAAAATGGAAGATTTGTTGGTTGATCGTGATCTTTGGATTGTTGTGTCTAGAACGAAGCCTACAGGAATGAAGCAAGAGGATTGGGACCTTGAAGATAGAAAATCAAAGGGGCTGATAAGGCTTTGTTTAGTAGACTATGTTCTTCTGAATGTTCATGAAGAAAAGACTACATCTTCCTTGTGGAAAAGACTGGCAGCTATTTATCAGGAAAAGTCCTTGTTGAATAAATTATTCTTGAGGAAGAAGTTGTACTCTTTGAGAATGTGGGAAGGAGGGTTCGTTGTTGATCATTTGAACACTTTCAACATGTTGATTGCACAGTTAACATCTGTGGGTGTGAAGATTGATGAAGAAGATCGTTGTATGTTGTTATTATGTTCTTTGCCAAATTCTTGGGATCACCTAGTGATGGTTATTGGGAGTACGACATCCACTTTTAAGATGGAAGATGTTGTTACTTCTTTGTTATTAGAAGAGATGAGAAGGAAATCTTTTGAGATGGTGAAGGAGGCTCTTATTGTTAAAGGCAGATCAAAAGATAAAGGCAAGAAGAAGGACAAGAAGTCCAAATCCAAATCAGAGGGGAGATCAAAGTCTCCTAGTAAGAAGTCCAAGGTGAAGTGTTGGAATTGTGGGCAACCTGGTCATGTTCGAAAGGATTGTAAAGAGAAGAAAAATAAGAAGAAGAATTATTCTTCTGACAATGATTCTTCTCAAAGTGATGCAAATGCCTTCATTGTAGCCTTGGCTACACAGGCATCAGATGATGTCTAGATAATTGATTCTAGAGCATCTTTCCACATGCAATCTCATAGAGACTGGTTCACGAAGTATGAAAAATACAATGGTGGAAAGGTGTATTTGGCAAATGATTCATCATTGGAAATTGTTGGTCATGGAAGAGTCAGTCCAATTCCCGATGGAAGAGTGGGAATCAATGATGTAATGCATATATACCCGTCTGGCTTGAAACCTACTTTTAGTTAGTATGTTGAATGATATTGGAGTGCAACTCATGTTCTCTAGAAATGGTTGCAAGATGACTAGAGGCTCTCTATGGTGCTAGCAAGAGGTGCTTGTATTGGTACCTTGTATAAGCTTGATGCACATGTTGTGCAATGCAATAGTGTCTCTGCCAAATCATAGAAAGCTACTCGTGGAGGAAAAGAGGAAAACGTTCTTGATTCTGTAAGCTCTATGGAAGTTAAGAAGCTTCGATTGGAAAAGAGATATGCTCACGGCATCATAGAGCTGAGCCACATTGGTGAGAAAGTTTAAAAACCTTGAAGAATAAAAGAAACTTGGTTGAAGGGCTTGAAGATTGTAACTCGATTCAGGATTTTGTAGACATTGTATATATGAGTAAACTTCAACAAAATGTTTCATTTTATTCAGATCCCTCTAAGTCTTTTGGTTTACTTGATTATATACATTAAGTGTTTTGGGTCGATTGAATGTTCCTTCTTTGTCTAAGTCAAGGTACTATGTATTGTTCATTGATGATTATTCGAGAAGAACATTTGTTTATTTTTTGAGAAGTAAATTAGAAGTGTTCAATCGGTTTAAGGAATTTAAGAACCTTGTAGAAAATCATATTGGAAGAAAAAATAAATGTCTTTAGATGGAAATGTGGTAATTTTGTTGATGAATTTGAGAATATGAATCATGGAATTAAAGACATAAAACCCCACCTTACACTCATGACAAAATGGAGTTCAGAAGAGAAGGGTTCAATAGAGACTGATGGAAAGAGCACTTGCAGAAGTGTTGGCTGATGTTGGCTTGGAGGAGAAGTTCTAGGCTAAGGTGGTTGCTACAACATGTTACTTGATAAATCGTTCTACTAATTCTCCTCTTGTTGAGGAAACACCTTTGGAAGCATGGTCTAGAAAGAAGCCCTCTGCTACAAGACATATTCATGTTTTTGTTTGTGTAGAGGCATGCGTGTGTGTGTCCGAGATAGAGAAAAAAGATCTAAATTAGAGAACAAGGCTATCAAAAATTCATTTTTATTGGTTATAGTCTTTGGCATAAAAGGGATACAGAAGCTTTGGGGAATCCTAATATAGAAGAAAGGTTCTATGAAGTGTTATCTTTGAGGTTGAAGCCTTCTACCTTGGATCTGATGAGGAGACAAAATCAAAAAAGAAGGGATGTAGTTATGAAATTCTCGACACCCGGATAAAGAGGTGAAAATTCAAAATGTACCCTAAGCAGAGCTCAAATGGTTCTAAGATTTTTTGATGAAGAAGAACAACCTACATTCTCCTATGACAAGTGAGAGGAAGTCCTTCGTGAAAGAAAGCAACTGATGGGTTTTCTTTTGATATATTCTACTTGTGCCTATGCTTTAATTTCTAGCACTGATGAGCCTAGGACTGTAAAAGAGGCATTTAGAATGCCTGATTCAAACTCTTGGTTGGAAGCCATGAATGAAGAAATAACATCATTAGAAAAGAATGATACTTGGAGTTTGGTGCCCTTGCCTGAAGGTAGAAAAGCTGTTGGCTACAAATGGGTATTTAAAAAGAATATAGATCTGGATGGAAGTGTGGAAAAGTATAAGGCAAGGTTGGTTCTTGAAGGTTATTCAGGTGAGGGAATTGATTATGGAGAATTTTTTTTCTCCACGTAGCTAAGTTGACATCAAATGGAATTTCTTTTTGTCACTTACGTGATGTGACTTAGAGGTGAAACGAGATGGATGTAGAAATGTATTTTCTTCATGGTGATCTTGAAGAAGAGATTTATATGTCCCAGCCTGAGCACTTTGTGGAGAAAGGTAAAGAAAGATTGGTTTACAAGTTGAAAAAATCTTTGTATGGATTAAAGTAGTCTCCTAGAATGTGGTACCAGAAGTTTGAAACTTTTGTTTTTTCATTGGGATTTGTAAGATAAAAATCTAATCAGTGGGTGTATTACAAAGCTAAAAGTGATCAAGTTCTTATTATTGCTCTCTATGTTGATGATATGTTGTTCATAGGCAATAGTAAGTTAATTATTTCTAATCTTAAGTCTCAGTTGTCTACAAAGCTCGAAATGAAAGATCTTGGTGCAGAAAGGTATATTCTAAGAATGGAAATAACCAAGGATAGAAATAGTAGAAAAGTTTGGCTCAGTCAAAGTAAGTATATATAAAGATTGTTCTAGAGAGATTTTGTATGAATGATTGCAAGCAGCTAGTTGTTCTAGTTTTACAGGGAACGAAACTATCTGTTGAAGACTATCCAAAATCTCCTACTGAGATGGAGGACATGACTAGTGTGCCTTATGCTAGTGCAGTTGATAGTCTAATGTATGCAATGGTCTGTACAAGGCCAGACATTTCCCAAGCAGTGGGAGTACTTAGTCATTTTATGGCTAATCCTAGAAGGACACATTGGGATGTTGTGAAAAGAGTATTCAGATATTTGAAGGGTGCTTCAAAATATGCTTTGTGTTACCATGGGAACTTGGTTCAATCACAAAGGACTCTCAGTATTTGAGGCTACATGGATTTTGATTGGGCAGGGGACATTGACAGCAGAAGATCCACTAGTGGATATATTTTCATGTTAAATGGCGGTGTAGTGAGTTGGATGAGTAAGCAGCAGGCTGTAGTCGCTTTGTCTACTATAGAGGTAGAATACATAGTACCAACACATGCCTGTAAAGAAGAAATCTGGTTAAAAAAAAATTGTTCTAACATTGGTTTTGATGTAGGGAAAATAACAATTTATTGTGACAGTCAAAGTGCTATTTGTTTGGAAAAGAATCCTACTTTCCATACCAGGATGAAACATATAGATGTACAGTATCATTTTGTACGAGATATGGTGGAGGATGGAAAGGTCTCTTTAGAAAAAGTGGATACTCTAAAGAATGTTGCAGATGCATTGACGAAGCCAGTGAGCACAGACAAGTTCAGGTGGTGTGCCAGTTCGATGGGCCTTAGTGCCCATAAATTTTAGTAGTTTTATTGTGCTCTAGAGGTGCCTATGCGATCTTCATCAAGTGGGTGTTTGTTGGAATTGTGTGCCTCAATCTCACAGGCTAAAACCTGTGAAAGAGCAAAGTCGGTGTGACATCTTTTCTATTTGGCCAACTAGTAGTTGTGCAACCTTGTGAAATATTAAGGTCATCGAGACCTTGTTACTATCTTTCCAACTGGAGCTATCATTGTGACTCATTGTGTTTGGTGTAACCCTCTGCCGAGTGGGTTGGTCTGGCCAATAGGCCATTCTTATCGGATATTGGGGAGACTCTGGGCGACAAGCAGTTTTGAGGAGAGGCATGGAGACTCGGTAAGAATTCATGGCGATAGATGGTGTCTTGCCAACAATGTTACACTCAGAGTCTTTGGGGAGAGACTTGAACACTCGGTAAGAGCTCTTGGCGATAGGTGTTTGTCTCACCGATGCTTTTGTTGTTGTTGGTATGACTCATGGCGAAAAGTGGTCTCGGGGTAACATGGAAGCCTCAGTAAGAACTCTTGCTGACAGTTGGTTCTCTTGCCGATGGGTATGAACATCAGTGTGATCTCTTGGTGAATATCGATAGTCTCACCAATGGGAATGTTGATGTCTATGTGACTTTGGAGCTTCGGTATGACCTCTCACCGACTAGCGATTGTCTTAGCAATAGCGCTACATGTGATGGATATCGGTATGATGTCTTGGCA
Source organism: Sequoia sempervirens (assembly GCA_007258455.2). Classification (NCBI taxonomy): domain Eukaryota; kingdom Viridiplantae; phylum Streptophyta; class Pinopsida; order Cupressales; family Cupressaceae; genus Sequoia; species Sequoia sempervirens. The sequence continues at coordinate 196,267,153 of VDFB02000017.1, forward strand.
ACAAGGGGAAGTCCGAGCGATAGTTTTTGGACTTCGTATAATGTCTTGCCGATGGTGAGGACTCTTGGTGATAACTACAATCAGGTGTTGTGACATTGGGGAGACACGGTTAGTGTCTCACCGACATGCAAACATAGGTTGAACATTGTTGACCGAGTAGAAGACTATCCTACGTGGTGTGTCTTTGACCAATTAGAGAAGCCGAATGGGAACCATTGGAAGTTAGTCTATTGTGGTCATTTTGTGAGGAAGTTCAACAGACAAGGATGACATGGATATACTCTGTAATTGAAAATGATGTTCGGTTCGATGAGTAGTTGGACGATCAGTGAGATGAATAGTTCGATGTGTGATCAGTTAGAATTTGATTCTGAGAGCATTGTAACTTGAATGTTTTGTACAAGGTTGATCATTGTGTATGTTGTTGTAAATTGACATTAGAAAGATAAGTCTGATCTCTATATGTAATTTCCATTACTGTAATATAAAGGGGCTTTCTTGGTGTGGTGGGTTTTTCTCCCGCAAGGGTTTTCCCACGTAAATTTGGTGTTCATCTATGTATGTTAATTTCTCTGTTTCTATTATTTCTTTCAAGTGTATCTTAATTGGATTGTAATTGAAAATTTAAAAGCATCTATGCATTCTTCACTAAGGTTTTGACATTAGGAGAGTTAGTTTCGCACCTTAGCTTTCCTTACAAAATGAAACCAAGCTACCTAATGTATATTGGAAAGAAGTAGTCCATACTATTGTTTATATTCTTAACAAAGGTCAACTAAGAGTGGAAATCACCAAGACTCCTTATGAATTGTGGTATGGAAGACAAAAAACTATCAAGTACTTCAGAATTTTTGAAAGTAGATGTTATATCAAGAGAGGTGAGGAAGGTTTGGGAAAGTTTGACTCAAGAGCTAATGAAGGGATCTTTCTTAGATACTCAACTAGGAGAAAATCCTACAAATGCTACAATAAAAGACTAAGGAAGATAGTTGAGAGTGAAAATGTTAATGTTGATGAATAATCACATCAAATCACACTTGAGCAAGAAGACTAATGGTGAGATGAACCTATGTGTTCAAAAGAAGAGGAAGAGGAGATTGTAGAAAAGGAAGAAGTGCAAGACAAAGAACCCAAGACTCCTACCAAGTATGTTCAAAAAAATCATTCAGGGGATCAAATTATTGGAGACAAGAATGTAAGAGTGTAGAAAATGAGAATATTTGGAAGGAAAAATGAATAGGTAAATTTATCTTTTCTATCAAGAATGGAACCTAAGAATTTTGTTGATGCTAGCAAGGATGGGTATGTGCAGCATCATGATGGGCCAAAAAGTGGTGATATGATGGGTATGTGTAGGGTATGTGGCTGATGACTTTTTTTAACCCAAAATTGATGAAACAAAAGGGGTTTTTAAAGGAGATTCTCAACTTTCCACCAATATAAATTATGCTTTACTTTGAATTTAATAAATAATTATTATTCATTTTCTATTTGAATTACGACTAAATTCTCGATTGATAGGCTAATTGAAAAACATCTATAGCTTTGAAATGGTATCACATCTTTTGAATCTAAAACATGTGTCATATTCTATGCTTCGCATACTATAGGATTAAAAAAAATGAATTTCATGAAATTTTGACCAAGTTAAGGTGGTTAGACATACGAGTTTTTATTTTTTTTAAAGATGTAATAAAAAATTCATAATTAATTATTTACTTGGAAAAAAATTACAAAAAATATGCATCACATCGAGACATGATTCCTCTACTTATATCTAAAATCTTATAAAAAATATTATCATTTTATTGTGGTTAGGGTGGTCAGACAAACACCTACTTATTTTTTTTCCTGAAATTTAAGTACTACTGCATTGAAATTTCAAATTTTCACCAAATAGATTTTGTTTTTTAAATAAACCTAGTATTTTAGAAACTAAATTCAATTTGCTACATATTCTATTCTACATATTTTTGAAATAATATAGATAACTTATTCAAATTTTTACGTCAAGTTTCCTAACTCTGATTTTTCTAAAAATTTTGCCACTTAAGGGCCTATTTTTCCATGATGATCTTGCCCATACCCAGATGAAGGATGGATTCAAGCAATGGAAGAAGAACTAAATTAGATAGAGAAAAATCAGACTTGGGAATTGGTGCAAATTCCTACAGACAAGAATGTAATAGGAACAAAATGGGTGTTCAAAAACAAATTGAATGAAGATGGAGAAGTAGTGAGAAACAAAGCTAGTGAGAAACAAAGCAAGACTGGTATTCAAACGTTATTCAGAAGTAGAAGGGATTGACTTCGAGGATACATTTTCTCTAGTGTCAAGAATGGAGGTAGTCAAAAAAATTCTTACATTTTCTTTTCACAAGGACTTTAAGGTATATCAAATGGAAGTGAAATTTTCCTTCCTAAATGGTGACTTGGAAGAAGAATTTTACATAGAGCATCTTGATAGATTTTAGCTATCAAAAGACCAAAAAATTATATGAAGACTTAAGAAAGCTTTATATGGTCTCAAAAAAGCTCTTAGGGCTTGGTATGCAAGGTTGGACAAGTACCTACTTCAACAGGGCTTTAAGAAACATACCACAGATAACAATCTCTACATCAAAATTGAGTGTGAATAAATTCTAATAGTTGTTGTATATGTTGATGATATAATATTTGATGGCAATGATGAAATGTGTAAGATATTTGTTGAAGATATGCATAAGGAATTTGAAATTTCTATGATAGGTGAACTTTCATTCTTTCTTGGGATTCAAATTGCTCAATCAAATTGTAGCCAACAGATTAGTATGGGCTGACTACACTTGATCCATGGGGATATGAAGCATAATCATGTCACTAAATGTCAATCCCAATAATATCATTCAATAAACACTAAACGAGGAATCCATTAAAACTTAGCATATTAAACTATGAAAGGTTTAGAAATTGAAACTTATCCTATTGGGGGAGTGGTGTTACGTTGATGTGGAATGGTGACCCTTTCCCAATCTTGTGGATAAATGAGCATGTTTTGATCGATTATATTGAAGAGAATCATCGAAACCAATGATAGATGTGTATGAAAACATAATTTAAAGATAAATGAGCCTTATGTAAGCTATTTTAACATGATTTATGCTGCGATGATCAAGATGTGTAAATGCAAAGCTAATGTAAATGAAGTTTAAGCTTAAAAGAGATTGAAATCCTAATTACATAATACTAAATGGATGCATTTATGTTACCATGGAAGAAATTAATGGAAGATAAGATAATATACAAGTGAATTAAGCTAAAAAGATGCAAAATGTTAGTGCAAGTAAGAGTGATTTTAACAACATGAGTTTGCTCTGAAAAAGATGGATCCATTTGTCTCCAAATAGTGACCTATTTATGGGAAAGCAAATGAAAAATGAAGGGTCAAGATTGAAAAAGCTAATCAATGGTCAAGGATGGAAGAAGTGGGAGGCATGGATCATGGATTCTCATCAACGGATGAGAATCAATGATGAGATTTAATCAAGGGTTCTCCTTTGTCCAAACATTTAACACACTTTTAACTTGCACAAGAGGTCACAAGTTAACTTTCTCAAGAATTCAAGTTTGTTAGAAGAGGAATATTCCCCTTTTTCAAATGAGTGAGGAGAGAGAATATTCTTTGGAATATTCTCATGGGTGAGGGAAAATAGAAAATTAGAAAATTAAAACAAATTTTAATTGTGAAAAGGGGAAGGAATATTCCATGGGAATATTCTTTTTTGAAGGAATGCACAAAGGAGGAATATTCCCTTAAAAGTGGGGGGAAATTAGATTAATTAGTAATTGATAATTAAAAAAAGGTTTAATTACATAATTAAGGGAATTAGATGATTTTCATTAAATAAAGTGATTTAATGAAAGGGGAAAAGTCAAATGACATTTAATTAAATAACTTAGGGTTATTTAATTAAATAAGAAGACTTAGGGATTTAAATTAAATAACTTGATTTATTTAATTTAATGAGACAAAATGTTAGCATGGAAGGGGGTGAATTGACCCAATTAAATTAATGAGGTTAATAGATGCGAGTGACATAATTAATTAATTAGCTAGGCTAATTTAATCAATTAAGCAAAAAATAATGGGTTTTAGGAGGAAATGATGTCAGTATACCTAATTTGAGTGCATGATATTATTCAGGACATTTTTTAGTGTCTACACAAATGATGGAATTTTTATCTCTCAAGTAAAGTATGTCAAGGAGATGTTGAAGAAATTTGGTATGGAATATTTCAAACTAGTGAGTGCTCCTATTGTAATAGGTTGCCATTTGGGAAAAAATGATAGTCACCTAAGGCTGACTAGAATCTACATAGGTCTATGATTGGGGGCCTACTATATTTAACAACATCAAGGCCTGATATTATGTAAGTTGTTTGTTTGGTTGCAAGTTTTCAATCTGATCCAAGAGAAATTCATGAGAAGGTTGTCAAGAGGATCTTCAAATATTTAAAGAGCACTCTAGATTATGGATTGTGGTACCAAAAAGGTAATGAATTTTCTTTGAGTGCATATACTGATGCTGATTGAGATAGTATTGGTGATGATAGGAGAAGTACCAGTGATGGATATTTCTTCTTGGGATACAAATTGGTCTCATGGTTTAGTACGAAATAGGATTCAATGTCCCTGACAACAATAGAAGTAGAGTATATAGTTTCAACATCCTACTGCACTCAAGTGTTGTGGATGAAGCAAAAACTAAAGGATATATCAAAGTGATTTATGATGAGACCATTCCTATTTTATGTGATAATACAAGTTTCATAAATATTTCAAATAATTTAGTGATGCATTCTAGAACCAAGCATATATCTATCAGGTATCACTTCTTAAGAGAAAAGGTTGCAAATAAAGAAGTAATATTTGAGTATGTGCTTACTAAGGAACAAGTTGCAAACATATTTACAAAGGAACTTTCTAAGGACGCATTTGAATACCTCAAATAGAAGTTAAGATTTTTTGCCTCTCCATCTAACTAGATGTGAGGTGTGTGCAAGAAGTTAAGTCTGCCTTTTGGCCAAAAAGTGTAATTTTTTTCCTTATTTTCTAAATTTTTCTCATTTGACCTAAAAATTTGAAGGACTTAAAGATAGAATCTTAAAAAATTTAGTACTATGAAATGTAGTACTCCAAGTCTATTTTCCAAATAGGTAATTTATTTTAATACCCAGATGATACAAATTGATTTTCAATAGGAATGTCTCAAAACCACTGTTTAAAAGTCATGTTTTTTTACTATAGCATGCACGTGTACATCATCCATATTTTGACCTAAATAATTTTACTTTTTTAATCCTTTTTGGAAAAGATTTATAACACACTAAAGAATGTGCATGATTTTTTTGTTGTAATTTAAAAAAAAAAATTGTTAATTTTTTATTGGCCATAATTGTTGTTTTGAAAATTCCTCATGTGCGTCACACATAAGATGACCTAAACTTATCATTTTATTTTTTAAAATTGAGAATAATTGTCTGGAGAATGTGTGCATATAATTTTTTTTTCAAAACAAAATTTTAATAAAAAAAATTAAAATACTAAAACGCCTTTGATATTTCAAGTTTATGGACCAGTTTCATCAAAAATTTAAAAAAAGAAAAATAATCTAATTGTAAAAAATAACTTATTTGGAATCTACACAATCTCATCTATAATGTGTTTTAATTTTGTCAAAAAATTATGCAAAAAGCATCTTCAGACATATGTCCAAAGTCACTATTTTCTACTAACACTGACATGACCTTCAAGTTGCAAGTCTGAAAAGTAGGTCTAAAGCTAAGGGTTGGCTCCCCAAGCCTTTTTTCTAACATGAAATCCATAGCAAAAATTGGATCAAAAATTGTTTTTTTAGAAGTGGGATCCCATTTCTAAATGGGATCTCATTTGGTTTTTTACAATAAAATTAAGCCTTTATGAAATGAGATCATGTTTTTGGCTTAGGGTATCGAAGATAAATGAGATCCTATTTGCTAACTAATGGGATCCTATTTCATTTTGGCCAGTTTTGGGTTTTTCTTCTAAGTCTAAAACTTCAACTAGAAGTGGACTCGTCTTCTTGAATTTACCTTGCATAGTTCGTGCATCTGTCCAAGGGGATAAATTCAAGACATATTTTATCCTTGGAGTGATGAGGGCTACCTCTTAAGGGGGTAGGTAGAAAGAGTCTAAAATAGGTGAAAAGGCTTGTGCTGACAGGGGGAGTCTGTCTATTGTTGCAAATATAGTTAAAGACCCCTTTTCCCTTAATGTCAAAGGTGGAGAAATTGTGTAACTAGTTGGGTGTTGCCATCAATTCCAAAGGGGGAGATTGTTACAAGTTTACTACAAGTGTTGTCATTGATGTCAAACATAATGGATTTTGTTGCAAGTGTTGTCTTGCTAAAGGTGTTATCTTTAATGTTAACAGAGTGGTTATGTGTGGAAGGTTGCATGTGATGCAATCAAGTGTGTTGATTAGAAGTGTTGGACATGATGATGATTGTCATGAGCATGCTATACATAGTTGTATCTCTTCTAGATTTCTCGTGTATAAGTGAATGTTGTTATGTAGAAGTTGTGTTTTTTTCATGTTGATATGATGTTGTGAATGTTGTATTCATTGTCCCTTGATGTAAGACATTACATATGATATGAAAAATGTATGAAATTTTTCATGCACTTAGTGGCTTAGGAAGTTGTACTAAAAAGCTCTAGAGAATGCGCTACATTCCTTTGTATTTAAAGATATAGCCTTGCAGTTTGGAAGCTAGTTAGAGAAAAGTTTAAAGTATGTATGTTTAGGACTATTTTCATAACATAAAAGTTACCGTAGATGTTTCCAAAACTAGCATAGTGAAGAATATGTTTTTATAGTTAAGTAGGTTCAAAGAAATGCTTTGTATTTCTCCATAATTGATGTTGTGGCCTTGAAGTTTGGAGGATTTTTTCAAATTGTCTATATGTTTTTTAATTTCAATTTTTAGGTGTCAATGTGCACTGCAAGTTGAATTTTCAATTTTTAATCTCAAGACTGTGTTTTTTGGGTTCACAAGTGATGTTGGGTTTAGTGTTTGTTCGCTTGTGCCAACATAATATTGTACTCAAAGTTGTAAATGGAGTGCATGGAAATATTTTTTGATATCATATAATGCTTGTAATATAATATGGATGAAGTTATCTGGTCTCTCTAGTACCACTTATGGTCTTGAGTTAATATTTGGAGGGTTAAGTGTTTTCTAGGCTGACTTGGTATATGTTAGAGTATTCATGCATTAGCTAATAATTAATTAATCTTTAATGAATTATTAGTCTAATTTATTCTCATGCACTTAACCTAAACTTAGGAGTGATTTTCTATGTTAACTAGAGAGATATTATTAGATCATTCTATCTCATTGCATGAGATGTTGACATTTTCATGTTCTAATCCCTTGCTCATTTAGGGTTGCTCCTATATAGCACTCAACCCTCATTGTACTATCAATCCTTTTGAATACTTTTGGAAACCTTTGAGGACTCTTTCTTTCCTTGAAGATTCTTGAGGTTCATTCTGTAGCTTTTTCTTGTTGAGTAATATTACATATATTGTTTGTAGATCTCTTGCGTGGAAGGTGTCTTTGTTCATTGTTTGATCTTGTGGCTCATGGTTTTTCACAATTCTAACATGGTATCAAAGCATGGATTCAACGAACCCCTACTCAATTTATGAGGTTTTTTTCTTCAACAAGGATTGGGAATGTGCAAGATCATGGGGGTCCAAAAAGTGGCAATAAGAAAAAAAAGTGTTTTTACTTTTCCAAAATCATGAAAAAAAAAAATGTGACTTTTTGTATGGGTCAGGTAAAATTTGAATTTGGTTTGGTAATACCAAACCAAAATGGATATTTGTTAATAATGGATATCCATTTCTTGAAATTAATTTTCATCAATTTATGTATTCAAAATGGATATCTATTTTCAATAAGTATTTTAATTAATTTTATATTTTCAAAATGGATATCTGTTTTACTCAAAATGGATATCCATTTTGAAAATCCTAAAAAGCACACTTTAGTAAAATGGGCATAAAATTTGCATTATTGATCAAAATTTTGATTCTTTAAGGCGTTGAAAAGGTGATTCAAAGGTCTACATAATGGATAAGATTATTCTAATGGATTGAGCATAAAAATTAATTAAAATCATTTTAAGTTCCTCCTTAATTTTTAGAATTTGAAATGTTCATGATTCTTGCATACAAAGTCTTTTTTTAATTTTATTTTTGTAATAATCATCCTAAATGACTTGAAGCATTAAAGAAGTAATTAATAATGAAAAAAAATTATTTATTACTAAGGAGAGTAAAAGAATTGCATAAATCATCATAGAAGGCCTCCTTGTTGTCTTTGATCCTATGTGCACATTTTCCCAATTTGAACTTGGAGAAAATATATATATATAGTTATAGTTATAGTTATCTCTCCTTCTCTCCCCCTCTCCTTAATTTATCATCTCTACCTATCTCCACTTTTCCCTTTCTCTCTCTCTCTCTCTCTCTATATATATATTTATATATTTATATATTTATATATTTATATATTTATATATTTATATAATATAGACCTTTCAATTAAGTTATATTCACGTCTCTCTCTCACTCTTATATACACACACGCCCTATTTATGCCTACTCTCCCTCCCTCTCTATCTCTCCCTCTTTATCTCTATTTCTCTCTCTATCACTTTATCTTACCATATATATCTTTCTATCTCCATATTCCTCTATATCTTTCTATATCTTCATCCCTATTAGTAACTCCCTAGCTCTCTATATTTGAATATCTTCCTTTTCCTCTCTTTATCTATATATATTCTCTCCCTCTCCCTCTATCTTCCTCTCTACCTTTGTATAGAGAGAGAAGGTGAGTGGAGATAGAGAGTAGAAAGGGAAGGTTAAAGAGGTAGAGGAGATAGAAGAGAGAGGTATAGAGAGATATCTAAAGAGAGATACATGGGGAAACAGGGAGGGATGGAGTGATAAGTAAATATAGATAGAGATAGAGAGGGGATATAGAGAGAAGTAGAGAGGGAGGGAGAAATCAAGAGGTAGAGATAGAGAGCTAGGGTGGGAGTGATATAGGAAAATTTAGGTAGAAAGAGAGGAGGATGGAGATGGGGAATAAAGAGAAGTGAAGATAGAGAGATGGAGAGGTAAGGTTGGAGAGATAGAGGTAGAGTGAGGGTGAGGGGATATATAGGGAAGTATAGAGGGAAGGAGAGAGAGAGAGAGAGAGAGAGAGATAAGTTGAGAGGTATAGATTGAGATGTAGGGAGAGAGAGTGAGGAGAGGTAGAGAGAAGTAGAGAAGGAAGGAGATAGGGAGGTATGTAGAGAGGGAGAGGGAGAGATATACAAGGAGAGAGAGAGGGGGGAGGAGGGAGAGTGGGAAGGATAGGTAGGTAATGAGAGAGGTAGGGTGGGAGTGATAGAGGGAGAAGTAGGTAGAGAGAGGGTGATTGGGAAGGTGGGAGAGAGGTAAATAAGAGAGAGGATGAAAAGAGATATAGAGAAACATCAAAAAGGAGAGAGAGGGGGAATGAGGAAGGGATGGAGTGAGAGGTAGGTAGCAAGAAATAGAGAAGGGGGATAAAGAGAATTAGAGAGGGAGGAAGAGAGAGGTAGAGATAGAGAGGTAGGGTGGGATGGATATAGGGAGAGGTAGGTAGACAAATATGAAGATGTAGATGGGAGATAAAGAGAATTAGATACAAAGATAGAGAGAGGTAATGTGGTCACCTTCCATATCTCTACCTATCTCTCCTTCTATCCCTTCAACCTTACCTCTCTCTCTTTGTTTATACTTTTCTTTATCTCCCATATACATCTTTGTCTCTATCTAACTACCTCTCGCTATATCTCTCACACCCTACCTTTATATCTCTACCTCTCCCTTCCTCCTTCCCTCTCTACTTCTCTCTATCTTCCCTCTTAATTTATCTCTACCTAACTCTTACTCCATCCCTCTCTCATTCCCCCTCTCTCCCTTTATATATCTCTCTTCACCCTCTCTCTCCTCTCTACCTCTCTCTCACCTTTCCTCTCTACTTCTTTCTATCTCCACTCACCATCTCTCTCTACATAACTATCCATCTATCCCTCCAACCCTAATATCTCATTACCTACCTCTCCTCAAATAGGTAGAGTGAGTGGAGATATATAGAAGTAGAGAAGGAAGGTTAAATAGGTAGAGAGGAGAGAGATATAGAGAGATATCTAAAGGGAGAGACATGTGGAAAGAGGGAGGTATGGAGTGATAAGTATGTAGAGAGATATCCAGAGAGGAGAGATATAGATAAGTAGAGAGGGGGGAGAAAGGGAGAGGTAGAGATAGAGAGCTAGGGTGGAAGTGATATAGGAAAAGGTAGGTAGAAAGAGAGGATGAAGATGGGGGATAAAGAGAAGTAAAGAGAAAGAGAGAGAATAGGGAGAGGTAAGGTGGGAGGGATAGAGGGAGAGGTAGGTAGAGAGAGGAAGGGTGAGGGGATATATAGGTAATTATGAATGGAATTAGAGAGAGAGATAAGGTGGGAGGGGTAGGGAGAGATGTAGGGAGAGAGGGTGAGGGGAGATAGGGAGAAGTAGAGAGGTATGTAGAGAGGGAGAGGGAGAGGGAGAGGGAGAGGGAGAGAAAGAAAATGAGAGAGAGAGAGAGAGGAGGATGGAGAGAGGGAAGGAGAGGTAGGTAATGAGAGAGGTAGTGTTGGAGGGATAGAGGGAGAAGTAGGTAGAGAGATAGGGCAAGTGGGAACATGAGAGAGGTAGATAGAAGAGAGAGGGTCAAGAGAGATATAGAGAGACATCTAAAGGGGGAGAGGGGGAATGAGGAAGGGATGGAGTGAGACTTTTGTAGAAATAAATAAAGGGTAGATAAAGAGAAGTAGAGAGGAAAGGAGGAGGGGAGAGGTAGAGATAGAGAGGTAGGGTGGGAGGGATATGGGGAGAGGTAGGTAGAAAAATATGAAGATGTATATGGGAGATAAATAGAATTAGAGACATAGATAGAGAGATAATTTTTTCACCCTCCATCTCTCTACCTATATCTCCCTCTATCCATCCAACCTCACCTCTCTCTCTTTGTTTCTACTTCTCTTTATCTCTCATTTACATCTTCCTTTATGTCTACCTACCTCTCTATCTCTACCTATCCCTTCCTTCCTCCCTCTCTAATTATCTCTATCACCCATCTTTGCTTCTCTCTACCAACCTCTCACTCTATCCCTCCCTCATTCCCCCTCTCCCTTTAGATATCTCTCTATATCTCTCTTCACCCTCTCCCTTCTCTCTACCTCTCTCACCTTCCCTCTCTAGTTATTTCTATCTCCACTCACCCTCTCTCTCTAACTACTTATCCCTCTATCCCTCCCACCATAATCTCTCATTAACTACCTCTTCCTTCATCTCTCCCTCCTTCCATCTCTCTCTCCTTGTCTCTCTCCCTCTCCATCTCCCTCTCCCTCTTTCAATAACTCTCTCTTTCCCCTTCCCTCTCTACTTCTCTCTATCTCCCCTCACCCTCTCTCTCTACCTACCTTTCACTCTATTCCTCCCACCTTACCTCTCTCCCCCCTTCCCTTTGTACTTATCTATATATATCCCCTCACCCTCCCTCTCTCTACCTACCTATCCTTCTATCCCTCCCACCTTGTACCTCTCCTTATCTCGACTTCTCTTTATCTCCCATCTCCATCTTCCTCTCTATCTACCTACCTCTCTCTATATTCATCCCACCATACCTCTCTATCTCTACATTTCCCCTCATCCCTTCCTCTCTATTTCTCTCTTTATATCTTTTTAATTACCCCTCACTCCATCCCTCCCTCATTCCCCGTCTATATCCCTTTATATATCTATGTATCTCTTATATCTCTCTCCTATATGCCTCTCTTACCTTCCCTCTCTACTTCCCTCTATCTTCCTCTCAAATTCCCTCTCTACTCTCTATAGGAGTGATAGGGATATGGAGAGAGAAGGAGAGAGGGATAGAAATAATGATAGATACCTAGAGATATATATGAATTGGGAAAGATAGAGGGGGAGAGAAAGGGAGAGAGATAGGTATCGAGAGATAGGTATAGTGAGATGGAGACTAATACGGAGAGGGAGAGAGAGTGTGGGGAGGGAGAATAGATAAATATATAAAAAGGGGTAGGTGGAGAAAAAGAGAAAAAATAAATCCAAAAAGTACACTTATATATTTAACAAGTGGAAATATCAATTATGTATCAAATGTGAAAATGAAACACTAATCCCTTTAGATATCCCTATATCTCTTCTCTCCCTTTCCTCTCTACCTCCCTTAGCTTGCCTCTCAAATTCCCTCTCTACTCTTTGTAGGAGTGATAGGGAGAGGTGGAGAGAGAAGGAGAGAAGGATAGAAAGAGGAACAAATATCTAGAGATGGATATGACTTGGGAAAGATAGAGGGGAAGAGAAAGGGAGAGCAATAGGTACAGAGAGAAGGAGAGTGAGACAGAGATGTAGAGAGGGAGAGAGAGAGAGAGAGAGTATGTGGGGAGGGAGAATAGATAAATATATAAAGAGGGGTAGGTGGAGAGAAAGAGAGGAAAAATAAATCCAAAAGGTACACTTATAAATTGAAAAATTAGATATATCAATGATGTATCAAATATGAAAATGAAATCCTAATGTGGCTGCCAAGGATGGGTAGGGTAAGTAAACTTTATTTCACAATCAATATAATAGAGAAATATGTAACAATATAAAATTAATAAATAATTAGGCATGCAAATAATTTCAAATATAAAATTGAGATATAAATATCATAAAAGTATATATCTAAGAAACCCTAATATGAATAAGAAACCATAGTAGAAGACTAGGTTATATAGGATTTATTGGGTTTATAAAAATAAAAAGAGGTATAAAGAGGGACAAAGAGGGACAAAGAGAGAGGAAAATGAGGGAGAGGTAGAGAGGTCTATATCTTCGGGGAGAGAGAGAGAGAGATAGGGAGGGAGGGGGGAGAGTTAGGTATGGAGAGAGTGAGAGGTGAGAGCGAGAGATATAAAGAGATAGCTAGAGGTATAGGGAGAGAGTTGAGATTGAGTTAAGTAGAGAGGGAAGGATGGAGGGAAAAGGAGGTAGAGAGATAGGCCTAGAGAGAAAGAAAGATATATAAAGAGGGACAAAGAGAGAGGGAAGGAAGGATGGAGAGAGAGGTAGACAGATAGGTCTAGAGCTCAAGGAGAGAGAGAGAGATAGGTCTAAAGAGGGACAAAGAGAGGAGGAAGGAGGGAGGGATAGAGAAGTAGATAGTTAAGTCTAGAGTTAAATAGATTGATAGGGAGAGGTATAAGGAGGTAAAAAGAGAGGGAGGGAGGGAGAGAGACAAGTGGAGGGATAGGTCTAGAGCTTAAGGGGAGACATAGGGCCAGAGAGATATCATGATTTATGAAGATTTGTTCATCTCCTTATTACAAAAAATATAAATATTTCATTATTGATTACTTTTTCTAATGTTTTGAGTATTTTGAGATGATTTTTACAAAAAAATCATAAAAAGGGACTTCGTATATGAATAGTGAGCATTTAATGTTTCAAAAATGAAATATGAAGTTTAAATGATTATAATTATTTTGTATGTACAATATAGAAACACTACTTAGTCCATTTCATAGATCTCTCAATCACCTTTCCAACCCCTATAAAAAATCAAAATTTTGATAACAAGCACAAAATTTATGCACATTTTACTCAAGAGGGTCTTTAGGTCTTCAAAGCAGATATTTGTTTTGAAGACCTAAGAATGGGTACCCCATTTTTTTAAATGGATATTAATTTTGTCTGACAAAATTTGTAGCCTTGGGATTTCCCTTAGATTTTCCTTAGGATTTGTATTGGGAGCATCATACCTAGAAAGTCAATTGCAAAAACATGTTTAGAAATTTTCCTTAGTTTTCCAGAGTTCGCCCTTGTGGCTAACGATTTTTTAATCTAAATTTGATGAAACAAAAAGGGTTTATTGAGAAAATTTTCATCTTTCCAGCAATATAAGATATGTCTTATTTTGAATTTAAGAGATACATATTGATTTTTTACATGCATTATTACTAAAGTCCTGATTGATAGGCTGATTGAAAAAATATATAATTTTCAAATAATTTCACATTTTTCAAATCTAAAAGATGCACCACATTCTATTCTTCCCATACTATATAGGATTAAAAAAAATTATAGTTTTTTTACCAAGTCATGGTGGTCAAACAAACAAGTTTTAATATTTTTAAAAATTTCTAATAAAAAATTCATAACTAATTATTTACTTGGAAAAAAATACAAAAAAAATGCATCATATTTGGGCATGTGTCCTCTACTTATATTGGAAGTTTCAAAAGAAAATATTTTTTCCTGTACTTACATTGGTCAGACATACACTTGCTTTTTAGTTTTTTCCTAAAAAAAATAGTACTATTGCATTGAAATTTTAAATTTTCACCAAATAGATTTACTTCTTTTCAAAAAAGGACTAGTAGCTTAGAAACTACATTCAATTTGCTAAAAATTATGTTTTTGCATATTTTTCAAATTTTGTTAATAACCTATTCAATTTTTTATGTCAAGTTGCTTAACTTTAATTTTTCTGAATTTTCATTACCACTTAGGGTCCTAGTTTGGACCCCCATGATCCTGTACTGACCTAGTTATAGGCTTTAGATCTAGAATACCATTTTCTTTTTTTGAAAATTTTGGAGGTAGGAAAATTTTTGTTGCATCTAAAACCAATATAGACTCTTTCATTGGATTTAGAGTTGTCGCCAAAGTTAGATTTTCCTTTCATTTGGCCTGATTTGGAATCCTAAGGTCAGATCTTCAAGGGTTTGAAGCAGTTGTTCTTTTCCATATCTGAAGGATAGTTGTGATTTCATAGCCCTTTTAGCTAAAAATCCTCAGTTGCATTTAGAAGGTTGGTTCAATAAATTTTGACTATAATTTTTTCCTATTTCACCATCGGGTGTTTCTAAGGAAAAAAAAATTCCTTGGGGATCATAAAGATCTTGTATGGCCCTTTTGGCATGAAAATTGGAAAAAAGAAAAAAAAATACGGTCATCTTTTTTTAAAAAATCTTATTTTTTAGAAATTTTCAAAATAATAAAAAAGGTTAGCATTTAAATTTTCTAGTGGCAGGTTTATTAATGGTACCCATACAGATACCTACCATGGCAGGCTTGTGGGCCCACATAGCCTAACCGACAATGTTGGCCTTTTCCACCACTAGTGGCCCTTAAAAACTCTTGGCGACTTTTTTTTTGCCTATCCGACCTATTCAAAATTTATGGGTACAAAAAATTTCTGGCACCACTTTACATTTTCCAACCTCGTTTCCAATTTTTCAATGATTGTAAAAAAAGTTCCCAACAACCTCCTATAGTTTCTAGTAGTATTGATTTCTCCTAGCATCCTTTCTCTAGCGACTCCTTTTTTGACCAACCTACAGTTTTCCAGTTTATTTTTTTCAGCAATGGGTTTTGCGGCAAACCAAAAAGGAATATTCCGTCAATTTTTTGATCAATAGGGGGTTGTATTTTTTTCCATCATAGGGGGATACTCTATAAATATTCAACTGACATCAATGGTATTGTGAGCAGTAGGGGCACTTTCTAACCCTCCTTGTGCCCTAAAGGAGGTGTTTTTCTTTTGGCCATAATTTGGGTGTACGATATCATTTTTTGGAAAATGAGATAGCATCAAAAAGATGGTTCTACCTACTTTCTAGTGGTGTGGATCTCATCACTATTTTCTTTTGTTGGTGAATTATACAGCCTATTGAAGTTAGAGTTATTATTTTCAATCATGAGCTCATAACTTTTGACTTGTTTCTTTTTTTTTTCAATTCTAGCAATGTGGGATAGTCTTTCAAAACTCTTTACATCCATCCATGTACTTTTTCCATATTTCTCTCTAGGTACAATTTATTTAGTTTTTTTTTTGTTTTCACATTCTAGTGAATTACTTGGGCATCTTAGCTCTTCGTAACTTTTTTTTTATGTGGGATGATTCATTTTTTGTTGTTCTATATGTACTTCTAGTATTATATCATATTTGGGAATTGTAGACATCTTTTTCATTTACATTCTCTTTTGTGGACGCACTAAGATAAAGTGCCTTTTTGGTGCATACTTTTTGGGGATTTTACACATCTTGTTGTTCCTTTTGTACTTGCACTATGATATAAAGTGCCATGGGGGTTCAATGATTTCCTTTGGTTTTCCATCAATTTTGAGAAACGATGATGCCACATGTCAATATTTTGCAATATTTAAACCTTGTGAATCTTGATAGGTTTAAATATTGTTCAATGGGACCAATCATTATAAACATATAAAGCTACCAATAATTTTAAGGAACCTCCAAATTTCATTATGGCACAACATAAGGAAATGTAAATATCTATTGGTGTGAATAGGTGTTTTACCTATCTAGGTCCTATTTACATTGTTAAGCCCACTTAGGTCCTAAAAGGAGATATTTCTAGTTAGCATTAATTAAGGGGGAATCTTTCTAGTCAAGCATTAGTTATCACTTATATTATCTTGTTGGATTTCATTTAATACTTGTGTCCTAGGTTTTTATGAGTTAGTTATCGCATGTCATTGGATTAAGAAACTTGTCGTGATCTTGTTTAATCATATTCCTCGCCTTGCTTATATAAGAAAGGCTTCATATATACATTACCAGATATTTATTTTGGTATTCTTGCATCCATAATCATAGCATAATATTTCTACCATTTCTCTCTTATCAAAGTTATTGTTTTCTTGTAAGTGATCTTGGAGTGTTGAGGAGTTCACCATAAACTCCTACATGGTATCAAAGTTCAATGTTTTAGACTTCTTCCCAAATCTAAGGGACCAATCTTGGTGTGAAATATTTTCTAGGTTTGAGTTGGGGTCTTCAGAACCTCACCATTGAATCCAGGGCATCAGAGAAAGTCATTTTTAGCTTTCATTTCATCAAATTTCTAATGTATAAATGAATAATAGAAAGGATATGTTGAATAGGTTTACAGGATAGAAGATTGCAAACCAGTTGGAACACCTATGGTTACAAGATGGAAATTAAGTAAAGATGATGAATTTTCTCTAGCATATCAAACTTTGTACAGATCCATGATTGACAGTTTTTTTATGTGACAACATCTAGACCGGATATTATGCAGGCAGTTGGAATGGTTTCCATATTTTAGGCAACATCTAAAGAGACTCATGTTAAAGTGGTAAAGAGAATATTTAGGTATTTGAAGGCTAGTGAAGATTTTGGAATATGGTATCCAAAGAGTAAAAATTTAACTCTAACTACATACACAAATGCAAATTAGGCAAGATGTGTTGATGACTAGAAGAGCACAAGTGGGGGAGCATTATTTCTTAGTGATAGTTTGGTGTCCTAATTGAGCAAGAAACATGAATCTATCTCTCTATCTACAATAGAAGTAGAATACATTTCTATAACATCATGCTACACTCAAGTGCTTTGGATGAAGTAAATTTGAAGGAAATGAAGATTGAGCTTGTTGAAATTATCACTATTCTTTGTGATAACATGAATAGAATAAATATTTCAAAGAATTTGGTGATGCACTCAAGAACTAAACACATTGCAATCAAGTATCACTTCTTGAGGGAAAAGGTTGCAGAGAAGGAGGTAAGATTGGAGAAAGGAGAAAGTTGCAGATATATTCACAAAGCCAATTTCTAAGGACTCATTGTAGTCTCTTTAGTAGAAATTGGGATTTTTTTCTCCCTCCTCTTGAATCAAGAGGGAGCATAGGTTGAGGGAGAACTTGGTCTCCCTATCACAAGAAGGATTGGTGGTCTTATAGAGTATTCTTAGAGGTAGTAAAGCATGGACTCAGGGGGAGTCTTTATGGGAAATAGGTTTTCGGTTTGTGTAGTGTATTAGAAATGGAAGAAAGGTGGAAAAGTGGTGCCTCCTCACAAGTGAAGAAAGTTTGTTGACCTTTGCCATTGATGTCAAAGGGGGAGAGAGTAAAATAAAAATAGTGAATTGAGGGGATGTTGAATTTCTAAAAAAAAAAAATGATAGAATATGTGAAGAACATAACTTTCAAAAACATTGGAATATGATAGAACATGTGTAGAAATACTCTCCATTCAAGTCGCAAAGCCAAACTCGCCTTCAAGAAGAAACTTTCTGAACATAAATATATCACTAGAGAAATCTCTCTGCCTTGAGTAATTGACCTCAAACATTTCGGAACAAACTTCTGGATCACCTCTATTATCATGAATAAATATATGCATGATATTGCAAGCATACTATAAGCAATAGGAATCATTGTTCTCAAAATACAAACTAATAATGAATATTCAAGTAAGATTACATTTTATTCTCCATTTCATAAAGACGTTGATGATAATTAAAAAAAAAAGGAATAAATATCAACTCTTTTATAGTAAGTATTAAACATTCAACAATTTATTTATTTTGGAAAAATCATACCGTACACTTTTTTCCTTCATTTTGGGTCTATTTTGATGGGATTATCCTGATTTTTAGATATATACACAAAGCCACTTTTTTCCTTCATCTTTAGTTCATGTGATATTTCTAAAAATCAGAAAAATCATACCTTACACTTTTTTCCTTCATTTTGGGTCTATTTTGATTCAAATTCAAATTTACATTTTAGACTCTCACAATCTATCTACAAATAGATGTTATGATTTGACTTATTACAAAAATTACTAACATGTGTGCTAGGGTATTTTGTTTAAGGAAAGATCTTAAATCATTTCAAATTATCAAAGATCTATCAAAGAGACATCTTAGGATATTGGAGCATTATAGTATTTTTATAGAGCATCAACATTACATCATTAATTTAAATTAACAATAGGAGTTTGATCAAATGAGAAAACTATTTCTTAACAAACTCCTAAATAATGTCTATCAACATCATCTTTTTAGATAGTTTGTGGATAATCAAGATGAATATATTCTTGACACCAAGTTCAACATCATTTTCATAAATAAAATGCAAATCTAGAAGCAAAAAGATTAATTTTATACATGTGAAAGCGAATAAAAAAAAATCATATATATATATATATATATATATATATAAACATTTACTCATCAGTTCTAAAACACTCTTAAATTCAATAAATTAATTAACATCATCTATCATAAAACATGTAGAAATTATTGCAGCCATACATTTTTTTCCCAAGTTGGTCCTTGGTTTTGTAGGAAATTTGAACTTTATATAATAACTTGGCAGATAAAGATTCAAACCCATAGATGGAGAAATGGCCTCAAAGGAAATGGTCTCCGGTATGAATATATCTTCAAAATGCTGGTTTTTATGAAAGATACAAAAAATGGTGGTAAGATTTTATTAAAAATGAAGTGACTTTAGGAAGAAGGGGGTAAAAATACGAGTGGTAGAAGAAGAATTCATCCCCCACCAGTTTGCAGCAGGAAACATGACGCCGTGGCTTCTTTGCTACCATTTTCCAACATGCAGACAAGTCATCCATCACGAACTCCCATATGCGAATCTCCCAATGAGATGTTCCCTCCATTACTTGTACAGGCGCTGCTACTGCTAACAGAAATGGCCACTTCCATGCAGACACAGCATGCAGTACAGACCCATCTTCTTTCTCCAGAGTTTCCACTCCTTCTGGCAAGGGAACAATTCTTTTCAACAAGCAATAATTCAACAGTTCTTCACTCCTTTCTTGGATAATAAATGGCCTGAGGAATTCCCAACTGTTTAGTAGTTTATTCCATTCTTTGCAAACTCTACTAAAACGGATGAGAGAGTGAAGTGGAAGAAGAGGAAATATACACATCTCAAGTACGTGCTGTGGTATCAATTCCCACGACATCCATTCATCTTCCTCACCGACCTCCGCCTTGTATTCCTGCTCGATTTCCATTGTCACAGTTTAGGTCAGATGTGAGAACCAGAGAAGATAATCGCTACGCTCTCAGAATGATGTAGTGTGGAGCAGCTTGTTTTGAAAAATGAAGAAACCGATTTTGATTTTCCAGCGATTAGGTATTTGTTTTTATATGTTGTTATTTATAAACCGACCTATAGTCGACTTGATATTGCATGGGCCTTGTCAAACTCTTTCTATTTTTAGGCTTCAATCGTGATTGACCCGGCTTCATTTTAGATTGGTCTTTTCAAACTCTTATATCGAGTTTTAAACTTAAATTTTGGCTCATGCCATAAAGAGGCGAGAGATGAGGATCACCAAATTGGTTCCTATAGAACTTCTAGGGAAATTTTCATTCATGTCCATTCCCTTTATTGTTTTAGATTTATCTAGGGCACTTTCCTAAGTATAGTGCTTTAATAAATGATTTAGTTTTAGTGATATGTATATTGGTTTTAGTTTTTTTTTTTTTAAATCATCTTCTTAGTTCTCTTCTTCTTAGATTGTAGTCATGATCTTAAGGTTCTGATCATAAGGATGATCTTGAACTCCAATTTCAGTTTTGTTATTTTTTTTCACTTGTTTAATTAACTTCTTAAGATTTAATAAATTACATTTTTTTGACATCCATGTCATTTGAGTCTGATTTGAGTAATTAAGATTTTATGTTTAAAAAAGGTGTTAGGTTGTTATATAGGTGTAGCAAGAAACAATCAAATCACTAAATAATCAATTTCTAAGACCATAATAGAGACAAAAGCATTAATGACTGCATTAGTATTTGTTTAGCATTAGACATTAGAGAATGATTGCTGAAAGTGTTTTTCATCTTGTCCAAAGTTGTTAAATAAAAAAATTATAGAGTGATTACAATTGAGAGATGCCCTATGGATCCCCCCACTCAATAGCAAGGTATTTGTTGATGTTTTTTTTATTTCCGAGTATAAACCAACACCAACAATGGGAAACCTTGTAAATGTGGGATTATTGTATAGGATAAGGTCTACAAGATTTTACAAACCAATTCTTCCTAGATTCTTAATGAATTTGAAACTTGTGGAGAAAAAGAGGGGAAAATATATTTTTAAATTTTTTCTAAGGTGACGCGTTGAATAAAATTCTTATACTAATGATAAAATGACACAATATTCATTGTTTGAGAATAACATCTACTCTTGAAATCAAAGAGCATATATGTATGCATGATCTCAAACCATTTATAAAGATAATTCATCAAAACAAATAAATAAAGGGATGATTCAAAATAGAGAGTCCAATAACTTTAAGACATATACATAGGCACAAAATGCCACATCCTCTCCATTGTGGAATTGAGAACAAAATATCAAAGGAACAATTTGCATATTTATTAAATATTCAATCAATTCAAGTATGATGTGGGTAAAAGGGATCTAGGGTCTAAATCACACTTTCTCCTACATCATATTAGAAGGAACCAGAAATGATCACAAACACCCACTTGACTACTAACCTCAATGTAAGAGCCAGAATGGTGGATCAGGGTATTGGTTATTTTTTGGGGGATGATTGATTGATTAATGATTGATTTGATTTGGCAATGCAAGTATGTGTGTAGGTCAACTATTAAGCTACATCCAACTGATGTAAATACAGAGAAACACACAAATGAGTTATAGAACAATAGAGTGTAGAGATTAAGAAAACTGGCATATGAATTTGGGCTCAAACTGGCTAGACAAGGGCCCTAGTGCCCTAGACTAGGAAGTAAAGATCTCATAAATTAGAAACTAGATCTTAGATTATCATTGTCTATAGTTTCTTCCTCTATGGACTCAGCTTCAAAAATTTCTTTGTTGATGCTTAATTCCACTTGCCCTAATTTGTTGACATAAAAGGCTTGAATGTTTGATCTTCCAATTAGGTCTTCAATCCTTTCGCAAATCTACTTTAGAATTGTCACTTGCACAAAAGAGAGGAGAGAAAGGGTTGTGCTTTATAGGGGCTTTCCTAAGTCAAACCTCGTTTTTGTGTTTCCAACTCTACAATGGCTATGATGATGTAGAGAGTGCTTACCCTTGGTTGGGCAAAGGAAAATGGATAAAAGGAATGATAAATTGACAAGTGCTACAACTCACCACTTAAATCTAATTCCCTTGATGGACTGAAGTCATTGTACTCATCTCATCCAAGGAGAATTTATTTCTTGATTGAAATTTTATGCAAGTGTTAGTACTCATAAAACAAATGAACATAAAACATGAACAAACTCACATATAAACTTGATGCATTGCTAACATGAATCTTGACTAATAATAAGTGTTATAAAACTCTACTAATTTTGCTCTTGGTTTCTTTTTAGGATGTTGAATTGTTCAATCACTAGATCTTTCCTTAGTATTCCAAATGGTGAAAAGATTTTTATTTATATGCATTAATTTGTTTTCATGAAAAATTAATTATTGTTAGTGTAATTAATGCTTGCTTCACATATCTTGACCTAAGCCTACTTAGGCATGGCATTTATTGTGCAGGTTAAATATCTCCTGATATTTTGCCCTGTTGATATTTAGGGATATTTTGCTCATAGTTGGATATTTCTCCTTTATAAGGAGACCCTTGACTATCTATCAAACAAGTTGAGTTTATGAATTCTATCTCTACTGTGCTTGTTCAGAATCTCTTTCATTAATGGTTCCTTCATGGTATCAGAGCCACTCAGGATTTTAACAGGCCATAGTGTTTGAATTTCTTTTTTTCCTTCCATCCCTGCACATTTGCAATCTGCAGGAAGGGAAACTTGACCTAGTTATTCCCTATGTATTTCCACTCTCTGATCTTATGTTGAGGTTGCTTTATCCTGCATATTGGTTTATTCTCTCAGTTTTTTATTTCCCATAGCTCTCTGTGCCAAGCATCGAATAGCTGTGAGGGCATTTTGTGAATTGGGAGGTTTCCTATAAGGTGAGAAGGATCGATTCACCTTGTTTCATCTGCTCTTCCAACTCTCAGCGGAGGCACACCACTCAGGCACTTCCATGATGGTCCAGCAAAATTCGGAGCAATTGTAGGTAAAGTTGTTGAGCAGGAGCAGTTTCTTTTTGGCAACGAAGGGGGTGTTTGTGTTTCTGGCAACGGAGGGGGGCGTGATTTTGTTTTTTGGAGGCTGCTTAAAACCACAAGGCTGAAAGGTGTTTGTAGGGACGTGCAGCGTTCCTTCCAAACAAATTCCCCTGCCTTTTCCTGACGTACTCCCCTGTGCCAATATGGGAGGTGCATGTCATGTTTAGTGGCGAGTGTTGAAAAGAGGCTCGTTGTCTGAAGAAAAGAGGCTTGTGTTTGGCGTGTTTTGGGAGGAGAAGGGTGTGATTTGACTAGGCATTGAAATCTTCTCTTTCTGATTTGCTCCCTCCTTGCTCATATGTTGGGAATCCTCCTTGCTCAACCTACATAGAGGTTGCATAGAGCACTCCCTGCATAAAGCGACTCATTCCTTTGTATCCTCTACCCTATTGAGGAATCCAACTTCTTTGTTTTGCAAAGGGGTGAAATTTGTCAAACCATTCTAAGGAGCAATTGAGGGAGGACAGATTCATGTGATTTGGTGTGGCCTTTGCTTGTTGTGACGGATCTGTGGAGGTAGCTGAGTGTCTTTGAAGGCCTGATTTGGAAGGAGTCGTGAAAACTTTGTTCTTGCATCCTGGTTGTGTTTGATCTACCATTGAAAACTCTTTTTTTTTAAACTAAGAGTTTCACCTCAAAGGAATTTTTTTGCATACAGTATTTTGTGTGTTCATTAAGGGTCAAATATTTTGTAAAGAGTGAAAATTACAATTTGTAATTATTTTTGCATTGAAGCTCAAATTTGGGGTTTTTTTTGTAAAAGTGTATCATTTTTCACCAAAAAGCACAAAATTGCACTCATTCTATAAAGTGTCTCTTTGTGTCCTTTTTTTTGGGTGATTTACAAAGCACTCCTTCTATAAAGTGCCAAATTGGGAGGGAAACAAAATAATCAAGGGGGGCGTTGTGTGTAGTTCATTTTCACACTTCCTTGAGAAGTGCTTCTGTTGTGTTTTTTTCACTTCTACACGCATTTCTATCTTCTCTTTTCTGCATTTCTCCAAAATAACTATCTTAGTCAACGCAGTATGGAATCTAATGTTGTTACAATTCCCTTAACACCTTTCAATTATCATGATTGGAAAGTGAAAGTATTTTTTGTGCTTAAGAACAAAAGTTTATATAGGGTAACTATGGGAACAGAGAAAGAACCTAATGCAGCTAAAGATAAAGAAAAGTTTTTTAATAAGTGTGATCAAGCATTTGGTTTCCTATGTTTAAATTTATCTCCTGATTTGTTGTTCCATGTTGAGAAAATTAAAACACCCAACCAAGTTTGGGAAGGTCTTGACAAATTTTTTGGGAAAATCGATGAACTTAGAAGCCATGAGTTGGAAAATCAACTCTTAGGTCTTAGTCCTAGGAATTTTTCAACTTTACAAGACTTTTTTACTAAGTTTAAATCCTTGAAGTTACACTTAAAAGATCATGTAATTTACAAGAAATAGGATCAATTAATCCTTTTTGTACTTTCCAAGCTAGGTCCAGAATTTTTTGTGTTTGTATCAACTTTCTACTCTACTAAAAGGGCTCTTGGAGCCTCGTGGTCAATTCCCACACTTGATAACTTCATTGCTGACCTCACAAGGGAGCAAGAAAATTTAATTCAAATGGGTATTTTGAAGTCTACGAAACCTCAAGCCCTACTTGTAGGGAATGAAACACATCAAGCTTCAAAAGGAGAGAAGAAGAACACTAAAAAGGACAAGGAAGTTAAGAAAGAAATCAAAATTGACAACTCCAAAAAGGACTCTCAAGGTAAAAAGAAAGTTGCATGCACCTTTTGTAAAAATCTTGGACATGATGAACATCACTGCATGAAGAAAAAGATTGAAGTTCAACAAATTCTCAAAAAGAATAATATAGGGCCACCTGATTCTATCAAGGCATCTTCATCAAATCAAGATAATACTAAGGACAAAGAGAAATAAAAGGGAAAAGCCTTAGTTGCTAAATCATCTTTATCTCCATCATGGATTCTAGACTCTGGTGCTTCACACCATATGGGTTCTTCACAGGTTGTCTTTTCGTCCTTAGAACCATCAAGTATGTCCACAATCACCTTAGGTGATGATACTCCAGCAATGGTAAAAGGGAGAGGGTATATTGAAGTTGAAGGAGGAACATTTTCCAATGTTCTAAGTGTACCTTCACTCTCAACTAATCTCCTTTCAGTGTATCAAATAACTCATTTAGGGAAGGGCATGAGAGTACAGTTCTCTCCAAATTCAATTGAGATAAGAGAATTACAAAGCAACAATTTGGTAGCAATAGGAGAAGCAAATCACCAAACTAGATTATATGCCTTCTCCAATTTTTCCATAGATATTTCTCCAAAAGCACTACTAACTATTCAGATGAAGTTAGCAAACTATGGCATGAGTGGTTTGGCCATCTTAACTATCGCTATCTTGAACAACTATGTCAACAGAATATGTTTAAGGGATTACCTAAGGTTAAATTTTCTAAAGGGCTTTGTGAGGGTTGTGCACTTGGCAAGCATCCAAAAGCAAAATTTGACAAAGGTAAATCAAGGAGGGCAACACAAGTTTTAGAACTTGTTCATATTGATGTTTCAGGGGCCTTTCCCCATCCATATTTTACAAAGGCTAGATATGTTCTCACCTTCATTGATGATTTCTCGCGTTTTACTTGGGTCTATTTTCTTAGACAAAAATCAAAAGTGTTTGAGTTTTTTCAAGATTTCAAAGCTCTTGTCGAAAAACAATCAGGGAAAGTCATCAAGGTTCTTCAAACAGATAATGGGAGAGAATATGTCAATAATAGTTTTGAGCAGTTTTGTATATCAGAGGGGATAGATCTACAATGTACAGTTCCTTATACGCCACAACAAAATGGTATTGTAAAACATAAAAATAGATCTTTAAAAGAGATGGCTAATTGTATGATTCACTCTAAGGGCCTCACACCATCATATTGGGCAGAAGCAATCAATTGTGCATGTTACATACAAAATAGAGTTCCACATAAAGCCTTAAAGGGTATCACTCCCTTTGAAGCTTGGAAAGAATGGAAACTTGCAGTTTATCATTTCAGAGTTTTTGGCTCGCATGCCATGGCATGCATTTCAAAAGAGAAACACAAGGCTATGGATCCACAATCCAAACCTTGCATCTTTGTGGGATATCTAGATGGTGTAAAAGGCTATCACCTACTCCACCCTACCACACATGAGTTGTTTATTGAGAGAAGTGTTAAGTTTCAAGAAACATCCCTTGAAACTACACTTGACACTTCTCCACATATTGTGGACTCTTCAGATCCTGATTACAGTATTGATGATTCAAATCATTCTTAGTAGATTCCTAGTGTAGTATCTTCTTCTTCCAATTCTCACAGTGATGAGGTTTCATCTTCATCTAGTTTAGAGATTGTATTAGAAGTTGATATATTTGCACCAGAATCACCCACATCTTACACTATACATTGAACAGATAGAGGGGTACAGGATTCAACAGATGATAGACTGATTCAAGTAGATTTTTAGTGGGGGCCACATACCCTCTTTGCTTCAATTTCTGATCCACATACATTCAAGGAGGCATCAGGCATACCAGAGTGGGATATTGTTATGGATGAGGAATATGATTCCTTGATTAGAAATCACACTTGGGATTTGACTTCACTTCCTAAGGGAAGGAAGATAGTTCAATGTAGGTGGATATATCAAACTAAATTTGTAGTAGATGGGTCAGTTGATAAGTACAAAGCACATTTGGTAGCCAAAGGTTTTTCCCAAGTTGCGGGCATTGACTATATAGAAACCTTTGCACCCGTTGCTAAGATGACTTCCATCAGACTCACACTTGCTATAGCCACATCACATGGATGGAATGTACATCAGATGGATGTGAATAGTTCTTTTCTTCACGGAGACCTTAAGGAGGAAATCTACATGGAACAACCACCTGGTTTTTTTTAGGATTCATCCTTAGTTTGTAGACTTAAGAAATCTCTCTATGGCCTTAAACAAGCTCCTAGATCTTGGTATTCCAAGATGGAATCCTACCTCCTATCTTCAGATTTTACTAGATGTCATTTTGATCCTAATGTGTATTTACTATGGCAGGATGATTCACTTTTGATACTGGTTCTATATATTGATGATCTTTTGATTACTGGGAGTACTTCATCTCCCATTATAGTAGTGAAGACATCACTTCAGGATAGATTTGACATGACAAACTTGGGTTTATTGCACTACTTCCTTGGAATCAAGATTTCACAGTCAACTTCATGGATTACTCTTGCACAACCCAAGTATACTCTTGATCTACTTGCACGGTTTCATATGACTACTTGCAAACCATCTCAAACTCCCTTTCTTTCTGGAGTCAAGCTCAAGACTTCCTGTACTACACCATTGGTTGATGCTACATTGTATCAACAACTTGTTAGTAGTCTTATATACTTGACTCATACCAAGCCTGACATTGCCTATGTAGTAGGCATGGTTTCAAGATTCATGCAGAAACCTCATGAACTTCATTGGAAAGCAGCTAAGAGGATCCTTCACTATCTTCATGGTACTCTTGGGTTTGGGATTCGCTACAGATTTGGTTCATCACTTGGCTTGGCTGGTTATACAGATTCAGATTGGGTTGGTGATACTAAGCATCATAAGTCCACTTCAGGTTACAGCTTTTCACTTGGTTTAGGCCCTATCAGTTGGTCTAGCAAGAAGCAGAATGCTATTTCTATATCATCCACAGAGGTAGAGTTCAGGGGGTCTATTAACTCAACTACTGAGGCTATATGACTTTAAGGCATTATTTCTAAGTTTGGTACTCCTTTTAGGAAACCTATTATCATCTATTGTGACAACCAAAGCACTATTTAGATATGCAGGAATCTGGTTCGACATCAACGAACTAAACACATAGAGATTCATATGCATTACATTCGAGAGTTGATTCATGGTTAGATCATGACTTAGTATTTTTCCAGTCTTTAGAGTAGGTTGCTAACATTTTCACCAAACCCTTCACTGAGAGCAAGTTCATTCATCTACGATCTCTTCTTGGCATGCAGTCTATATCAGCATCATCATCATCCTTGGGGGGTTCTTTCTAGTCTTCTCCACTTCTCTCTCTTTTTTGAGGATAGTTTTTTCCCACTGGGTTTTCTATCTTACTCTATTTTTTAGAGAGATTTCCTTGTACATGGGTACCTCACCAGGCTTGTAGCCGGGACCCATTTTATCCATGCCCACCTAAGTTATGCTTAAGCATGGGTGTTAGTGTAATTAATTCTTTCTTCACATATCTTGACCTAAGCCTACTTAGGCACAGCATTTATTGTGCAGGTTAAGTATCTCATGGCATTTATTGTGCAAGTTAAATGTCTCCTAATATTTTTCCCTACTAATATTTAGGGATATTTTTCTAATGGTTGGATATTTCTCCTTTATAAGGAGACCCTTGACTATCTATCAAACAGGTTGAGTTTACGAATTCTATCTCTATTGTTCTTGTCCAGAATCTTTGTCATTAATGGTTCCTTCAATTATCAAAAGGAAAAAAATAAATTTAAATTTATAAATATTAAAATATCAATAATGTTTATTTAAATTGGGGCCAAAATAAGTTGTATAGGGGTGCTAACACCCTAGTCTAGACCTATTTTGGACCTTTAAGTGTCTTTAAATAAATATTAAATAATAATTCTCAATTTAATTTTGATTTTCTAAAGATGACCATAAAATGAGCAAATTAAGAGCACAATTGAGTCTAGGAACATAGGGGGAGCTAAACCTAATGTGAAATTGTCAAGGGTGAAAATTTATGATGTTACACTAAGAAGCACCCACTAAGGCAAAAATATATTAGTTGATTTTTTCTCCTCTTCAAATGATAGATCCCTCTATTTATTTCATACATCTTTTATAATAATATGATCATCCCCTACTTAACACTACATAAGTTACAATAGAGGCATGCATTTTCATTCATTTAGATAAATTATAGTTAACTATAGATTAAAATAAGAAGTTTTTGGCCTTTCAAATGTATGAGATCTAAATTTTACATGAAACAAGTTACTAAAATTGTATAATCCATACATGCTAGGAACTATGACTTAACTACTAGGACGACACTTATGTCATGTGAAATCTCAAGAACCTACTAAATCATTAATATATAAACAATAACACAACATTTTCATTTCTAAATTCTAAGAAGATGTCTCTAATGCATGAGTTGTTGGATATCTTTTGTTGACAATCAACAGTCAAGAATATTCAACATCTATTTGGTGAAAATGGGACCCATTTTTCTGTTGGGAAAATGTGTCTCAACCTTGCAATTATATGTGATTTATTGATAGGATGTATGTTGCTATGTGGTGACTAATCATGCAAATATTGTACACTCGTAACAAGACGTGGGGTTCGGGGCAACACCCCGACAAAAATTCCACTGACATGTCAAGGTTTTTTCTCGCTATCACATCAAGGTTTTTTCCACTAACACATCAAGGTTTTTTCTCACCGACATGTCAAGTTTTTTTCCCACTGACACATCAAGGTTTTTTAATTAACACGTCAAATGAAAAAAATCCTTGTAAAACCCTAATTCGAGAAGGTTCCAATAAGCTTGTTATAAGCAGGTGGGATGTATGTAGACAAGTGTGTATTATGAGAGTCTAATAGCAGTCATGTTGTCTCTTGATCTCTAGTGGCGATAATCCTATGAGAAGCTTTCTCTACAAGTATATTGTGATCTTTGTGATTTTTGAATAATATATTGGGCGGCTTTTGGAGTGTGGGTTTTTCCTCTCGAAAGGGTTTTCCCCACGTAAATCACTATATTTTGGTATGCATAATATTTATGTTTATTTCTATTTAAGTTTTTGTAACTGTTAAAGATCTATAAAAAAAAATCATTATTCTCCTCTCAAGATTAGTGTAGGAAGTTGTTCTGCTACCTTAGCTTCCTTACATTTTCTAACTTAGAACTTAACAACCAATGCAACACTAAGGAACAATGTCAAATTTATTTCATATTAAAAAATACATGGTGATGCATCTGTTTGTTTGATGAATCTCTTTCTCATCAAGAGACCAAACCCACTAGCTTTCTGAGTTGTCAATAGCCAATAGTGCAAAAAAAATTACCTTTTAGTGGGTCACCATCTTCATAAAGGTGCACCAAGATGACACTTGTCCCATAAAGGATTCTTTCATTTTCCTCTTTATCCTCTTTATATTTTAGTCAAGCCCGCTTACAAATGGCTTAACCTTTTCACCAATGGTGCAAAATTTTGAATATGTTAGTGCTTGTATTACATCTTGTTGCACCATGATAACATGTGAATCTATTTTTCCATGACATGTTGGTAAAATTTAAAAAGAAACATGGGCCCTAATGAAAAATGACTTGGACACTCTAGCCAATAGTTCAACACTATGAATGTGTCAATATTGTAGGAGTTTATGGTGAACTCTTCAACATCCCAAGATCACCTACAAGACAACAATAACTTTGACGAGAGAGAAATGGTAGAAATATCATGCTATGCTTATGGATGTAAGAATTCTAAAATGAATACGACAACCAAAATGAATATCTAGCAATGTAAATATGAAGCCTTTCTTATATAGGCAAGGTGGGGAATAGGATTAGACAAGATCATGACAAGTGTCTTAATCCTATGACATGAGACAACTAACTCATAACAACCTAGGACACAAGCATTAAATGAATGCCAATTAGATATGATAAGTGACAACTAATGCTTAATTAGATTTAGATTCCCCCACTAATTAATGCTAACTAGAAATATCCCCTCCTAGGACCTAAGTGGACTTAACAATGTAAATAGGACCTAGATAGGTAAAACTCCTATTTAAACCAACACCCCCCTCAAGTACAACTTAGGGAGTACTTATGCAAATGACACAAAGACGGGTCCCGATTACAAGGCCATGTTAGATACCCATGTATAAAGGAAAATGAAATAACTCACAAATGGTGAAAAGGAGAAAACCTATTGGGAAAAAACTCCTCCCCAAAAGAGAAATAAAGACAATAATGCTCTCCATGAAAAATGAGAAGACAAATCCCCATTCGAGGAAAAAGACCCCCTCATAAGAGAGACGAAGAAGAGGTCATTCAACCCACCCTCAATGATATAATCCATCACAAATCTAATCAATCTCCCTCCATACGAAGGATGAAAAGAGAGAACATACAACCCTCCATAATGAAATAACCTGCTACAAAGAAGCATTGAAAGAACACTTGCAGAGTAACATCGTAATCATTAATTGGATAAGAAAAGGAAAGATAACTCTGATTCTAGAAACCATATTAGAGTCACTCAAGGACTTAGACTAGAATCATGATAAATCAACAACAGTCACTATGCTAGGGAACACTGGAAAACTCAAAAACTAGCACAATACTAGAATCTGTGAAGCAACAATTCATTGAAACATGATCTAGAACTAAAATGAAGTGTAAAGATCAAAATTGCACCCTCCCAACTATCAAAACATCCAAGTAATCTCTAGAAAACCCTTTGGGCAAAAATTAAAACAATGATCAACCTGGGATAGATACAACAAAGAATGTATGGATAGCAATGTAGAGCTCCTCAGTACCTTTCCAACATGACAAGAATCCTGGAAATCAAAGATCATGGTAAAAATTTATGAGCTCAGTAGCCAAGAATGAAGATCTAACCTCAACTAGTAATAAATTATGTAAAATATAAAATTTTATAAAAATAATTTGCACCACTATAAAATTGATGAAACCACCTTTCTAATGATATTTTGTTCAAAATAATTTATCATCTAGATTGCAAGTTATGAGAAAATGAAAAAAGGCCCTAAAAGGGCACATACAAACTAATCGGTGAAAAAATCAGGCCCCCTAGGGGTTGGCACATGATGCTCCATATGACCAGAAGTTAAGATGCAAGTTTTAAAGAAATCACCACCACTCCCAATGGTGGCATCGCTAGGGCAGGGTATTTGGGGGGCAGCAGGCCCTTGGTCATGTCACCTAGGGCATAGCCCCCCACTAAGGTAGGCTCAGGCTTAAGCCCCCATGACCAGGGATTTTTAGTGATAAAATAATATTTTTGACAGTAATAAATAGTCATTGTCTATCGATTAATATTTAAAACAAAAAAAATTATAAATAAACCTACCGAATAATTAATATTTGTATTGCATACAAACTAAAATGACTACAACCATAGAGATGTGATGACCGAATTGACAAGAAATCATATTGTAGATGATTACACCTACCTTGAATAGACAATACACAAACCTAAATATGTCATGGGAATGTGTTGATTCTTTTGACTATGACAACAATCTACACGAGTTATACAACCAAGTACATATCATGCGATCGTATGGCCTAAATTTTTTACCTCACACTGTGATAAAAATTGTCAATTTTCACCAATTTGGTAGTCAATCCTTAGGTTCTAGCCCCTCTCAAACACAATGGTGAGGTCAATTTTCATCCAAACTACTTTGAAAAATTAGCTACCCCTTAGATCTTGCAACTAAAACCCTTCTTTCAAACCCTTGTAGATCAGCCAATATATGATTGAAAGTCCTTGCACATGTCTTCACTACCTCCAAAAATGATGTCATCTACATAGACCACAACTATCAGTTGTTGTTCTTCTTCTATTTTTATGTACAGATTATTGTTTTCACTTCCTCTCTGAAATCCTTACTACTACAAGTATCCATCCAACTTTGAATACCAAGCTCTCAGAGCTTTCTCAAGAGTCCATACAACTTCTTCTTCAATTTGCAAACATAATCAGGATTGTTATAACATTGAAATCCTTCTTTTTTAATACAAACCTCTTCTTCTAGTTGTCCATTCAAGAATGTTGACTTCACATTCATCTAGTACACATTGAATTTCTAAAAGAGCTAAGAACATTTCAATTGCCTCCAATATTTCCATCAGAGCAAAACTCTCTTCAAAGTCTATGCCTTTAATCTAAGCATACCCTTTACATACAAGTTTCTCCTTGTTCTGGATTACCTCTCCTTTATTTAGCTTGTTTCTAAAAATCTACTTGGTTCCAATCACATTCTTACCTTTATGTCTTGGGACAAGTTCCCAAGTTTCATTCCTCATGATCTGATTATATTTCTCCATAGATTATATCCATCCTTTGTCTTTTCTTTCTTCTTTGTATGACTTAAGCTTTATCTTTGACAATAAAGAAAAGTGTACTTGCTCACTTTCTCTCTCAAGTCTCTTTCAAGTCTGAACCCACTATATTTTTCCCCTATGATTTGGTCTTCAAAATGATTTCTCTGAACATACTTTGCTGGAGTCTTTGTAACCACTTCTTCTAAATCTTCAATGTTGTTGTGAATTGGTTCTTCATCAACTTCTACTTCTAGAATACTAGTAGACTAAATATTTTCATCAACTCTCACATTTTCACAAGTTCAACTATCCTCTTCAATATTTTGTTATAACATCTGTAGGCTTTACTTCTTAAAGAATAACCAAGAAAAATGCCTTTATCTAATCTACAATCAATCTTACCCAAATTTTCTTCATCTCTCTTGATGTAGCACTTGCTCCCAAATATTCTGAGGTGTCTTACTGATGACAATCTTCCTCTCCATAGTTCATATGGTATCTTCTCACTTTTATGCCTAATCTAGACTATGTTTAGAATATATACAGCAATCTGTGTAGCTTCTCTCTAGTACATATCTATTATATTTTCTTGACATAGCATAGTTATTTCCATCTCCTAATAGTCTGGTTCTTTCTTTCTGCAACTCCATTTTTTTGCAAAGTTCTAGGAGTAGAGAACTACCTCTAGATCCCATGCTCTTCACAAAAATTTTCATACAAGTCTTAGAAGTGAATTCTCCACCTTTCTTAGATTTCAAAACTTTGATTGTCCTTCCAATTTATTTTTCTACTAATGCCTTGAATACCTTAAACTTCTCAAAGTCTTCTGACTTTTCTTTCAAAAATGTTATACAAATCATCCTAGTGTAATCATTAATGAGCATCATGAAATACCTATCTCCTTGTGGAATTTTAGTTCGCGTGGGTCTGCACAGATCTATATGAACTAGATCTAATGTTTTTGATGTGGAATTTACTCCTTAGCAATATATTTTCTTCTTCTCTGCTTCCCTTCATGGCATGGATTACATTTAATTGATTGAGGATTCTTAATTTTTAGTATATCATGGACCAACCCTCTTAAACTAATCTTTACAATATCATCAAAATTCATATGTCCTAACCTTTTGTGTCAAATTCGGCTTTCATCTTTTTACATAGTGAAACAACACTATCCATTTATCTCACTGAGATGATAAATGTTAGTATTTATCTTGCTTCCTTCCACAACTAGTTCACCAGTACTTGATTCCCTAATTTCATAACCTTCAACACTAAAATATAGCTTGTACCCTTTGTCAGGCATCTTACTGACACTTAACATATTATGCTTTAAACCTTCAACAAACAAAACATCATGTGTTTTTGTTTTACCACCATCAAGACTTCAAGTACCCTTACAAATATTTTTTTAATTGAATTATTTCCAAGGGTCACTGAACCACCTGCAAATTTCTTGAAATTCATGAACTTACTCTTATCTATAGTCATATGGCTTAAGAAACCACTATCTATGTTCCATAGGTTCTCCTTATGAGAATGTAGTGTAGTTTGAGCAATCATTGACTTTTCAGACTTCTCTTCAGGAACCTTCTTCCAAACCTTTCCTGATTCATGACTTCTACTTTCTTTTCTTCCACTTTTCAGCAAAGAAGGATTCACAAATTTCTTATGCATTTCCTTGCATTGTGTCCAAATTTTTTGCATTTGAAACAAATGATATTAAAATTGTATAGAGGTGAAAATGCATTGTTGATGAAAAGGTTATTTCTTCTTACTAGAGTTTTCCTACAATCCACAGCCTTATGTCCAAAATTATTGCAATTGAAACAATGACAAAAGAAAGGAAAATTTAATCTGGTATTGTATCCCTATCTTTTGGATCTTATTCTTTTGTTTTGAACTTGAATGAAGCCATCATTGTGTCACGCTTTCACCTCTTTCCATTTTTCTTTTAGAATTAAACTTCTAGAGCCTGTCACTTCTGAACTTTCCTTTGTATTCTTCATAGTCTATTCTATCACCTTCTTCTGATCATCAAAATCTATTCCAATTTTGATATACAAAGCTCTCTAATTTCCCAAAATCTGATCTAGGGTTTTAGTACTTTTACCAAACTTTATCTATAGCTACTAGTTCACTTTCTCAAGATTTTTTCTTATTGTCATATTTTTTGCTTCCAACATCTCACAAGCTTTGTCTCTTGAGAGTAACCTTTTTGTTCGGACTTCTTCAATCCTTTTTGCTTCTTCAATTTGGGTTTTCATTTCAACAATCATCTTTTCTAATTTCTTCAAATCGTAAGATACCTTTTCTTTAGCTCTCACTTCTACAATTCTATTCTTCAACCTTTTGATTTCTTTTCCAACACACATCAATTCCTCCATAATATCTACCTCTTCTTCATTGTTTCCAAAACCCATATTTGCATCTCCTTTTACAGTCTCAAAATCCATGAACACAACCTTTTATTTTTCTTCTCTAGATACATCTCCATCTTTTTCTTCAGTGGAGTAGTCTTCTTCCTCATTAGTGTAGAAACTTTTTATGTTTTAGGTTTGGCCTCTAAAATTTTTGTAAAATGGCTTATTTCTATTCTATTGCTCAGCACTGTTAGTATTCTTAGGGGGACACTTATCCATAAAATTTCTTACTTCTCCACAATTGAAAAAATTGAAAGGTAGCCAATAGTGGCATGGAGTGACGGTTAAATTGTTGTGTTATTATTCTCACCATCAAGTTTCAAACCCAATTGGGGTGTAATTATTGATAATTTAAATTGGGCATGAGATCCCCCATTTGTGACCTTACCGATTCATCGCTCTAAGTCAAAATTCATTTACCCCTCTTAATAAAAAAACACTTGAAAGGTAATTTTCCTTTGTATTTATTTGAACCTCTTTGTAGCTTCCTAAAAACATTAGCTTCTTTTGAATTGTTTCCAAAATCAGAATATTGATCAACCTACTTCATAAACACTCTAAAAGCAACCTCTTTCCTTATAGAATTTTCACTTTCAAATATCATCTAAAATTCAATCAAAGCTCCATGTAGTTCAATCAATTTTAAAGTATTCATATCCTTAGCTTCCTCAATAGCAAAGATTTTAGGATCAAACCTTTTGGGGAGAGATTTGCATACCTTCTTCACAACAATATTATCTTCCAAACTCTCACCAAGACCTCAGATATGGTTGATAACTTCATCAACTCAAAGTATGAATGTAGTAATGTTCTCATATTCTCTCATCTTCAAACCTTAAAATTCATCTTTGTAATTTTCCATCTTTCCTCTTTGACATTGTTATCACCTTCATATATTTTCTCTAGTTTATCCCATAGGTTTTTTATTTTTCTGCACTACATCACTTTCACAAATTTAGAATTACTCAATCCACATAAAATATCATTCCTTACCTTAGCATTGAGTTCACAAGACCTCTTTCTGGCCTAATCTCTAGGAGGGTTTTCAAGAGGCTCATATCCTTCTACAACTGACATCTAGATGTCTATTCCTAAATCCATCAAATAGGAATCCATCCTAACCTTCCAAAATGAAAAATTGGATCCATCAAAGATCATTGAGATTTATTTCTAGAAAATATTTCTTGTGCCATCTTGGACCTATCTTAAGCTATTAGGCTCCTTCAAAGGAACTCAACTCTGATACCAATTGAAGGGCACACAATCTATTGAGAGGGGGGGTGAATCTGTAGATCAAATCTATTTAAAACTCTTAACTCAAATACACATATCAAAAATCACACTTCAATCAAAGCAAAAAGCTAGTGATCAAAGAACATGAGAATACACATCTACACAAGTGAACACTAGATATACATGGAAACATAGGATGGGAAAAGCTACAGTGAGAAAAAATTTATTCGATCTACTACCCAAATACAACCTCACAATACAGAAATATACAATTGAAATTTTTACACTGAAGTAGGCACCAACCTACCAGAGAAAAATATCCCTTGTGTTTTTAGGCACCAACCTATAGGAGACACCAATCCCCAAATGAAACAGTACATCAAGTAGAACACCATCCCTACCACAATACAATGATAAAGCTTGTGGATCTTCAAAGTAACTCAACATGTGTCAGAGTTACACTAACATTCTTCCTCACTACATGTATTCAACCTTCTGATATAGGCACACACAGTGGAATGTAATTATCCTTTTATCTTCACCACCTTCTCTACAATTTTCACTAACGACTAACTCAATTTCACATAGATGTAATTCTAATTCATGTGATCATCCATGGATACATGTTGACGCATCTAAAAATTTGAAATATATACATAACATTCATTAACACTCTTCCATGTTGGCTAGGGATTTGCAAATAGCCAGGACGACATAGGGTGGACCTAAATTCAAATCATATAAAACGTGTAACATAATAGTCCAAAAAAATAAATTTTCTTGCCATTAAAATAACTTGATGTCGTGTGCTACCATAGAGACCTTAACCAAGTCCTATCTTAACACCACATGCAAGATTGAATTCTGCACACTACTAGTTATTGTTGCATGTTTCTTGAACATGAACAGGTTGATGGATAGGAATAGAAAGCCTTTTTTCACTTCAAACTTCTTACATCTTGAACATCACCTCTAGAAACTCAAAAAACTAATAATACTAGTGTAGATATGCTCTCCTTCCAAACCATAGAGAAAAAGTGCATTTCTAAATGAAATGTTGACCATAATTGTATTGCTAGAGAAATTTCTCTACCCAAAAGATATCCTTAAACAAAAAAATACTGTTACAAAATTTCAGACACCATAGACATAGAGAATAGATGCAAACAATATATTGTATGCATATAGTAGAAATTGATAATATATATTTCTTAATTTTTTATTTTGATAGTAAAATTACCAACACTAAATAGACTAAACTTCTAACATACAACACTTTAATTCAAGGGGAATATAATGACAATTCAAAGTACTCCTACAATCTCTTTCATCCTTGACAAAATTTGATTGCAAACTCTATCATTATTGATAGCCTTTGACATCAATGACAACCTATGTTCAACAAGTTGTTGGTCAACTTTGAAAATTTTAGTGTTTGAAGAAAGAGGTAATGTACTTAGGATTTGGAATTGTATAAGAAGGTGAAACATCAAAAAATGGGTTCACCAAAATGAAACAAGATGATGAACCAATTATTCTATATTTCATTCAATATATGTGCTATATAATGTATAAATGAATCACAGAAATCAAATTAGACCCAAATAACCATCAAAAGGAAGATCTAGAGAGGGTTAAATTTTGTGTACCTATTGCAAAAATTTCTTTTTCAAACCTCACTGAGGACTCATTCACCCTATGGAGAATGGGTCCTAGCTAGGGCTTTGGAAAATCAATTTATGGGTTTTATTCCTCTCAGTCTGCACTCCCAGATTCTAGTCGAGCACTGCCAGAAAGCTGGAAATAAATCATGTCGCTCAATTTTTGTGATTTGAAAACTTTTCTTGTATCTTTGACAACTTTTGCAATTTTTCTCTCCAATAGATCTTCAACCTAAAACCTACAATCACACATCAAAGGAGATAAAAATTTTGTTTGTTAGGGAATAGGGTTTTTCCTTGGTCAAACCCCATTTTGATAATGAAACCTTGAAATGAAACAATGCATGAAAGGAATAATGAATGAAAAAATGCATTGTCACAACTCACCACACCTTAGTTGAAACCTTGGATAAAAAATCTACAACTTACCATGAGGTGGCCTCAATGGATATAGATATTGATCATGAAACTTGATGTGAATCAATGC
Source organism: Sequoia sempervirens (assembly GCA_007258455.2). Taxonomy (NCBI): domain Eukaryota; kingdom Viridiplantae; phylum Streptophyta; class Pinopsida; order Cupressales; family Cupressaceae; genus Sequoia; species Sequoia sempervirens. Next base: position 196,306,215 of record VDFB02000017.1, read on the forward strand.
CTTTGATGTGCTTGACAAATCTAGAATGCTACATCAACACATTATCTCAACAACATGCATGATGCACTAAATCTTTGACATGATGAAATGGATCTTGATTGTTGCAATAATCTTCAATAATCTACCCTTGAATTCCTTATAAATTCTCTTGAACACTCTTGATAATTCTCTTGCTTGATCTCATTAAGTCACATAAAAAATTTAGGATGAACTTAGTGAAATACCCTTGTATTAATTATGCATATCTTAACATTAATTCTCGAAATTCAAATATCACAAGCTGACATCAAATATTGGATTTGAAATCATTAAAATGCCACCAAAAACATATCCCAAGGGGGTTCCTAGGTCTAAGTGAGGATTCATTTTCCATGTGGTGAATGGGTCCTTGGTCACTCACCTAGGACACACTTCGGACAATGTGAAATGTTATGTAAAAATAGGGTCTTAGGACCTAGTGAGGACCTATTCACCATGTGGTGAATGGGTCCTAGGTTACTAACCTAGGACACACACCTTCTAAAATTAAGTTTTGTGTAATTGCATTTATGAATGTTGAGTTTTATCTCTCAGAATTTGCAATTAGTTAGGCTTGGATTTGAATTAAAGGGGTAAATTAAGGAAAATTAACCTCAATTAATTAATAAAACCCTAGATTAGTATGAAATTGTAAAGGTACACTTTATAGCACCCTAAATAAGGCAGAATTAAGTCCATTTAGTTTTAAAAGGACCTAAAGTTAATGTGAATGTGTCAAACACATTACAACACTAAATCTTGAGGCAACATTAAGCTCATTTATTATTAATTATTCCACAAATTAAGGAAAAAGGGATACTTTCTCCATTACTACATTTTTCCCCCACTTTAGTGAGAGTATGACCCTATGTCAAACTCACACTAAAGTAGACATTCAAGACACTTATGTATGTAGAATGAAAAAGATAAACAATCATACAACATCAAAGACCAAGAAGATCAATCCTAGATTGTCCAACACAATGTGGAACACATCTAGACTATCGGTTTTGTTCTCACTCTGAGGTAGCAAAACTCTAGGTTGTCCACTAGGGAGTCTTCCAATAAAGTGTCTTAGTGAGAAATTCATGCCTATGTGTCAACTTGTAGCATACTAACCATCCCAAAGTTATCCCTCTAATAACTTCAATAAGGTGCCACAAAATGAAATGAAACTAAGGGGTGGAAAATGAGAGAATCATATGAGGCTCCCATACCATATCAAATATATCCTCTTGACAACTTCAATAAGTCACCACAATGTAAGGAAAGGCTCCATAGGCAAGCAAGGTGTGTTATGCTAGGTGGCCTTGAATTATAGTTTTGAGCTTCACAAGGTCAACAAGTTGTATTGTGTTGAACACTTATGAACATTGTGTATATAAGATTTTGTTCAAGGGGATCTTGTTTCATTCGTGTAATGTCTTCCTCTTAGGGGCCATCGTGCCTAATGTCTCCAAGAGAGGACAATTCAAGAGTAAAAGTTTTGCAACTTAGGGAATTTAGTGTGTCACATCACCATTAAGAGGAAAGTTGTACACTAAGAAATATCCCACTCTTGGAGGACATCAAACCCAATGACACCACCAAGAAAAAGGATGCATCACAAGAAAAAAGAAAATTGCACCATGAAACATGCAAAATTTTGAAAGATATTATTGGTGTACACCCCCACTTTAAATCAGTTGCTAACACCATTGTTGTGAACAACTACTTTAAAGTAGCCAATCTTTACTCCTAAGACATAATAGCTTCCTTATAAATCCCTATGCCAAGTCATATGTTTCTAAAATGAAGCTACGTCATGAAAAAGGAAGAAGGGATTTCCCCCAAAATAACATAAGGGGTCTACAAATTCAAGGTCAGTATATCTTTGTTGCAATGTTGTCATTGAGCTCAGAAATGTCATCATTCCCCAAATACTCATAGAATTGGAAGAATGACACAAAGAAAGCGAAAAAATAAAAATCCTTGTGGGTCAACATGGAAGAGACCTAAATGTCTCGACACCTTGCATCATCCCCAAAAGGAAAACACAATACAAGAAAAAAAAGTTAAAATGTTTACAACATAGAGAAGAATGTAGAGACATATAGAGGAATGCAAAAAAGGAGAGAGAGATACATCAAACAAAACAACATGAGGGATCACATTATGCACATGCAATCACATAAAGAAACATGAAAAACACTAGTAAGGCATGTGCGATTCAACCTATAGCAAGTCGTTTGCATCCCAATCTTGAATGGTATATACAGAAGGGCACCCAGACAACTAGCCAAAGGGACAACGGCAAGTGCTGAACTAGTACATGCACCAAGTTCAACACTCTTTTTAGGAGAATTTTCATTTAAGCTCATAGAAGAGGAAAACAATGAATTCAACTCATTATGCACTTGTTCATTAATCTTTTCAATATTAATGTCATCGTCTAAATTAATCACAACAGGAGGTCAAATGATAATGTCTCTAGAAGGTTCTTGTTTATGTTGTAGCGAGGGTATAGATTCATCATGCATTGCTTTAGGCAAGTTCAGATTTTGATCTTCTATGTTGTTCTTTTCTTCTTTATTTTGTAACATACGAGCAATAGCATGAAGTCTATGCCTATGCTCTCTAGCATTTCGGTTTTCATTTCAATTTTTTATCAATTTTCATTTGTGTAGAAGACGGTTTATCAACCATCAATTTATTCTCTTCCCTTAGGGGAGGAACGGAAGGAACCATAGGAGATTGTTCAACTACTTTCCCTTTAGCTTTGTAAACTTGTTTGATCTTAAGAGCCACAACGGGATTGTTTTGGTTGTCTCATGGTCACTTATAGGAAATGGTAGGAGGATGTGTGATAGGCTGCTCTTGGAAATTTGGAAGGGCTTTTGGTTCAATCATAATTTTGTTTAGGATAGGTGGCTCAATCACAAGTTGAGGCATGTTTATAAGGGATAATTCTGATATATGCTTTGTCTTAAACTTTTTATATGCTTTGAAAAAGTAGTCCTCATGATCTCTAATAGGTTCAATAGGCTCAAGCCAAAATAAATATAATGAAAAGTTCCCTTGAGAAGATACAGGATTAAAGCCACTATGATGCATAGTAAATATTTCATTGCTAAAGGAAAACTTTAAACATTTATGCACAACCAATGGGATGGAATTCATGGAGCGAAGCCATGGATAGCCTACCATCACATGAAATCGATATGACAATGGGATGATCGTGATTGAGACATTTAATGTTTTCAGTCCAACTTTTAGAGGGATATTTATTGAGCCCATCATAGGACAAGCAAAAATATTATGCATTTTGATCCATGCTTTCGATTTTTCATATGTATCTTGATAGAGTTCATGCACAAATAGGAATTATTTAGTAATCACATTCTCTACATAGACGGGATCAATTAATATCCAATTAGTAGGCTTGTCATTGATTCTTCCAGCTATGTAAAGAGGACCAATGCTTTTGGTTTTTCATATGTATCTTGATAGAGTTCATGCACAAATAGGAATTCTTTAGTAATCACATTCTCTACATAGATGGGATTGATTAATATCCCATTAGTAGGCTTGTCATTGATTCTTCCAGCTATGTAAAGAGGACCAATGCTTTCAATTTTTCATATGTATCTTGATAGATTTCATGCAAATAGGAATTCTTCAGTAATCACATTCTCTACACAGATAGGATCAATTAATATCCCATTAGTAGGCTTGTCATTGATTCTTCCAGCTATGTAAAGAGGACCATTGGGTGCATTTTTAAGTATGTTTTTTGTGAGAAAGTACTATCAAGGGGCATTTTGGTTGAGCCCTTACGAGGTTTAGCTTCAATAAATGATACCACTTTAACCACTTTGTCCATATTTTCATGTTTTATGATCTCATCATCCGTGTCAAAATTCGTCACATCATTCTTTGTTTCGCTAGCTTTAAAAAATGAAATAGTGTGTTTCGGCATGGGATTTGTAAAGATTTGTACGTTTTGGTTAGGAGGAGCTACAGACTTATTACCTTGATCATTCACACCTCCAATTAGAAGATGATTAGAATCAATGAGGTCTTGCACAAGATGTTTAAGGTGCTTACAATATTTCATATCATGTCCATTTTTTCGGTAGTAATGAAAATAAGAATTTGGTCTATAGTTTGAGGGTAATGGCTTATTAGGATCAGAAGCTCAGAAAGGAGGTAAGGAGAGTATATTCTTTTCCACAAGCCACAACATGATATTATGAAAGGTATCGAGTAGAGGAGTAAATTTTCTATTCCTATCCACAAAGGCATGTGAATTTTTCATCTTTATAGCAGCCACTTGGTTATCAACTTGTTGAATTGGTTTAGGGGAATTAAGTTGTAAAAATCCCCTATTTTGTTTCTTGAAAGGTTGGTAACTATTTTTGAGGTGCAGATTCTAACTTTTCAGGACGACTAGGGGGATTTTTCACATCATGACTATAAGCCAAATTCTAATAATCATAAAGGGTTGTACATAACTATGTGAAGGATGATAATTTCAACATCTTAAGTTTGGTTTAGTTTTTTTTTGGAATTTGGAAATAAATATTCGTTGAAGGTCAGCATCAAGAATCTTAATGTTTATTTGTGAATAAAATGTTTGGTATCTCGCTATGAAATCAGTCACTTTCTCATTATCCTTTTGTTTTCATATCATTAAATCAGCTAGGGTCATCTTGGGACCCGTGTGAATGTGGAAGTGGTTGTAAAAG
>VDFB02000017.1:196311059-196514409 GCA_007258455.2 Sequoia sempervirens
TACAAGAAATAAGGTACATCATCACATGAAGTACTATCTAGTTAAATATTATAGAGTACAAGATATAATTTATGCAAGAATATGACTTAGGATTTCATGCCCATATGGTCATAACAATAAAAGTAAAGATATAAAATAAACACAATCATTGGAGTCTTTGACCGTCACTAACCCTAATGGTCATCCATAAGCCAAGAGACAAGAATATGGCTTAGGCACTTTTTCGCCCAACCACGAAGCTTACACTTCCCCAAAATTCTTTCTAACATGAAGAATACCCAACCTTGCATGAGAAGCTTAGAAAATTGGAAATGACTTACAGGATAAAATTTGGTGCAACATGATATATCTACATGTATTTCACATATGAACATGCTATGCCCTACTATTGGGATATGGAAGAGAGAATAAAATAACATCCATCTATTTCAATGGTACACATAGCTTTGGCTAAAGCATTTAAACCGTAAATGGTATGTAGTTATGGAAAAGTAAATCTACTCCCCTTTGTTAGTCCATATTCAACATCCATCCTAGAAGGTAAAGCCAAATCACATATAGAAGAAAATAACATGCATATATCCAATGATCATACAAATAAATAACACTTTTCTCTTCATGCAAATGATTATATATTCAGGCCTTTGTTATTTCAATCCTTCCATACATAATGATGGTTAAATGTATAATTGAAATGCAATTTGATTTCTAACTAATGATAACTCTCAATTTCATGCAATATTTAATGTATATGCAATGCTAACTAATATTTGATGTCATGTAGGTTAAATCCATAAAAAAACCAATTCATAACATATGCAATAAAAGAATCAAATTCATAACAATTAAATGCCATTTTCATATATTTAGTTTTACAATTTTACTATGGAATCATCATAGTCGAAAAAAAATGTTTACCAATATTAATTTCATGGTAAATACATTATTTTTCTATATATACTACTATTTTAAATATGTCGAGACTACAAAATAACAAAGTGGTTTTATAACAACAACAAAGAAATTCATATATGGTTACAATCAAAATCTGTTCATTAATTTGGGCATAATAAACTCATACCATATATCTATATATTAAAGTCAATATGCATAACTGTTATTTCTACATTATATGTAATAATCAATGCACAAGTTCTTATAACAGTTGCACACATTTTTGAAACCATGGTCGATCATATGGTTTCAAGTGCTACAAGTGAATCAATATGATGGTATTCACACACACACAATATATGGAAATTAAATGTCTTAATCGATTCAGTATGTAGATCCATGCATAATAGAGGTACACAAACATATATTCAATTGCCATAAAAAAGTTACAGGAAAATCAATGCCATATATTGAGGCATTAAGGTCGACACACAAGTTTGTTATGTATGCATAGGTAGAAAAATACATATACTGGTTGATACAAAGAACTGTATACATGCTATAATACAAATAATAATTTCATTCAAACTCCATGATACATTAACAATATCATTCATCATTTAAACTTGCAGATTTGGTTCTATTTAAGCCTTTACCATGCATTCAAAAGCCATGTTACAAACAACAATAATAGGGTAATACCTAGTCTCTTGCTCTACATGCTGACTCCTCAACTATGCTAAGATACTATGATCCAATCCTCCTCAGTCGCTGCCAGTAATAATATGAAAACATTTATCCTTTCTCCTTTGTTGAGCTCTCTTTTTAATGGTTTTTATATTTCCATGCAAGTGTTCAACTCCAGTTGGAGTATCTCTTTTGTTTTTAGAACTAAACTTTCTCCTCATGCTAGGATCACATGATTTATCATGTGGATCTTTTAAATTTAAAACTTATTTAATTTAATTTTGTTTTCTTTTTAATAGCAAGCTATTTATATATTCATATATATAAATAATGATATCATTATTACATATATATATATATATATGTATATATATGTATATGTGTATATATATATATGTATGTATATATATATGTATATATATGTATGTCAAACATTTAAAAACTTAAAATATTTTATTTTCCCAATTTAATTATTTTTTTTGCAAACAAAATGATGCAAAATAAAACCTCAACCTCTCAAGAGAACACACCCATGCTCCGATACCATTGATGCAAACAAAAACCACCCCAATCCACAACTCATAAAACAACAGTGATTAAACATAGAACAACTTTTGCATTCAAAACTAGAATTAAATTCAATTATGAGCACTATTACACATTTATGCTAATTTTTTTTTGAAAAAACCAGATTTACAACATTTGGCTCTCATAGTCATTCCCTCAAAGCAGTTGTTTGGAAAGTCTCCCAGCTCTATCTTCAACTCTAATCACTCTTCCTCTTTATCTTTATTTCCCTTTCACTTTTTCTGCTATGTAATTGTAGATTGTTGTCCTCTACACATTCATACTGTTGTTGTTTTTGCACGGCCCCAAGAATTGGCTGCCTTCCTCTCCATGCTTCCCCCTAACTCCTCCTTGCAGCTCCTCCCAAAACCTCTTACCTGCCACCAACTCCCTACTACATTTTTCCAGCTCCCTTAATTCCTATGCAACCCTCCACTTCATTGTTTAAATGTGCACAATAAAATTTCAAAAGGGGCAACTAACTTCCTCCCACTTCCACACCCACTACTCTAGGTTTTGGCATGGAAAATATGCCCTAGATATACCCCTTTATTTTTTCATTATGTAGCCTTTAGTTAGGATTTAGAAATCTGCCCCTAAGATTTTTAAATTGTAGATTTAAACTAAAAAGAATGACATGTTGAGAATGCTCATATAGCCTCTAAATAGACATTTTGAATGAGTAATAAATTTTGGGAAAAATTAAATTCTAAAATATCAGCACATGAGAATCAATTATCTCAATTAGATGTTTAGAAATAGCACCTTGGATGTGCAATAAGAATGAGGAGAAATTTAACTAAGTAATTGCAAAACAACATCAAGAGTGGACCTAGATGTTGGTAGGTGAAAAATCAAAGTTCTCTGTTTCACACAAAAAATTGGTGTGCAAGTTTGGAATAGTACCCCATGGACCCCTGCAAAAGGATTTTACACCAATCCTCCAAAAACATGAGATATTAAATTTTTCATAAATTGTTGACAATTTTTTTAACAAACGTTCAACATTAAAATATCCCAAATTGGAAAAGGTATGAATTTAGTTCTTTTTCCACATTTCACATGCTACCTTGTTTCTATCAATAAGAGACTATCCATAAAGTATATTTTCATCAATAAATATACTTCACATCAAGACTGTAAAACATCCAATCAAGTAACAATTCTAACTTAATAGGCTAATTCCACCTATGGCTCCAATCAAATAGTAATTAATAAGTTCAAGTGATCAACTTAATCACATAGGTAAATCTCCATCTTGGCATACCATAATTTTTGGATAAAATCAACAATCAGTTTTCAATCAATAATCAATTAAGTGATAATCAAGTGATCATTCAAGTATAGACTAACAATATGGGTTGCATGTTGTCTCTTTCTATCCATGATGACAAGTCTTCATACCAACATTGCTATTATGTTTGTTAACCTCATTACCCTTTAGGGTTTTCCTAGCATAATATGCTATCAAATACAGGTTACCTCACTCATGTACTTATGACACATTTATCAAAGAAACTCAAGCAATTTCAACATTTTTAATCTTCAAACTAAGCATTGCCTATATAAGCTCTATCTTTGTTATAGTATTTAATACTATCTCAATTACCTATTCCTTAATATGGAATATATAGAAATATCAAACAAGGAATAATTTTCCTATCTAGAATCATCATGAATCCATTACATATATCCAAAGAAGACAATCATCATCTTATGATAAACACTACACATTTTTCCAAGAAAGTAATCAAAGTCGCTCAATCTTTTCAAAAACATAAAAGCATAAAAGTGTAGAAACCACATGCCTATTTAACGCTTAATTCCAATTTGTACACATTGGTTCCTAAGCTCAGTCCTTTCAAGAACAACTTACCAACTCTTCTTAAATTCTCCAATTCCACTCTCAAAAATTTCTCTTAAAAAATCTCTTAACTCTCCTCACAAACAACTCTCAACTCAAATAGGAATAACTCAGATTAAAAGCAGTAGAATGCAAGTGAATAATGTGTCCAAATGAAGTAATATTTACCCCTATTTATACAGAAATATGAGACTTAACTACCTACAATCAAACTATATTCAATGACACTTCTTAGCTTATCAAGATCGACTCAACAACTAATATCAATGGGTGGCAGCATTTAAAATCAATACTCATCAAAACAGAGCAACACGTTGATTAAAATAGAGACAACAAGAATGCTTTCTAGAAATGCAAGTAAAAGATCAATAGGTCGACTCCAGATATGCCAACTTTTACATGACTTATTCTACATTTTACTTTGTCTTCCATCACTGGATAAAGATTACAGTTTAGACTTCTATTTGCAATGTAGTTTTCATATTTTGGTGCCACCTAAAACCTTCTATCATGCATTGTGGTGTTTGTTGTGCTATGACCAAGTCAACGTTTAAATATACTTCAAATATCTCTTATAACTTTTGACTAAGTCTTCTATACATTTGTGTTGTATATGCATTAAGAAATGACTATTATGTTGCTTTTAAAGCGTGCATGTTATATGCTACATTATCATTTGTATGTATTGCGCGCTATATTGTATATAGTATGCACTTTATTTCATAGAAACAACAACGCTTCATTTACATACAACACTTTATTTAAACATAACACTTTATTAACAATATATGTTTATATATACATATACATATATGTATATATATATATATGTATATGTATGGATATATATATGTATATATTCATTTTAATACATACATATATATCCATACATATACATATATATATATATCCATTAACTCACATAATAATAAACATATATCATTTGGTATTTCAAATGCATATATCCATGTTATCATTTTAATACATAAAGCCATAAGTACATACCTATATACTTATATACCTATATATATACATATATCGATATACTCAATATGTGTTTATATATGTATACATGCATATATCCATATATACATTTGCTTATATAATCAATAATACATATTTACAAATTCATCGATAAATATATTTATGCATACAGTGTATATATACATATATATTTACATGTTTTATTTTCCATTCAATATTCTCATTCCCATGACCAATCCATCCATGAGCATGCGTAGGCATGTCTACCTATGTATACTCATGTACGTATTAACTCACGTGTATGGGTTTACCATCAACATGTACATGCATACATATACATACATTCCATGTATATATATCTCATTGATTGAACAAATAACATATAGGAAATAACTCACATGCACAAAGGAGACTCAACAATATCACAACAAGAAAACTCTCAACAAATTCATAAACCTTCCCAAATTCAATCACAAACAAAACTAAGGGATAACTTACCAATTTCTTGAACTACGACTCAACTGGACCAATCTATATGTGTGTGTGTGCGAAAAAAGCTCAGCTAGGCTTCCTTAAGGGTTACTTGACCAATCACTTCACCTGAGTGATACTTCCCCTCCCTTCTGGAGGATTGAATTTATCCCTGCATCTAGCTTAGTTCAACACCAAGGTAGTTAGACGTTCATAATAAATCCATCTGCATCATAAAATATTTATATCATCAAAGCATTAGAATGTTCACATTGCAATTCATAGCATTCCACTAATTCAAATCATATTCATTCTTTTGAAATCAATAACATCTTATTGCTTATTCACATATTTCATTCACCTAACAATCATATTAAAGTCACAATTTACATTTATCAACATTTTCACTCATAATGGTAAAAGTAACTTGGTAACTATGAAACGAGGTGTAACAAAAATTCATTAATCAATGCTTCAAACACATATTGTCCAATGGTCTCATCCAATTCTATTTATTATCGAGTACATTTTATGCAAGCAAAATTGAGACGTGAAATTCAACATGGGGTATTATCGATGATCATGTTGTAGCGGTTATATATTCTAGTGTTGATCTTGACACTATGTGTGTTATATTGGACATTGATTATCCCCACACTTTGGACTTGACTTTGGGAGATCCATGGAGACCCTCATATCTCTCCATACCCAAAGGATCCTACTGTAGATTGTCTCAACCCTCTTGCAGATGTAGATTCCACACCCTTTGATGGCAATACTTTAAAGAAGCTGAGTATATCATAGGTCTTGCATGTTTTGATGGTTCAAAGACTTGTCTTCATGTTCCCACTCTTCAAATGAAGACTACATCATTGTCTTCTATTATTCCTGATTAGCTTGGCATCACCACATCCTTGGGCCCTATTGGTTCAGTGCAACATGACATTCATTTTCTTCTAAACATAGCTACTTGGGATTCATATCATCCTTTTTGTAGAGTCCTATATTACAGATCTGGAGAATTACTTTGAGGACATTCATCTCCTTTGTGTTGACAACTACATCATCGCTATTGGCCCATCATCTTCATTGCCTTTGTAGTTTGTTCTTCATTAGTCTTCATAGGATCTTGGATTGGCATCATCTATTTCCAACATGTGGAAAATTGAGCACTTTTAGAGGTACACATAATTTGGATTTGGATTCTTGGTTCACCCATATTTTTGGACTGGCTTCTCCAATCACCAATGGATTTATTTCTTCCTAAGGGGAGAAATGTTGTTTGCAGGCAGTGGATCATGTTCTATCTTCAAGCGTTCATTATTAGCACAAGAGATCTTTCTTTATGGGGGGATTTATATCCTCTTTTTTATTGGTGGGACATATATTGTACTTATGTGATAGAAGCAGTCCTTGGGGGGTCACATTGAATCCTCCTATCCTTCTTTCACTAGTACAATCATTTTATTTTCTCTCTTCTAGAGAGGAGTTTTTCTCATGAGGTTTTCTCCTTTTCTCTAGTTATGAGAGATTCATTTGTTTGTACATGGGTACCTCATTTGATCTTGTAGCCACTCAACCGATCTATACATCCATCATTGCATTCTACATCAAGGTTTTTAGTTTCTCCCTAAGTTGACCTTAAGTGGGGTGTTGGAGTAATTAGGAATCACTTGATAATAATTAAATTTTTAACTCCCTGGTTACTTTATTCACTTAAGCTAAGCTTATGAGTGCTTTTTTATTAATTAGATTGGACTAAGTATAGGTTGATTTGTCTTGTTACATGATATTAAGACACTTGTCACAATCAAATCAAATCCTCATCTAGGGTTTTCTTTTTATAGTTTGATTAGTATTCATCTTCATTGTAATAATTGATTCATGTTAAGTCATTGCACAACCAATTGCTTTTTCAGATTATTTCTTCTCAAGGTTGCATGAGCATATCAATGGCTTTTTCTCTTCAGATGTGATAGGTGTTTTGGTTGTAGGTGATTTTCTAGAGTTGTGGGGTTCACTATCAACTCCGTCAATGGGTCCTTATATTTGTTTTGAGATTTCTTGAATACATCTTATATTATTATGCTCATTTGAGTCATTTTGATCACATTTGGAAGTATTGTGCTAAGTGCTAGATCCTTCATTCTTATGGGCCTTTATCCCTTATCATTACTTTATATCTTCTATTTTGGATTTATTCCTTCTATATTGGGCTCTTGCCTATAAGTTCAACTTTATACCACTAGAGACTAAATGCCTTATTGGCCTTTGTGTGCTCGTGCTTTTAGATGCCACATTAGGGATATATGCATATTGTAGTACTCCATTTACTTATATATGTATTACTAGGATATTGAGGGCTATGCTAACATTTTATTACCTATGCTAGGGCAACATTCTTATTCATTGATAACATCTCTAACCCACATCCTTACATGTTACATTCTTTACTATCATTGCCATGTGTTTCCTTGCTATATAAATATATGCTTATATTAATATGTCATATGATAACATATGATTAGATGCATATATATTTACATGATTATGTTTCTACATGCTTAGATTAATTACCTTTCATGTATTTCGTTTCCCTTTTTAAACAATTCTTGAATCCTACGGATACAACTAATTGTTGGGGGGTATATTCTATCACTAACATTCTTACATTTAGATATGTAGATAATAAGTGTATGTATGCTTAAAGAGACTCATATTACTAAACAATCATTCACATAGGATGAACACACTTACTCATACCCTTGCAGGGTCCATTATTTTATATTAGGTGCATGGTATTATCCTTTGAGTGTTTGAATATTTACTTTACACAAATATTTGTGTGTTACATACTTTGAAAAACATGATCATTCCAAGACTCACATGCACCTCAAAATGGTAGAATTTGCATAACCATCCCATTTCCCATTTAAATTTGTGCTTATTTTGAGAGGAGTGGTTTGATCTATAAACATATTGATAAATGTCATAATTTTATGCAAAAGTCAAGTAGCCCATTATATGTTATCCACCTACCTTATTATACACCTTTCTATACAACTACCGATTACCCCCTTCATGTTCACATACCTTATAAGTTTTCTCTATCCACTTATTTTCTACTCCCATGCTCATATTTATTCCCATGTACATGCTATCCATTGTGATCTAGTCCCCTTCGTGTCTTAATACCAATTTACAATTGTAGATTCATCCTCATTATCGTCAACTTGTCTTGCCCTAATTTAATATTTAAATTAAAAGATTGACTTACCTCCTTTACCCTTCTTTCCTAGGGTTGATTAAACACAAGTTTGTGTGATATATCACTATTTAATTAAAGCATTTATTCCAATCATATGATTCACACTTAAATAAAGTATTACATAATAATTCACATTGAAATCGGATGTCTTGCCCTAATTTAGATACTTACACCCTAATTAATTCTAGGAGTGCATTTATAATGATCTATAGAAAGTGTTGTTTTCAATATTGTTCATATTTCAAGGGGTTGATCAAGGTGCAGTGTCCTCGTGGATCAATTAATGACAACCCCCTCAAGATATTTATCAATACCACTAGCTTGTACATATATCAAGGAGCATAGAAAAGTCAAGGCATCGTAGCTAAAGTGAATAATAGTTTATAAATTACATAGTTTGAGTTCATATGTGCAAGACAAGGTTGCACTACAAATTAAACGCATCCTTTCATAGATTTACAATTGTAGATTTGACCCTAATAATTAAACACATCCTTTCATAGAATCAATAGGATATTTGGATTCCAAGATAATCATTAGATTGATATTAGCAAACCTTAATCTCGATACAAATTGAATCTTGACCTTCTATATTCTTTATACATTCATCACTTATCAAACTAAATACATTTATTTTCTTTTAACATTTTCCACATCTCAATTTCTAACATAGTATTCAAATAACTAATTTGTCCTTATATATTTATATTTTATCAAATTAACCTATATTAACCCTCACCAAAAATTAATTTCCCTTTGCATATATAACCTCGAGTACAAAATGCACACGTTAACCATTCGATCCACGCAAATTGTTTCTAAAGGATTTCCCCCCCTGTTCGATGATGCCGCTTTTCATTTGAATAATCCCCTTTCATTCTTCACGACGTGTTTTGTTTTGCGGGCACCTTCGATGGCGGACTCCAAACATTTATAAAAACCAAGAGAGGGCTTTCAGCGCTGTTATATGCAAACCCAACTGCAGGGGTTGCTCTCTCGTCGACGCGTACGAATGCATTAATATAACTTTCAGTGCACTTTGCTCTCAAAATTTTCATAAATTAGGGCTTGTTTTCGCCACATCAGAACTGAATAATTTTAGGTGCAATTCTATTTGATAAATTCAAAAATCAGGGCTTGTTTTTGCCAGAGACGACTCGATTCGATTCGGACGAGTGTTGAAAGGGACATCTGAAGAAATCAGGTGGGAAGCCTGTACTCAATATGTTGTTTACCAAGGTTCTCAAATTATCTTGAATTTTTCTGCTACAATTTTAAGGTTAATTTTTTTCCAGTATTAAACCAGAGGAATTTGTTTTCTTAGAAGATATTTTTGTTACAGTTTGTATTACGGTGGTACTTACTGTTTGATGGATATAAGCATTTATTGAGATGTAGATAATAGGTATGTTGCTTCAATTCTTTATTTTTTAGTTTTATGTTGATAATATTTCAAGACGAACTACTTAACTGGTTATTGGACTATTGCACTATTGGCATTTTTTAATCTATATTTGACTATAAATACAAGCATTTACTAGATTTATTAGTAGGAAGAGGAAGCGTGAATGTAGTCCATTGCTTTAAGCTTTACACCTTCTATCAACTTTTCCAAAGCTTTATCCATTGTGTCAAGCTTCACTCCACCTTCTACCCTCGTTTCCAAACTTTTGAAGCATATAATGTATTAAAACTCACCCGTGTCTCACGATTCTCATTGATGCAAAATGAACTCAATTACAACCATAACCTTGCATTTTTTGTCTTTTAGTAAAGAACTATGAAATTCCTCACTTCAAAAATGGAAGGGAAAGGTTTTTCTTAGGTCCAAATTACAATCCAAATCAGCGTATATGCATATTATGTTATTAAGGGATTATGACTCTCCTTTGATTGAACGATGGAAGGTAAAGGTTATTTTTTTAGATCGGGGGTGAGACAGACTTTCTTGTCCAAGCCTACAAGAGGATTTTGCCAATGTTGCTGGTTTATGTATGGGGGTTAGGTATGTGGATTTGGCAAATTCTTTTTGGGATTGGGTTTGTCAGTATAAAAAGACAAATGAAAATCATAAATATATATACATATTTGTAGATGAAAAGCAGGAATTAAATTTAGAATACCACAACCTCATATAGTAAACAAAACTATCATAAAAATAAAAAATACTATTTCAATATTAACTAGTCAGTCTTGAATGTCATAGTAAATATTTATTCTTCAATGTTAAAATAATAATGTCAACAATTAGGGTCATGCAGATCTACAAAAAATCATTGTCATCATAGCCATTAGATGATATAGGTAGATTAAAAGAACTACAAGCAGTGCTGTCTACATATACACTAAAAGTATGCTTGCTATTTGGCTCCTCAAATGCTCCATGTAAATATTAACTAGTCAGTCTTGAATGTCATAGTAAATATTTATTCTTCAATGTTAAAATAATAATGTCAACAATTAGGGTCATGCGGATCTACAAAAAATCATTGTCATCATCGCCATTAGATGATATAGGTAGATTAAAAGAACTACAAGCAGTGCTGTTTACATATACACTAAAAGTATGCTTGCTGTTTGGCTCCTCAAATGCTCCATGTAAGTGGAAGCATCCAAGTTAATATGTTTTGGCTCCATATCCCACATCATTGTGTCCCCTTTCTTATAATCATTTTGTTTGTGTGAAAGGTAGTGCAACTTGGAATGCATGCACACTAACTTTGCCTTTTTTGAGTGCCATTGATTGCATTTTATTGAATGGATGAAAGAATACGTGCTTCAATTCCTCTTACATGTAGACAAAACTATTGAGGTAAAGTTAGAAAGGTAGAGTTATAAAATTTAAACTTATGAATGAAACTTGAAATTTGAAAATGTTTTTAGTTTTTTTTCTTTTTGATAAAAAATAAAAAAACTTATTTGTGATAAAACTTTGATCACAAGAGGTTGTAGCTATGAGAATGCTTGGCCATGGAAATACCACCAATTGTGAGTATTAATCTTAAAATTGTCACAAAAACTTTCAATACTTTAGCCATTGGAGTGTACAAAATCAATAAGCTCATTTTTAACTACATTTTGCAAATCAAGATCAAGGAAAAGTCTACAAAATGTTGCGTTGTATCCTATGTTGACTTCAAAACCTCTATATGGTGCAGCCCTTGTTGACATAGAAAGGATCTCAACACTATAAGTTTTTGAATTTGGACACAATGCAAAGACCAAAAGATGTAGAGGGGTGGTCATTTTGTTTCATCTCTCAACAATAATTGTTTGCACCTATTTGAAGAAAGTTTCTTTATACTTTTCCTCTTTTTCATTTACGATGGATTTCTTCAATCATTTAGTCAATGCCATCCTACATTTCTTCCAAACAAGGCTTATCCATCTCAACATAATGAATTATGCTATAAATGGGCTTGGTGAAACAAAGAAGACATTCCATATGATCCCACCAAGTGTTATCTAGGATTATCTATTTTATAATTGCTGCCCTCTCAAAGTTGGATTGTCTTCATAGGGACCAAACTTGGTTGATGATTGTGTTAGGAATTGCTTCTTGAACCTTCACAAGTCATCTCAAAACGATTTTGTTGGAGGTGACATAGGTCTCACCAACCTATAAAAAAGTAAGAAAGCAAAGATCAAAACATACCTAAGTTTTAAAAATTAAATTATTAAAATGAAACATAAAATTTTATATTGTTACACTTACCTTCAATAGCTCCAATTTCGAGAATTTTTTGAATATATCATGTAACTTGTGGCAGTTGGTGATGAACATTCAAATCACTTTGGCCTAATCATACACCTTGTTAGCACTCATCTCATTTTTGCAAAAAATTATCCTCCCTTGTGATGTGACAACCCTCTATTGATTCCCAATCAGGGTTTATCATCCATTAGAGTTTGGGTTTGTGCATCTATTCAATCATGATTAGGCCATGTTTATATCTATCCTAGTATACAAATGTTGTGTGCATGCATTGTGTCCTATGTGTTCATTTTCATGTCAAGCCAATAGGCCCCATCGTGCTTGACTTGGTTGTTAATGATATAGCAGCTTCTAGCTCCTTCCAGCTCAGCTCCTTCGTGGAAACTTAAATTGAATGATAGCCGTTGGCTATTCAATTTATATTTATTGTTTATCTTCTCATAGCATGGCCGACTTGAGAAGATGCGAAGACAATTAATATTTGTTTATTAATTAGAGCCGACTTCATTCTCCTTGGGATTCAATCTTTAAGGTGGCCGACCTCTTGTGAAGAGGGGAGAATATTCATTCAGGCCAATACATGTTCAAAGAGCCTCGAACAAATGTCATTTATTGATTGAGGCCGACATTGATTAAAGAAGAGTTGAGCCGACATCATATCTTGGAGTCATGATTCCTTAAGAGGCCGACATGAAGGATTTGTCTCTTGTATATATACACAAATTGTTCGTCCATTGTATCATCGAAGATCCAATCCAGTTCGGTTATTACACAAGTGCAAGTCTGATCAAGTGCGAATATACGAGCTGGAGGAGTTCTCATTTCAAATGCAAGTGCGAACAAGTTATCATGTGCGAATAAGAGACTGCGAGAACTCTTATCGGATCTGTGTTAGTTGCGAACTCTCCATATCGGATCTGTGTTAGTTGGTCTTATTCTGCAAATATCGGATCTGTGTTAGCCTCTCTGGCCTATGTCAAGTACTCAAGGGTGAAGATCAGTGCGAAGCATTGATAATGCGGATTCATATTAACAGGTTGACACAAATGCTATTTCTGTAGACAGTCAATTCATATATAACAGGTACGAATTGGCAGACTGTTATATGTTTTTCATCTTGC
The DNA here is from genome assembly GCA_007258455.2 of Sequoia sempervirens. Classification (NCBI taxonomy): domain Eukaryota; kingdom Viridiplantae; phylum Streptophyta; class Pinopsida; order Cupressales; family Cupressaceae; genus Sequoia; species Sequoia sempervirens. The sequence continues at coordinate 196,324,631 of VDFB02000017.1, forward strand.
CAGTGCTGAATATCGGTCTTGTGTTAGACCTCATTGTAATATGTAAAGTTGCCATTGTTACATCAAATATAAGAGAGATCTTTGTTGCTGGGTTTTTCTCCCTCAAGAGGAGGGTTTTCCCAGGGTATATGCTGTGTTATTTTGTCTGATTTCGAATTATTTTCTGTGCATTTAATCTGTTCACATAAAACACATTTGAGTTCATGCATCAAGTTTGATCTTAATGCCAAATGTTTTTTGGTTGTGCTTATTTTCATGGTTGGCCCTATTTACTTGTGGTGGTCATTGTTCTATGCCTTGGGTTGAGTCTTATGTTCTTTTTGTATTGGTTTTTGCAAATTCATTGAGCCTCTTGGCCCATATTCATATTACCTTTGCACCTAAACTCATATTTAAGCTTTCCTTAATCCCATGTGCTTTATGTTCTAACTAAATGGTGATTGCCCATAACCCACCTCTTATAATTAATGACATGTCCTTAGATCCTTAATGCTTTTTGCCATCACTCACGTTAATCTTTGCTCCCATTTGATGCCCTTTGCTTCATTGCCCCCTTTGGTTTTAGCTCCTAGTCGCCATGTGCTCTCTACTACCACTCTTCGTTTATCTTCTATCTTGTTATATGTTGCTACCTTATTGGTAGTGCACGATGGCCAAACTCCTAGTGCGAACCTTCTTTTCATGCATGATGTGCTATATTGTAGGTTCTCTCCTCCCCTTGCTAATTGTTAGATGCTTCCACCTGCTTGATGTTTAACCTCTTCTCAATAATTGGTCCAACTATGTATGTAGGTTGCATTCTCTTTTGGTGTGTGATGCCTCATTTGCCCATGTGTACCTTAGTGGTCTGTGTGTTGCCTTTGGGGCATCTATGTAACAATTGGTGGTGTGCCCCAAACACTTTGTTTGCAAGTGCATATTTCCTTGTGGCGGTACCTTTCTTGTAGCAGCCTATTGGCAAGTGCAATGTGGCTGTTATATGGTACGGAAGGCTGGCCCATTTTCTCACTACAACTTTATGTCTTTACACAACATAGCATGGATGTTTGGCACTCATTGGTGGGCAGCACACCAAAGTGCCCCAACGACTAAACCTTTCGAGTGCGCAACTTTTTGATGTGCCATGTGCTAGTTGTGGATTTCGATGCTCTACATTGCTCATTGTTTGATCATTTCCAAGATGATCAATATTAACTCATGTCTACACAACTGCTCCAACTCAAAGTACAAGTGACATTCTTCTCTTGTGTGGATGAATCCTTACATGCCACATGTCCATTTGGTGATGTCATATAGTGGGCTTGACCTCTCTTATCTGTGAGTGCATGGTTTGTCGAGGTGGCGTACATGGATTAAACCTATGTCACAGGGTTTTGTCAGATTTAATCCATGAAGTTCAGAATTTGGATAACTTAAAAGTTGTTGTAGTTAGCCCTAAAATTTGTACGGAATATGACTTAGTTTTTTTAGTTTTATTAAAATATATTTAAAAAAAGTGAGTCTTTCATCTTTTATAGTTTGTGGGTGTTTACAATCTGTGTTGCCTATGTTGAATTCGTTGGCCAATGTGGTGACCGCTCGAGGTTGTAGATTCAGACTAACTTGTTGAGCAAATGTACCATAAGTTCCAAGTTCTTAGTTACAATTTTATTGTTGCCGAATTCGAATTTGAACCTTGTGACTTAGGTTATAGTCTTAGTTACAAGTTCTAAATATGTTGGCATGCCTTCTAATTGGCTGCTCTCATCAAATTCTGTTTGTGATTTCAAAAAAAGAAGTATACAGTCTTTTAGAGTGCCCTTATTCTTTTTATAAAATATATAAAATTTTAATGACATCGGAAGAATTATTTTAGATTATCACCAAACATAGAAAAATGAAAATTCTATATGGTAAAAACTAAAAAAGAATAGCTAAGATCTGAAATTGAATGACATTATAGATTATCTAACATTGAAAACTGAAAATTCTGTATGTTAGCAAAGATTTCTAATTCAATTACATTATGAGCATATAGGAGTTTAATATGAATGTTCTAGAAATAATTTCTTGTTAGTTTAATGGCTAACTTTTGCAGTATGCTTCCATGAGTTTTCTATTTCGACAGGGCAATATGTTTTTGTTACCATATAACAATGCTGTAAATTTCTATAATAACACTTGCATTAATATACCCACAGGAATGGCCTTAGAATCACCTACAAGGTCCTGGGACAGGCAAGAAGATTTATCTCGGGGCATGAAGGAGGAGTATGGAAGAAGATCAGCTGATCTTGATCTCAATCAAGCTGTGACGAAAGATGAAGGAGATGATTATGATTATCAACCTTATAAAGAGAAGCCTTGGCAGGAGGAAACAATTGGAGGTGGTCTCTCTATGCAGATGGAAAGTGACAATCGCCGAGAATATTCTCCTGTGCGGATGGAAATGAGCAAAAGGTCTTCAGTGTCTCCTATCCCAAAGTCTAGATCAGCATCACCCACTCCAAGACAGATGTCAAGTCCACATAAGGTTCAAATAGGATCATTCACTGATGGGAGGTTTGATTCTCCAGGTAAGACCCCTCCAAAGCAATCATCTACACCATTGAGACAAAGGTCCCCATCTCCTGTAAGAGCCAGATTGCCTTCACCTGCAAAAAATGTGTCAGCTTCACCAGTTAGATCCGCCTCACCGGAAAACTACACATCTGCTTCACCTACCAGGCACCAATTACCTTCTCCTACAAATTTAATTCCTCCTTATGTTTCACGCAGATCACATTCTCCTGCAATGCATCCTTCTTCACCCATTAGGCGCAGACCAGCCTCTCCTGAGACGCAAATGTCAGGTTCTCCTGGTAGGCACAGATCAGGCTCACCTAGGAGGTACAATTCCCCTTCACCTGAAAGGCACAGAGCAGTCTCACCTAGGAAGTACAATTCACCTTCACCTGAAAGGCACAGACCAGCCTCACCTAGGAGGTACATGACCCCTTCACCTGAAAGGAACAGATCAGCCTCACCTCGGAGGTACATGTCCCCTTCACCTGAAAGGCACAGATCAGCCTCACCTAGGAAGTACAAGTCCCCTTCACCTGAAAGGCATAGACCATCACTTCTCAGAAGGGAGATGCCATCTTCTCCAGCAAGGCACAGGTCTCCCATTTCTAGGCATGTATCTCCATCTCCAAGACGAAGGTATTCTCCTCAAGAAGTTCGACGTAAGCATGACCAGTCACGGTCTCCTGTTGGAAGACATGGTGTTTCGCCTGGTTATGGAAGAGCTTATCATGGTAGATCTCGGTCCAGGTCACCTGGCCGAAACTATTATCGAAGATCACCCAGGTATTTCACTTGTTTCCGTTTTGCTTTTCTAGTTCTTTTGCGATGTGCTTAAAAACATATGTAAATATTTAACTTTTTCCGTATATTAATTTTCCACGTTTATGCTCAAGAGTAAAATACAATGCTACCGTGTTTCTTTGTTTTCTGAAATATCCAATTATTTTAATTGCATGAGCTTTGTGATTATTGATTGCAGGGGTCGTTATTCACCAAGGAACAGATATTCTCCAAGGCGCAGATCCCCTCCAAGATATCGCCCTCGACACCGGTCTCCAAGACGCAGGCCTTGGTCCCCACCACCAAACAGGAATACTGGTCTTGGAAAACCTGGAAACAACTTGTTTATAGCAGGATTCAGCTTTGACACCACAGAGAGAGATTTAGAGAGAAAGTTTAGTAGATTTGGAAAAGTCACTGATGTTCGTGTTGTTCGAGATAAGCGGTGAGATTTCTTCAGACTTTTGTTACATTTAAGAAATTATGTATCTTTTTCATGCAGGATACAAATTTGGACATCTTAAATTCAGTTTGCATATCAATGTTGATTCTGTCATCTGCTAACCTTTCTCCTGCATCTTTTGAATTTATCTTTGCGGTTGGCTGTTTGTTCTGTCGTGAATTGTCTAATGTTCTCTTTTTTCCTACCGCTCTTGCATTTATGCTAGTTTTTCTTGCTTATTCGTTGACTGCCTGTGTGTTGGAAGCTTTGTCAGAAGTATGGAACTTACATATATGCAATTCTTAGTTAACAATCTTTCTTTCTCTCTTCTTTCTCTCCTGTTCTCATCTCATTCTAAATCACTTCTAATATAGTTGTGTCTGACTTTTTAGAACAGTCTTTCAAATTCGATTACCTGTCAGTTTTGAGTTTGGTGCTGTGAGTTGAAAGGGCCATTTAGCTAGCTTTGTGAGTTAGCAGGTGCTCAAGATATTCTCTTGAAGTTACTGCACGCTTACATATTCACTCTCTTATTTTGCAGGTCTGGGGATTCTAGAGGTTTTGGGTTTCTAACACTCGAGAGAGATGAGGATGCAGATGCTGCAATAAGGGCACTTGATCAAACTGAGTGGAAAGGTCGAATTGTTCTCATCGAGAAGGCAAAAACCCCAACAAGATACTGAATAAGCTCGAGAGGTTATCCTAGAATATTGTTTACTAATTGCTTGTATATGGCATTTAATTTGTTATCAGAGCAATTTAAGGAGTTCAACTTGACAGAATACTCAAAGTTCTATCAGTTATGACATATCATATGAGGCATTCAACGAACCTCTGTTCAACTACCCACTAGGTTTTGGAGGCACCAGAAGTACACAGATGCCTGTTAGTTTCTAAAGTATGTAATGTTGTGTTTCATGTTAATTTCTAAGATTCTGAATCTTTTTATACTTTAACAACTATGAACATGTAGTTGATGTTATCGAGAAAGCTATTGAAGCTTGTAGCCTTTTATGGGCATTCATTGAACAGACAATGGTGATTTGTCTTCTATTCAGTTTGCAGTTTAGGTTAAATGTGAAAAGTGTTTCTTTTTTGGTTGTTTGATGAACAACCTAAGTTAATATAAGCATGGAAAATTTAAAGATATATTCATCAAATATGAATGATTAAATGATAACTCTTTCATGCAATCCTCTTTCAGGGTCGCCCAGCGGCTATCTGTACCTTTTCCCATTTGTTCCTGAGAACTTGTACATTAGCTTTTCTCGAGCATTTTTATGGTTGGCGCATGTGTACCTGGAACATTTTGGACTTGGTCATGATTGCATTTGCACTTCCTGAACCTCACGGTGGCATTGTCAAATCTATGTACCTTCCACATCTACATGTCACTAGCATTGCATGTACCATATTGCCATGTTGTTTGACTTGGAGCGATGAGTGAACAATGAACATCAATGGTATACTGCTTGATGATCACTGTGCAGAGCTTGTGGATAATGTTTTTCAATTTATAGCAATTTTTTCTTTGTAATTTACACTGCAGGCAATGCAATGGCTATCATATATAGGGGTAAGTTAATTCCAAATTTCAGCAGGAGGTACATAATTTGCTCAAGTGGCCAAAGCAGCTGTCAGGCATGTGAAGGTATGGTAAGATTCTACCTGTAGATTGTATGTATGGAATACTAGGTGGAATGTCTTTATTGTTTGGTGCTATAGAATATTAGGTGTCAGGTCTTCTGTTGTTTAGTGCCAAGAGTTAGAGTGCTAGATGAGTAGAACAAGTTACGATTTGACACCGTCAGTATGTTACTAAGCTTTTGAGTTGCTTAGCATCATGTGATGCAATAGAGGATCAATTTAGGTTTTGTGGCATTCTTGCCAATCACATGATTAGCAAAGTAGATTATTTTCCCCTATATTGGTACATGAGTTACTTGCGGTGAGCCTAGACCTATCATGCAAGTTATTTGGTTTGACAAATATGAGAAGCATGCTGGATTGTCGAGGTCTAGAATCTTATGATTGTGCAATATTGCTAAATAGTGATCCAAATGCTGGAAAATTTTATACCAGCAGTCAATAGGTGCTGTGCAGAATCCCCTAATCTTGATACGTTTAAATGCATGAACATGATTTAGTTGATGTGACACAGGTGTGTACTTTTCATAAGCAGTTTACTACCATTTTCTGTCTCACGAACTAAGTTATAGAATGTTCATTTTAGTAGCTGTAGTTGATTATCTTTAAACTGCATATGCTTTAAACAAGTGAGAATTTACACCAAATGAACGTGCACAAATAAAGGCTCAGCTTCTGGAAATATGCCAATTTCAGTTTCCATGGATGCCTAGTTGCATCCCAAGTTCCTTTTTTGTTAACTGAGACACACACTTGACCTTGAAGAATGAAGATATATGATGGTTATCCGGACAAACCTTTGCAGGGGATAAATATTCCTGCAATTAGCAACAGGTATGTTTTGCAGATTTTCCTTTCTATTTCAAAGATTGTAATTTTAACTGCAACAGTTTTCTGTTCTATGATATCGATTCCTACCATGAAAATCTTCAGGAATATATTTTTGGAAGTTATATAAAGAAGCATGTGTTTAGTGCTCTACATATTAAAAGTTCCATACTGAAAGGTCCAGGAATTTTTACAAAGACTTTATATCAAAAGCTTCACCATAGTAAGAAGCCAGTGCACGTGTTTTAGCATTGGTCTGAAGAGGCTGGATAAAATCAGCTTTGTCTACAACTAAATGTACAGACTTATCAGACAAAAGTAGTTACTTGAACTGATAACAATTATGGTCAAGTTTAGTGTTGAATGCAGACGTATTGTAGATTATCCTTGCATGTTCTATATCAGAATGCAATATTTTGTGTTGTTGTGTACTGGAGTGTTTCTTGACAATCAGGTTCAATGGAGAAATTTGACAAAGGGGACTATTGTACTGGTACAAAAAATTCTGGTAGATTGTGATGTGAATATGACAAAAGCTAAAGAAACTACTGTATCAGTATGGAAGACTCTGGTAGATTGTGCTGTGAATGACAAAGTCCAAAGGAACTCTTGTACTGGTATGGAAAATTCTTGTAGATTGTGCTATGAATGACAAAGGCCAAAGGAACTATTGTACCGGTATGGGAAATTCTGGTAGATCTACTGTGAATGATAAAAGACAGCGGTACATGTTCAGATCAATTAGAAACATGGTTACTGTGCTGTCTCATGGAAGATTCTTTACTGCAGTTTTTCTTGCAAATATCTGTAGCTGCAAATGTGATTTTATGTATACTTTTGTCCACTCTTCATGATAGATTGGGCTGTCAACCCTGTTGAGGATACAAAATAAAAATGTTTTTGGCAACATTTAGAGCTGCTAACATGCGAGGTTGGGTTTCATGATACTTGTCTTTGGTTAAGAAGGGAAGTATGCCATTTAATAATATTATTCTATAATTGATTTTATTGTACTATTTTGTTGATTCCCAATGGAATTGGTTTGTTAATGTCTAAGGAGGTATTATGTTTACTCTGATAGTCTATGAAGAGAAGGGAAGTGTTATGTTCCTCTGAATGATTTTTCAAAGTTAATAATTGGTTCTTTGTTTAAAAATTCACATCTTGATTGTAGATGAATTTCAAGAAGACCATAGACGTAGTGTACGAGTTGTCTTGTGGACCTTGTGGTAAAGTTCGTGTCAGCATCTTAGATGGAATTAGGTGTAACAGAGGTTCCGTGGTTTTAATGGCCCAACAAATATTTATAAAATTGATTTGGCCATTCCCTCTAATATGTAGATGTGCTTTCATGTCCTACTATGAAATAGCAAGGTTCTTGTTTATTAGTGTCTCGTCACATATACAGATTTAGGCTGTGCAGCATGTAATAGAGCTTCTGTACAGCTGGTTAATTATAGAAGTCACATAGAAATGGTTGCGCATTGGTAGATGGTTAAATGTATGCCCAACTATAGGAGCCACATGTACCTATTCACCCAATGTTGGGAAATATATTTGCAGGAGAGGAAGGAGAATTTACTATTTGTAGACAACAGATAGGACAATTCCTCTGAGATTGAGATGTCTTAGGAATAATAACTTTATTTGCGCATTACTCAGGGCAGGGTGATTCTTTCTTTGTAATTCTACCCATGAACTAGGGGATTTTAATCCAAAAATGATTTGGCAATGAAAAAGATGAGACATTGTAAGTTGTAGATATCATGTTCTGTCAACTTTTTAATATTTCCTCATATTACTCATTAACGTTGCTTTTATAATTTATGCTAGTGTTTCCAAAAACATTTATTTACAAACAAGACATAAGAACAGGGTGTTTGTCTCAACTCGTTAAATGCATGTTTGTTGCAAATTGCAATCATGCACAACGCTATGTTGTTTTCTGATTGTTCTAAGTTGGAAGTTCTGTTATAGTTGTGGGCTAGCTAAATGTTTCATGCTAGACGGTTCATTTTTGGAGATAACTAACGCATTAATTTGGGCTTGTAAATAGAGTTAGTATCAGAATTGTTTTCAAGACTTTTTATAATTTATAAGTAGTATAAGTCAAACACTTCTGATTTTCAGGAGCAGGTTGAAATTCTTTACATGTTTGCCGTTGGCTTGTTCATGTCTAGTGCTGCCACCATTTTCCTCACAATCTGTTAGGGGGTCCCACGGGGGACGTCCTCGTAATTGGAACAAACTGCCGCACCACAGATCTAATCCATGTTTAAAATATATTACGTGTTAGTCATCTTTGTAGATAAATTATGTCTTATCATTAGTTGTTTTATTGTTTTGTTGAAATCTATTAGCTGTCTTAACAAAGAACAACCACTGTGACGTGGGTCAAGGTGGCACAGACAATGGTTCCCACTACTGCCTATTGATACAACTCTAGTTTTGCTTTATTCAAATAGGCTATCGACAACTCGAAAAATGATCTGGGCTTGAACTGGTAGCTAATGTGCAGTTGTCATAGACCATCAATATGGTGTTTTAATAATTCTATATTGCACGATATGATGCATGATTGACTTTCAAATTCATCCGTAAGATATGTGTTTAGATGTCTGTATTGAAGAAATTAATTTGCTTTGTAAATTATCTTATCCCAACAAATAGCGCATGTTTCAGGTAATTGTTGTTTCTTATCAGTGCCTATGGTTTTAGATTTTACGTCTTGAGCCACAATGGTTTTCAGCCATTTGCTTGTAATGATAGAGCATTCTTATGATAGTTATTCCTCAACGATGTTTATGATTTAGGTTACTCTATAGTGAATCATTATATTTTCTTTTCTACTCCTCGAAAGTACACTCATGATTGACTGCATTTTATGAGGCTTGATTCAAAATTTTCCATGATTGCACCAAAACGTTTTACTCAACTTAATTGTTATGCTACTTTATGTGCTAATTGAAATCATACTGTGAGTTATGCAAGCATTTTTGGCACAATTGCAATATTTATTCTGCGGTTGATTCCATTGACTTACAATCTTGCCAGCTCTTGAAGTTAGTATTGGAATAGTTTACGAACTCAATATATTAAGATAAAAGTGCATCAGTTTGTGTATGGATTGGTAAGTAGCCGTTCCATACAAATCCAATAACACTACATATCAAAGATTTGAAAACACTTGAAATGGAAGGATAGCTAGTTGCACTATGCATTGTTACTTGAGTTAATTATACTTATATCTGAACTTTTACCTTGGCTATTGTTAATATCAACTCTCTTACCAGCTCTTACTGGCTTTGGTGAGGCGTGGAATTATTTTATATAGCACGTGATTTGCGTACTTGCCAAGAAATTCGCTTTTTACACTTATGATGTGCATTCACGAGTTTTGGGATTACGATATGGCTTGGTCATTAGATAAGCCTCACTTCATAACTTAAATAACAACAATGACCAGAATTTGTATTTACTTGAAATAGATGGGTAATAAGTTGCTCTATTCAAGCTTGATAGTATCGGATGGATAGCAAACTTTTATCTTATTATTGACAACAACCCTCTTAAAAGGGTTTTTTGAAATGTCTCTCAATACAAAAACCTTGCCATTGCAAGCACATCGTGGTTGTGGGATTTTTGGTGTTGTTTTTCCTTTTGATGTTCTTGCTTGTGGCATGGTGTTTGTTGGTGGTTTGGGGTTGAGTTTGCTAGTGTTTTGAGGATTTGTTTGGATTCAACCATTCAAACAATTGTGCGCTTGACCTTGCTGCTCTTGGGATTGACGGTGCAACACTTGGTGTTTGGCACTTCCAATGGTGTCAATGGCAGGGCTTGTCTCTTGGTGGTGTTGTGAAGGTGGTTGGTGTGGATGGAATGGATTACGCACAATCTTATGAGACCATTGCCAACTTGGCGACTCCCCATGGCTCCTTGCTTATTTCATTGTGGAAAGGCATGGCCCCTTTGTTGTATACTTTCCCTCTTTGTCATGGTTTGTGGGTACAATGTGATTGATAATGATTTTTTATGCTCCTCAAAGTTTGATTTGCATATTTAAGTGCTTATGGCCTTCTCACTTGGACTTGCATAAATGGGTTTTGGAGTCTTTCGGCCTCTCATTGGTGGTGCAATCAAACTTCTTCCTTGTTTTAGGGGTTTCTTTATTGCACGTTTTCATTCATTGAAGGACATGGAAGTGGCGTTGAGTGGTAGGTTGTGGATGTGGGGTGAGCATTCCCTCTCTCAAATTGTGGTTTCCTTCTTTCAACCTTATGATTTAATCTCTCAATATTATGATAGTTTGAGTGAGGTTGCTTTACCTCCCTCCAATTCTTGGAAGATTCATGTTTGAGGACATATGATATGCTATTGGTTGCTTTTTGAAGATTGATTCATCCATGTCTAACATTAGCCATTCTACATTTGCTTGTATTTTGGTGGACATTGTCACCTCCAAGGCTCTTCATGGGGTTGTTGTCTTGAGGTTTGAGGATAAGTAGATTCAATTACTTGATTTGAGAGCTTGCAATTCTATTGTAGATGATGCTTTGCTATGGGACATCTTGCTTTTGAGTTTCCATGTCCTTGTTGCAAAACTACAAGCTTAGCTATTTGGTGGTGGAATGCCCTCCTCGATCATTTGACTGTGGATAGTTTTGTTGGTCTTGACTCTTTGGTAGATGAGTTGCCTTGTCTTGCCTCCTCAATGGTGGATCACAACATAAGTTTGGAGGCTCCTCTTGAGGTGGCTTCCCCTAGGGTTGGTGCGGATTTGGCAATTTCATTGTCCCTTGTGAGGACCTCTCCAAAACTAGTTCAAACATCTTTTGCAGTTGTTCCCATTGCCTAGTAGATGGATTGCGGGGGGACTCTTAATCCTACTTAGTTAATGGATTTTGTGCTACAAACATTTTTAGGTAGACTTTCTTCCTCATTGTGCAAGGTGACTATGGATTTGGCGATGTTTGAGAACCCTTGTCTCTCTTCACAATCGAAGGAGTTAGAAAAATGTGTTTCGAATGATTGTTCATAGAAGGAAGACATGTCTTAAATCTGTTTTGGAATCCCATCCCCATGTTAAGGGTGTGAGGATTGCAAGGAAGGGATCAATCATTATGTAGTTAGGATGGTTGTTTCTCATTGGTAACTTGGCTGTAGTTGTATTGGGCTATGGCCTCTTTGGTAGCCATTTTGGATTGTGTTTAATCTTGTTGCAAATTAGTAGTGGTTCTGTTGTTATTTTGTTGTATGGATGTTGGAAAGGTAAATTTTGATGTACAATGTTTGTGGTCCCTTGAAAACCAACTTATCTTAATTAAGAGACCGACCCTCTTAATAACATTAATTGGATTTGGCTCAAGTGAATATTTGTAATTTATAGCATGCATAATGTGTATAAGTTAAGGAATCCATTTTTTACACTCAATTATTTTGGTTTGATTGTACTTGAGGGTTTGTGCATTCACAACTTTGAGTTGTAACCTTGGCCAAGAGATACAAGCTTAAGAGTCACATGGTTTCAAGTGCTATTTATAATACACATTTGTTTTTACTTGATAATTGTAGTGTAAAATTGCACACTGTGGCAATTTCACACTTGTACATCTAGCCCGCCACATTTATGACAACTTGTCATATTAATGATAAAAACATGAGTTAGAATTTCATGATTCCAACTTCATAGGGGGCAACGATGAAGCACTAATAACTTGGATACCTCATTCTTGCAAAGTTTTGAGGACACTTGCGTGGCACGCAGACCTCTGTGCGACACACTAACATCTTTGATTTTTTCGAGATTCAAATGATAATATCTCACATCCTTTGCCTATGGCATGTGTCATTGTGGCAAGAACTCGAATGTTACGACTCTTCTCGCCCATGCAACCTCACAAAACTCATCTTTTCACTCATTCTCATTCATTCTCTCTCATATTCTATTCTCTTCATCATCTCTTCTCATACTCTCTTGCTCTCTGTAGCAAAGCTTTGTCAGATTTCTATCAAAGCAACAAACAAGGCTCTCTTGCATGCAAGATTATCACGTCTATCAAGCCAAGAGGGGAGCCACAGGCTGTTGGTAACAGTTTCTTGTCTTTACTATTGTCTATTTGATCTCGTCTACTTTATTTGTAATATTGGTTTTCCTCCCTCATGGGGATTGTTTCTAGTACACGTCTTTATAATTGTGATAGGGATTCTTCTCCTTTGCAGGGCTTGTTTCTATCACATGTCTCTATATTTCATGTATTTTTATCTATCTCTATCTATTTGGCTGTCTGTGGAGGAAGAAACACTAAAACGAAGGTTTGACTGAGGCAAGCTCTGAAACAACCCCAATATTTTTCCCTCTCTGTTTTGTGTGTAGATGTATGGATTTGAGAAGTTGGAGATTATAGATTTTAGACCCTTATTCTCTGTTTTAACAAGGACGACAACACGAGGTGCAAACATCCTCACGATGCGCTATCGTTCGTGGCCAAGGCTTAACCCTCCTGAGGGTGTAATCTGTGAGTTTTGCAGTTTCTGTTTTTGTAAACCATAGATTGTAATTTTATTATTAGTTTTGTTATTAAGCAATCTTATCATTCTTGCCCTTGATAGTATAACATTCATTTAACCAAGTTGTACAAAAAATATTTATTCTTCTAGTTCACTTGAGCATTGATCGGTGAGGTAATCGAGGGCTATTTGCTCCTTGAAGACTCTCTTTGTCTTAAGTCTTGAGGGCAACGAATCCCTTTACATTTTTGGTGAACCTAACGTGAATGAAATCATGTCGGATCTTTTTCTTCAAAATTTTAATGCCTTTAACAATGCATTTTCTAAACAAGATTTCAATATGTTGGATGATGCCCTAGATGATTTCTTAGAGGCGTCTCCTCCTATTTGAAAATATGATAAACAAAATTCTTCATTAAAACCTTCTTCGCAAGTCGAAGAGTCTGTGAATGTGGTTGTAGTCTTTGCCACCCCTCAAAGGCCTAAGAGATTGGTCATTTATGTGACTTAGGCTAGGCCATCTCCTAAAAGAATTCATTCTACTTGTGGGGTTCCTGTTACAAATGACACGTCAGACCTTTACACGAGATTTATACAATCTAAGGCTCCCTCTTATAGAGCAGTAGCTCATACTTACAATACTAGAAGGAATCAACAAAATCTTAATCAACCTACTTCTTTATCACCTTCTCAACCAAGCCTTCCTCAAGCACCTAAACTTGCAACTAAGCCACCTAGTGAGTATGATCTTGTCGAGCAACTTCACCTTATTCCTACCAAGATCTCATGTTGGAATTTGCTTCAGATTGCTCCGATTTACTAAGGTATGCTTTAGAAGCCTTGCAAAAGATCCTCTTGCTTTTTTCTGTTAGGTTGATGGATGTTAATTCGTTGAGAGATCATATTCGTGCAGATTCACCGAATATTACTTTCCATCCACATGAACTCTCACCTTTGGAAGTACAAAAGCAAGCATATCCTTTAATGATAATAGTTTATATTAATAAGATTGGTATTAAGCATGCTCTCATTGATATTGACTCGTGTCTCAACGTATGTAGCATCGACTTGTTACCTATAATCAAAATTGATTCAACTTCCCTTGCTACTTCTTTGTACATTCATGGATTCGATAATGTCAATCGACAAGCCTTAGGCATGATAATCTTGCCTTTGATATTGGGACTCATTATTGTACCCACCCTGGTATATGTTATGCCAAGACCATTATCTTAAAACATTCTCTTGGGAAGACCTTGGATTCATGCTTTGAGAGCAGTTACTTCTACTTTGCATCATTTTGTGAATTTTTTTGCTAACAGGTAATCACAATCAAGGCCAACCCTAATGCTATACACCTTTGTGAGATGGCAGTTGCCAGTCAAGCCTTGGTTGCTCCTAAGGAAGATCGTCCCGAAGTAGAGTCCTAAGTCTATTCCTTCTACTTCTTTTGAATCAAACACACGTCTTGGTGACAATTGGGGGTCGTTGAACTTTATCGAGTCATTATTGGGGAGTACAAAGTAGATCCTATCCACCTAGGAATTTCGATGATCTCATTCACCTCAGTTAAGAAAGATGGTTATCCTCTTGTTAAGGAAGATGATCAAGCTTTTGCTAAGGATGAGAGTGTTTGTGTTCCCGCTAAGGATGGTTATGTTCCTATAAAGGAGTGTGATACATATAGCATGGATTACACTCTTTACATTGATCCCCCTTCTTTTTAGGAATTGAAAACACATTATGATCCAAGTTTCATCATTTTCTCTAAGCATGGTTATGGAGGTAATGGTTGTGGTTGCAAAAAACAAGGCATTAAGGTACCCTTCGAGGTCGATCTTCGTAAATATAAGATTGGACTCAGATACTGCCCCACTAAGTCTAAGGTGAAACCATGGTTGAGTTTTAACATGATTTCCACAGAACCTCCTCTCAAATTAGTTCATCCTGAATATATTGAAAGTAAAGTAGGTTCTAAAGAAATTCCTCTATATGTTTTCTCTTCGGATGAAGTGCTAGAGGACTTCTTAGGTGCCTACTCTAACTTACCTTCTTATCACCATAATTGATGATTCTTGTATCACTTGAATAAACATGAGTATTATGGAGAATCCATTATGGTTATCGATGAGAAGGCCCCTTTATCTAATGCGGATGATAGCACTCCTATACCTCATCTTGAAGACTGTAGTACTCTCCTTAAAGGGGATACTTCCGATGTTTTCATGGATCCTAAAACTTATGAGAAAGTGATTAAGATTGGAAAATGTCTTTCTTCAGAAGAATCTAAACATGTTGATTTGTTACATTCTCATCCTGATATTTTTGCTTGGTCATATGAGGATATGCCTGGTATTGATGAGTCCATGGTGGTTCACAATGTCGTTCTATGTCTTGATGCAAAGATCGTTAAACAAAAGATCCTCAAGATGAATCCTAAGGTTACTCTATTAGTCAAGGCCGATATAGAAAAGATTTTAAAAGCTGGTTTTATCTATCCTATTGACTGTTGACCTTGGATATCTAATATAGTTGCCGTTAGTAAACTTGACAACCATATTCACATTTGTATAGATTTTCGTGATCACAATAAGGCTTCTCTTAAAGATGATTTTCCATTTCCTAATATTGATATGATTGTGGACTTGATTGTAGGCCATGTGTTGTTGTCCTTCATGGATGGCTTCTTGGGCTATAATCAAATTCGTATTAACTCAAAAGATCAGTACAAGACAACCTTCACTACCCCTTGGGGTACCTTTTGCTATGTAGTCATGCCTTTTGGGTTAAAGAATGTTGGAGCAACTTACCGAGCGATAACTCTTATCTTTCATTATTTCATTCAAAAAATCTTAGAAGATTATGTTGATGACATCTTGCCTAAGTCTACAACTCATCAAGATCACGCCAAAAATATTCATCTTATCTTTAGAAGACTTCAAATCTATAGGATGAGACTAAATCCTCTTAAGTGCGTCTTTGGAATAGATGTCAACAAGCTTTTAGGATTTATCATCTCTCATGAAATCAAAGTCTACACGAATAAAATTGATGCAATAGTTAACGTGCCTCCACCTAAAAAAATCTCTCAGCTACATTGTTTGCAAGGGAAGATTCAAGTGATTCGTAGATATGTGTCTCAATTGGTTGATCACACCCTTCCCTTCGTGTGTCTGTTGAAAAAAGATGCTCGTTTTCAATGGGATGATGAGTGTGGCAAAGCTTTAAGTCTATCAAAGGTTATTTGGCCAATCCTCCTATCTTGATGTTGACTATGCAAGATAGACCCTTTTTACTTTATATCTCTACATCACCTCACGCCTTAGTAGCTTTATTAGCTCAACATGATGATGATGGTTAAGAAAGAGTGGTCTACTGCATTAGTCATATTTTGATTAATTATGAGGCTCAATATTCTACCATGGAGAAACAATGTCTCACTCTCATTTTCACAATGTAAAAGTTATGACACTATCTTCTCCATGCCGAAACCCATGTAATTGTGAAATGTGATCTTCTTAAACACTTATTTACTAGAATTGATCTTTCTGGAAGGTTATCAAAATGGGTAATGTTGGTCTTTGAGTTTGACATTAAGTTTGTAACTTAGAAAGAAATTAAAGGACAAGTTGTTGCTGATCAATTGGCAAAAGTTCCTTCATCTTGTTCCTTCCCTAATATAGATTTATTTTGAGATGAAAATTTATTCACATTGGATCGTGAACCTATGTGGGAAATGTACTTTGATGGATCGAGATGTCAATTCGGCTTTGAAGCAGGTGTAGTTTTAATCTCCCCCAAACAGAAGCTGGTTCCTCTATCTTTTCAATTATAATTTCATTGTATTGATAACATATCTGAGTACAAAGCCCTTATTGCTGGTTTACATATCACGATAGTGTTAAACATTAAACATATTTGCATTCATGGTGATTCTGAACTTATTGTAAATCAAATTACGAGAGCGTATCAAGCTAAGTAGAACAAGCTATCTTAGTATCAGGATTTGGCTTTATCCTTGCTTGATCCTTTCTTTTCCTTCACGATAAATAGTGTCCTAGGAGAGAAAATTTCCATGCAGATGCAATGGAAAGCACAACCTCCCTTGTACCCTCGAATGACGCTGTAGAAGAGTACCATTTTGTGGTTCAAATTCTTCACTCTCCCCCTGTCTCAAATCAACTTGAACTTGAAAGTCTCGTGTGCGCTCACGTAGAATCGGGGGAACAATATTCTCACATCTATAAGTATCTGAAGACTAAATTTTTTCTCGACAATGCAACTAAAAATGCTCGCACTCAGATACAAAAACTTTTAGCTCGATATATTATCTTATCTAATGTTGTTTATCAAAAATATTATAATGGCCTTCTTCTTTGGTGTCTCACTACGACTAAAATACCCTGTGCCCTTCAAGAAGCCCATTCGGGCTTTGGGGGAAAACATTTCGGTAGTAAGTCCTTGGTTCGTAAACTGATTCATATGAGATATTATTGGAAAATAATGGAGCAAGATTCCTTTTCCTTTGTCAAGAAATGTCCTCAATATCAACAACATAGTAATCTCATCCGAGCTCCTACAGAAGAGCTTCAAAATCAAACCTCTCTTTGGCCATTTGCAAAATGGGGGTTGGATATTATTGGTAAAATATCACCTCCTTCTAAAGGACATACCTTCATCATTACAACTATTGATTAATTTACAAAGTTAGTCGAAGCTATTTCACTTCTATCCACTAATGTTGAAGCAATTTGTAGCTTTCTTCTAAACAATATCATTACTTGTTTTAGATTCCCTTCTAACTTTGTTTCTCATAATTGTACTTCATTTAAGAACAAAGAGGTGAAGAAATTCTTCAAAAAAATTCATATTCAACATCAATTTTCTACACCGTACTATCCTCAATATAATGGCCAAGCAGAAGTGTATAATAAAACTCTTGAGCTAATCCTCTGAAAAACAATGAATAAACACATAAAAGGTTGACATACTCAATTGAAATATGCCTTGTGGGCTTATTGCACGAGTGTTTGTACGAATACTGGTACAACCCCATACAACCTCGTGTATGGTGCCAAGGCTATCATGCCTTTAGAGTTGAAAATTCTGTCTCTGTGAGTTTGCCTTAAAGGGTTAATTGATGATGACACTTACCATGTTGAATGTCTAAATCGGCTTGAGCTATTTGATGAGCATTGATTATAGGCCCTCAAACATCTCCAAGCTTATCAAAGATATATTTCTAAACATTACAATCAATTTTTTCTTTCTCATACCTTCAAGGTAGGTGATATTGTTCTCTATGAGAATTAGAGAAATGTAAATGCGCCACTTGGTCAAAAATGGAAACTTAGCCCTAATTGGTTAGGCCCTTACATAATCACCTCCGTGTATGGTTTTGGTGCATATGGATTATCGTCTATGGATGGTATGCCTCTAAAAGAACTAGTAAATGCAATGCATAAGGTCTATGTGGCATGTGCATGACACTCATCCTCTTTTGGGGATCGCAGTCTGTTATGCTATGACATTTCTTCATTAACACATTATCTTTTTAATCTTGTGTTATGATGTAAACATGTGTATGTAGTTAATTTTTTTAATTATAATTTATATATACATGTGTTTTATTTTTGTGTTGTGTATCCATACTGTAGTGTTGTAAATTGTCACCCTTAATAATTTCACACTTTTTTTTTCTCCCCCTAAATTATTGACCCTGATTGGGGCCCTAATTTCTAAAATTATGTAGTCCATAGCTTATTTTAAATATTTTCCGATAATTTGCAAGCATAAAATAAATGCTCTCATTTAATACTTTGTCCCTAACACTTTTAACATCTGAAAAGAGGGGCGAGACACTAGCGCCTAGGGCATGTATGTACCTCTATTTTGGCTCCAAATTCAAATATGTTCGTGTTGACATTTTATTATTTGAAATTCAAATATTTAAAGTCGACTGTCAAGATTTAGTTTTTGGAAAATTAGAATAATAGCATATAAATACCTAGTTATTGCATCATTTGAACATTAAGGTAAAATTAAGTGAAAAGAAGTGAACATCAAGAGCAATAATTATTATCAAGAGCATTATTCAACAAGTCAAGAATACTCATTAGAGTTTCATTGTAGCAATTCAAGATCCAACATCATTTCAAAGTGTATATGAGTTCATGTGTTTTCATTTTATCACTGTTTTGTGAAGGCTAACCTTTGTTGTAGGTCTCCAAAACATTCAGTCATTCAAGCAAGATCAAGAAAGCGAGATCGAAGACCGTGAGGTGATGTGTATGACTTCTTTCCTTCAAGTAAGCCCTTGAAGGGTGGTAAGTTGTAACACTTTGTAATTTCATCATTTCTTTTTATCATTTATGCATTTATCATTGAAATTTCCATTGTGGAGGTGGAAACATTTACATGGGGTTTAACCAAGGTAATCCCCTAAAATGGCACAACATTTCCTCTCTTTGTGAATGTGAAAATCTCAGGTATTTTGAAGATTGAAGAAAGTTTGAAGATACTTTATTCATTGTTGCATTTGAAACCCTAGGCATTGACAACTCACAAAAACTCAATTTCAGAAATATCCGACAGTGATTTGGCAAGTTTGCAGATGAGAAACAAAATTGTAGATCTAACATCAAAGGATTGCAAAAACATATTTGAAAAAGACTTAATAGGATAGTGGCACCCCCTAAGGAAATATCCTAAAAAATTCAACTAAAATTTATATCATAGGTGCACAATGTCCTCCCCTTTCTATTTATGCTATTTGATAAATTCTCTGTGACATCTTAGATTTTTTGTATTTTCATCAGAACACTAATTTGCATCATTAGGACAATTAGATCATTGCATTTCATTATTGGTATATTTTTCAGATTTGGCTAAGGGTTGGTTGACATCTTGTCCAAATCCATCAAACCCCCATTCCATCTTTGCATTTCCATCCCTACACACAAGATCTCCCCTTTATTAATGAAAACACAAGGGAAAAGTGTGGAACTCTAAGGTGAACACTCAAAGGTTCCCCTTTCCCTCCATTTTATTTTGGTGAACCTAACATGTTAACATTATATACCTTCTGAAAACTCACCCTAGATCTAGGTTTTCCTTTGCTTTGTTTTGCATTTCTCATGTAGGGTTTAATTTTTGCATCATAAAAGGCACAAAATTTCAAAAATTGCATATCATATTGCATTATGGGTTGTAATAGGATTTATTTAAGTCATTTTAGCCTAGATCTACATTCAAATTGCATTCATAAATATGCGCCATGTCATTTAAAATATGAAAACAAAATAAAAAGTTGCATTTGCATACATTTAGGTATCTTGCATATTGCTAAAAAGTGAAAAATTGCATTAGTTTCTTTCAAAAAGAATTTTCATATCATCATTTTCAGATTTAGCATATTAGACTCAGTTAATTATTGCATCTTAGATTTGGAAATTGCATTTACAAGTTTCATTTATTGTTCAAGAATTTTCAAAATTTTTGTATGCTTGCATTTTCAATTACATTTCCATAAATTGGGAAAAATCTGAAAAAGCATTCACTGTTAGACCTGTTTGCACATAAACACAAAAAGCTTAAACAATATAAAAAATAATAAAAATTTTAATTTTGCAAAATCCTACCTAGGACATAGGGCCTAGGTGTCACTATCTTTCCTTTTTTTGGCTTAGATTTTTGTGACAAAAATTTCTTAGAATTCTTTGTCCAAATTTGCTGTCTATTTTTAGTCACTTGTTGCATAAAAAATTGAACCTTCATAAAAGCATTATATCACCATGATGGATAAATTTTTTGGTAATATGTTGAACTCTTTGAAATCTTTGGTGGATGTTTCAAGTTGTGTGTTTGGTGATGACCCTAATTAAAATGAGGACATTCATGATCCTTCACCTCCCAATGCATGTCCTCATGAGATAGATATCTTGGGACAAGATGAGGAGAGCATGAATGAAATCATACATAATTATTTATGCAACCTTGAGAATAATTCAACCTTTTATCCTTCCATGAGATTTCCTAATCAACCATACCAACAATCAACACCACCTACCATACCACCACTTGAAATATTCACTTTGTTACATCCAAAAAATGAATCACAAGGCACATCTCAACCAACGTGCATGAAGGTACCTACCAATAACAATCACAAGTAAAGAACAAATCAACCAACCCTCTATCTTATGAGCATAAAAATACAAACACACACATTAACTTGGAATAGGGTTATGGTCAAGGTTTTAGAATCTTAAGCAAACAAGGATGTGACATAAATAATGAACATGAGATCCACTCCCTTTTGGAACAAACACCATCTGAAGATACTAAAGGACTAGGTTACCAAGATCCTCCACTTTTGCATCAAGCATCTCTTACGTCAACCAAGAAATATAAAGTCCATGGTCCTCTTAAGAAATTACCTTTTCTACATCCTATAACCAAGATTGAACGGGCCTTAGACACACTTCTCAAACTAGGATATATTACATTTCCACCTATCTGTGACTAAGAAAATAAGAAAGGTAAGAGTAAAAGTATGTCTTACTATGCATATCATAGAAAACTTTGACATCTTTCTGATGAATGTCATGCTTTAAAGAAGATATTAAGAGAATTTGATCCTTATGGGGATCAAATTAATTGTTTGATAGATTAATATTGATATTCTTTGCTCCTTTCCATGTGGTAGTTGTAGTATTATAACATGCTCACTACCATACATCGGGGTATAAATGTAGCTTTATGCAATCATCTTTTCATATGCAAGGAGCAACATCTCATAATCCATTTGGCTCACCTTTGTCCTTACATTTGGAGGGAAAGGGTTTAGGTAGCCTTTCCTAGGTGCATTCCTTCTAGCAAGGGATCCCTCTTTATCTCCTCAAAACGTTAGTGTAGCAAGTACACTAAAATTTTAAGGGGGGCATATAGTCCCCTGCTCATTGTTTGCATGAGATGGTCCTTTCTTTGTGATGATAGCATACATATCCTAGGAAGTGTGACCTTGTCAATCAAAGTGTGGCCTTCTTGATCTATGTGAGTGTCTCTTTGGTGGTGATATTAGGCTTGATGTCCTTTAAGAGTGTGACCTTTCTTGGCATATGAATTTTCCCTTGGTGGTAATGCTATGGTTAGTATTCCCTAAGTCATGAAGTCTTCTATTCCATGACTTTTTCT
This sequence comes from Sequoia sempervirens, assembly GCA_007258455.2. Lineage (NCBI taxonomy): Eukaryota > Viridiplantae > Streptophyta > Pinopsida > Cupressales > Cupressaceae > Sequoia > Sequoia sempervirens. The sequence continues at coordinate 196,346,574 of VDFB02000017.1, forward strand.
CTCTTGGTGGTGATGCCATGTGTGATATTCCCTAAGGTGTGATCCTCTCATGTATTGAGAAAAACCCCTTTGTTTTTGTGAATCATCTCTTGTGGTGGTGTTGTTATAACAACCCTCAAGTTTTAACCTTATCCTATTATCATTTATGCATCCCCTAAGGTGAGTTTTGTTCATCTCTTGAGATGTTAAACTTTATGCACCCCCTGAGGTGAGTTTGAAAATTTTTCTCCACTTTGTTCACAAGAGTTGAACTTAGTGTGGCATTGACATAGAATTTTGACCATTTTTAACACCTTATTAGGGTTATAGGGAGTATAACTACCTTATTAGGGTTATAGGGAGTATAACTCTTGGTATGGTTGTTATGGGTACACACCTAGTGAAAATAGGTCCTCACTAGACCTAGTGTGTTTCTCATTTTTCTACCTTGTCTTGGGGGCTCACCTAGTGAATATCAAACTTCACTAGCCCATGTACCTTATAGTTTGTGATGCACCTAGAAAATATTAGACTTTGCTATGGTGTGAGTCAGGAACACCTATTAACACAGCCACCTAGAATAACACACCTTCTTTCCAGTGGACCCATGTGTTTCATGAGTGATGTGGCATAAAATAACTTGCTAGTTCTCATGTGAGCTAACATTTATTCGATGGATGACGTTTGGTATTTGAGATAATTTAAGACTAAGGTCTCTTTACTTTACCAATTCAAATACTTTAGTACTAACCTTGTGTTTGTTGTGTGTCTTTTTGTGTTTACATCATGTTTGTTTTTATTTCGTTGTAATCTTTATGTTTCATCATGTCATAGTTTTTAATTGTGTATGCTTCGTGTTTTCTAACATTGTATGTTTGTGTATGTTGTCTTATTGCATATCATACATGTGCGCTCCTTTTTGCTTATGTTGGTTTTCCATGGGATCTTGGATTATGGGGGATTAATCACCTCCCTTGATCCTTAGTCATCATATCTTTTCAACATTTGTACATTTGGACCCTTCTTGACACATATTTTTCTACTTTAGTGTGAGTCTGAGCGTAAGTTCATACTCTCACTAAAGCGAGGGCTAAATGTTGCATCGTAAATTATCACCCTTGACATTTTCACACTATGTTTTGCTCCCCTAGATTATTGAGCCTAATTGGACCCTAATTTCCAAAATTATGCATTCCACAACTTATTTTAAATATTTTATAATAGTTTGCAAGCAAAAAATAAATGATCTCATTTAATACTTTGTCCATGACACTTTAAACTTATAAAAATAAGGCTAGGACACTGGCACCTAGGTTGCCTATGTCCCCCTTTTTTGGATCCAAATTCAAATATGTCGGTGTTGATATTTTATTATTTGAAATTCAAATATTTAAATTTGGTTGTCAAGATTTACTTTTTGAAAAATTAGAATAATAACATATAAATACCTAGTTATTGCATCATTTGAACATTAAGGTAAAATTAAGTAAAAAGAATTGAACATCAAGAGAAATAATTATTATCAATAGCACTATTTAGCAAGTCAAGAGCAGCCATTAGAGTTTCATTGTAGCAATTCAAGATCCAACATCATGTAAAAGTGTATGTCAATTCATGTGTGTTCATGTTATCATTGTTTTGTGAAGACTAACCTTTTTTGTAGGTCTACAAAGCATTCAAGAAAGATCAAGCAAGCAAGATCCAAGACCTTGAGGTGATGTGTATGACTTCAATCCTTCAAGGAAGCCATTGAAGGGTGTTGAGTTGCAGTTCACTTTGTGATTTCATCATTCCTTCCTATCATTTATCCATTTATTATTGACATTTCCATTGTGGAAGTGGAAACACTTACATGGGGTTTGACCAAGGAAAATACTTAAAATGGCACAACATTTCCTCTCTTTGTGCATGTCCAAATCTTAGGTATTTTGAAGATTGAAGGAAGTTTGAAGATACTTTATTCATTGTTGCATTCAAAACCCTAGGCCTTGACAACTCACAAAAAGTCAATTTCAGAAATATTTAATAGTGATATGGCAAGTTTGTAGACAAAAAATGAAAGTAAAAATCAACATTAGAGGATTGTGAAAACAGATCTGAAGAAGACCTAGTAGAATAGTGGTGCCCCTAGAGGAAATGTCCTCAGAAATTCAGCTAAAATTTATATCACAAATGCACAATGTCCTCCCCTTTCTATTTCTGCTATTCGATTTTCTTTGTGACATCTCATATTTTCTGTATTTGTATCAAAACATTAATTTGAATCATTAGGAAAATTAGATCATTGCATTCCATTAGTAGGACATTTCTAGATTTGTTTAAGGGCTAGTTGACTCACCTATCAAGTTGTAAGTCAATCACACACCTTATCCAAATCCATGAAACCCCCATTCCATCTTTGAATTTCCATCCCTACCCATAATATCTCCCCTTTATAAATGAAATCCCGAGGGAAAAGTGTGGAAGGTCCCTAAGGTGAAAACTCAAAGGTTCCCCTTTCCATCCATTTCACATACATTGTATTTGATTAACCCTTTTAGTCAGGCATTATATCATTGTATTTAATTAAGTATAGATATGATGTGTGTTTATTAAATCATGATAGCATCTAATATAAACATACATCCATCACATAATCATACATAAAGAACATATCGTAATGCCGATCCAAAATAATATATATATATATATCTCAAAAATAATGACATGTACATGTATCACACCATTGTGACAAAATGTGGTGTTTGTATATCTATATGTGAATCTATACATAAAAATGCTATACATCAATGATATGGTACAAAAAAAATGGGCCGCTATACCTTGGGTGTATGGATCCCTAATCCCTGTAGTTGTGGTGGTGGTGGTGGTGGAGGGCGTTGGACTGATGTGTAGGAGTGCGATTGATGAGATTGCGAAATAGACACGCTCCACGATCATAGTCCTCATATCTCATCTATAGCCTTACTGCATCCTCCTATAGTTGTACAACATACTCTAGTAGTGCAGCCTCCTGCTCTCGAGCTTGCCATGATTCATCTTTGAGCTACTACACTTGAGGATCCTAAGGGCAGCTACAGGGTGCTATCCTAGCCACCTCTAACTACCTATCGAGGTCATCAACCTAGATCTATAGGGTGTCATGTTCCCACTCGACACTCTCAACTTGCGTCATGACTTGATCTCTTTTGGTAAGTGCAGTGAGGAGCTTTGCAGCCTGTTGGTCCCTCTACCAAGTCATTGTGGTTAGCTTGGTGGTCTACTGGACAACCTCTACCTGGGACTCCTTGTAAGAAATACTAAGATGCTCTATATGCTCAAATAATGGGGTATGGTGCCCTGCTGTAGGTGGCCTATAGGCATCTAGGATCATCCCCCGAATATGGATGGTTGGGATCACCTCTGATATGTAGCATCTAAAGAAATTGAGCTAGTTTTGTGTGAACACAACAACTAGAGAGATAGTGGATGATATCAAAGCCATATCATCAAAATATACATGTCTATATATATATTTATGAGAAAACTAAAATGAAATAACTAAAATGAACTAACATACACCATACTCGTATTTGGGTCCCCAACCTACCAGTATGGGTCCAAAGGGGGAGCATTGTTGCTAGATGCAATGCTCGGCCTCATCGCTATTGTTGAGAGAGTCACGACCATATAGACTATCAATGGAGCCACCGAGATAGGTGGAGTGTGCATTGGTGATGGCACATGTCATCACCACCTTGACCATTCTTGTGCTTCACCTGCCTCCACCTCATTTCCCTCACCGCTGCTTCGTTGACCCTCGACCTTCGACCTCTGAGCACTAGCATCGTCTGTGGAGGGGCCTATTGGGAAAATTAGGGTGGGACTTGTTGTCTACCACCAATTGGTAAAGCCAACTGATACGTTGACATCATCGATCCCTAGGGAATTAGGTTGATCCTCATCTAAACTATCATTTCCGCTAAGTGCAACATCTATGATGGTCGGACGAGGCAGATCTCTCACTCGCGCTACGCTCCTGTGGGATTGTATATACATAGGAGCCATTGATAGGATCACTTGCACTTTCTTGAACTAACAGATGACTCGATGCCAATAGTATGGTACTATAATATGATTTGATCACTCAACCAGGAGTCACTCGTATTGTATCCTCTATAGCTACCTCCTATCAAATGGCTAGGTCCCCATCTATCGATAAGGCCACCATCTAATATCCTATGACTATAATACATCTATCCTTTTCCACCAAAACTATAGATCTCCATACTGCTAGTTGCGTATTAGGGGGTACACGTGAACTTGAGTACATCCATACACCTTGCCCCAGGCATACTCAATTAGACTCGTGCATCTAATGTGCTTGAATTCCCACACTTGAAGAAGCGTACATACGTTAAGGCTATGGTACTCATAGTGGAAGTACCACCCAAGCTCATGGTAAAGATTGGAAAGCACGCTTCAATCCCAGGCAAATATTATCCTCCACTCCTCCATCACCTTGATGTAGTGGATGAGACCCCATGGAGGTGTGAGCCTTTCCCATCCATCACGACGTGCAATGTGACTGTCACAATCATGCCCTAATGTACTAGTGGTATCACTACTTGACTGTGCTCTAGACAACACATATAGATATGGCCCGTCGTATCCTCCAAGACCACATGATCAAGGCAATATTATTGCATGAATTGAGCATCCTGGGTTGTCCTACCCTCCTCGTACACCACCCACTCTTCGTGAATGGGTAGGAACATGATGGAATATAAATCCTTTAAGGTAGCAGTCATCTCCTTCATGGGAAGATAAAATATAGATGTATTGACATCCCATTGCTCCATCAGTGCCATGAGCATGGGAGTGTGAAAGTGGATCTCTGGCATCATATAGACCCACAAGAGGCCAACCTATTGTAGTAGCCCGTAGTAATTGATGTCAATCTCATTGTTGTGGCCACACAACAATGTCAAAATGGCCTCACTACTATGATTTTGGATCTCAATCCATTCCTGCAAAATACATAAAATATCATGTAAGAACAATTTACATCTAAAAATTTTTCTAACTCTACATCATCCAATTTTTTTTAAATTTTTTAAGTCTGCCTCTGAGACTACATCATGCCGTGCAAACATTTGCATGACACAATGGAATTTTAGGTCAGACAGACTGATGACAAAATGTAGGTATGCCACCAACATGACCGATCAAGGTTACTGTACTAGTGGGATTCCAGTGTGTCCATCAGATTCTATCGCACTAGTTGGACACTTGCACTACTTAGGAAAATAAAAAATCTAGAAAAGCATGTTGAAATGATAAGTTGGGTGGAAATTTTTTGTGTACCTCATTAGGTGGGTTGCCCCTCTCCACATTGGTGTGTATCTAGTCGATCCACAATAGTCTGAACTCTTGTATGTGAGGAATTTTGCTGAAAACTCTCAATGAAAGTCAACAAAATCGTAGGGAATAGTGAAAATGACCCCTCCATGTGCTCACCTGAACACATATAAGCTCATTTTTTCCCATTTTTTGAGGTGAGAATGTTCCTTCCATTCTTACTATTTTCACCCCACCTAGCTAGGGGAAAAAATAGGAGGCGGTATACACTCACCTATTCATAATATTTCTTCTTCCAGTTCATCAAAATTTTCTTAAGAATTCTTCTCACCGTCATAGCTTCTTTCGATTTCAAAATTGATCTAGTTTTGAGTTTTGCAGAACAAAAATTATTGTTAGGCATTTTAGTTTCTCGTTGAGCTCAAATGTTGGGGGAATCATCAATATCCACTTGCTCAACCTCTGTGGCCTCTACAATATCCTTTTTTCACATAAATCTATAAAAAAAATAAAATTTCAAATTTAGTGTTTATGTCTTCTTAACTACTTTAGTGTAGCTGTTTTTTCTCAAAAAATCAACTAAGGTGGGGGGAAAATGTTATCATAAAATTGCACCCTTGGCAATTTCACACTTGTGCATCTAGCATGTCACATTTATATGACAACTTTCCGTATTAATGACAAAAACCTACAAGTCATAATTTCATGATTCCAACTTCATAGGGGAAAATGATGAAGTTATAATAACCTAGATACCTCATTCTTACAAATTTTTGAGTAGGACACTTGTGTGACACATGAATTTCCACCCGACATGCTAATGTCCCCAAACTATCTGAGATTCGAATGAGAATATCTCATGTCTTTTACCTATGCCATGTGTCATTGTGGAAAGTATAGGAATGTAACGACTCTTGCTACCCATGAAACCTCACAAAAATCCTCTTTTCACTCTCATTCTCATTCATTCTCACTATCTCCTATTCTATTATTTCTTTGAATAATCTCTTCTCATTCTCTAGATTGCTCTCCATAGTGAAGCTCTAGCAGATTTCTATTAAAGCAACAGTCAAGGCTCTCTTACATGAAAGCTTATCACATCTATCAAGCCAAGAGGGGAGCCACATGCTATTGGTAACACTTTCTTGTCTTTTGATCTTGTCTATTTACTATTGTCTATTTGATCTTGTCTATTTTATTCATGATAGAGGTTTTCCTCCCTTTCGGGGATTATTTCTATTACACGTCTTTATAATAGTGATAGGGGTTAGATCCTCCTTTGTAGGGTTTGTTTCTATCACATTTATTTATATTTAATGTATTTTTATCTATCTCTATCTATCTGGATGTCCATGGAGGTAGAAACACCAAAACAAGGGTTTGAATAAGGCAAGCCCCAAAACAACCCCAACATTTTTCCCTCTTTGTTTTGTGAATAGATATATATAGATTTGAAAAGTTGGAGATTGCAGATCTCAAACCCTTATTCTCTATTTTAATAGGGATGAAAATGCAAGGCACAAATGTCCCTGTGGCGTGCTGTTGTCCATTGCTAAAGCTTAACCCTCCTAAGGGTGGAATCTATGAGTTTTGTAGTTTCCGATTCTATAAACCATAAATTGTAATTTTATTATCAGTTTCTATTATTAAGAAATATTTTCATTCTTTCCCTTGATAGTTTAACATTAATTTAATCAAGTTGTACAAATAATATTTATTCTTCATCTAGTTCACTTGAGCATTGATCCCTGAGACAACCAAGGGCTATTTTCTCCTTGAAGACTCTCTTTGTCTTGAGTCTTGAGGGTAGCGAATTGCCTCCTTTACAATAACATGAAAAATTGAAAATTTATAATAGTAATAGTGAAAATTGCATTATCCATACCCTTTCCCCCTACATCTTGGGCCTATTTTGATTAGAGTTTATTTTATGGAATAACACATGCACAATTGGCATATTTCTAGATAAGAGTGAGCACACAATTAAAACCTTATCTCTTCTTATTTGTATTTATTCCTAGGGACTATCCCTTTCATGCCCAACATAAGATCTATAATAATAGATTCAATCTCAATCACTTTTTGTATTCACATAATAAATCCTTTGCTTTTAAAATTCAAATCCCAATCTAGGGTTGGCTTTATATATCCTTGTGATTGTCATCATTTTATTTGTGACCCTTGTATTAAAGGAGTAGACCTAGCTCATTTTAGATATATTGCTAGATTCAATTGGTTCTTTCGAGAGCTATCATTTATTAATTGCAACACATAATCAAGAGAATATTATCATTATATTTGCATTGAATAAGCCTTTAGGACACATTACATGTTACAATGTTGTCCTCAATTATTTAATTAGCTGTTGAATCAATATCTTTACATTGTTTGACACAAAGAAAGTAATAATCCTTGTCACATACAAATTAGAAAGCAATTTAGAACTAATTTTTATGTAAGAGCAAAAAGAAATTCAAGGTAAGGAAAAACCACAATTTGAAAATTAATGGAGATTAGATTTGAAGACAATTTCTTTTGTAAGTTTGATCAAATTCACAATTACGTGATCAAGTTTGAAGTTTTGGAAGTGATCCAAGTTTATTGGTGTGAATGGGTAAGTTTATAGAGAGAATTTTATTTTTGTGTCTCAAGTCATGTGATCATGACATTTTTGATAATTACATGTCTTGTCTCACCCTTGTCTATATATATACAAGGGTCTCAATTTATATTTGCATTGCATTGTATTTTACCAGTATTGAAAATATATCATTCTTTTTTGCTTCTCTTGTATGGAAGGTTCTTTTCTGATATGAAAGATTCTCTTATGATTTTTTTTGACAACATCAACATGGTATCAAAATTCAAGATTTGCAAGCGTCTTCTCTTTTTTGGTATATTTTTACTATATTTTTTACTGATGTGTTTTGACTTGAATTTGACCTCACAAATGAGTCCAAAATCTTGAATCAACATGGATTGATAGGAAAGGTTTTTTTTGTTGTACTTGACATATTTTTTTCCTAATTCCCCCTACTTATAGCTTTATGACGTTGTATAATCCATATGGTCATACTATTTTTGCACATATTTGACATATTTTGCATTAGTGGCATATTTGATAAAATATTCATTAAACTCTGCATGGGATGATGTAATGATCATGGATGCAGTTTTTTAGAAATTTGAAGGTTTTTAATTTTATAAATATTTATTTAGTATATGGTCTGTAGGCCCTTGTACCATCATATTCACCATAAAGTATGTAGTGCACCCATTGGGTGTGGGACCTTTCCACTTGCGTAGTCATAGGTCCATTGTATTTAGGATCTATTAGCCATCATCCAACCCCTTGTCAATGATGCAATGCATTTTCTTACATTGCCTCACCGACTGCTACTTTTGGTGGCTTCCTCAAGCCTCTTTTCCTTCCTTTACCGGTCTACTTTGTTTAGTTCATGATCTTTGCTCATGTGCCACTTCACTCTACTTAGGTGGCTTAGCCAACTTTTGCAACTTGTGCTATGCTCACTTGGTGACCCCACCCTTGCACGATCTTAAGGCCCTCTTTCAAGCTTTAGGAGGTTGATTTTTCAAATTGGTATAAATTTTACATACGAGGAATTTTTTTTAACTTCTTATAGGCACTAGAAATTTCTCTTTGAGCTATTCATATTGGTCCACTTGATTTTTCTAAATTTTTCTCTAGGTAACTATAGACACCTAAAATATGATCTTACCTAATCATAGCTACTTTTAGCTTATCTTAAGCCATTAATTAAATAAATAATATTTATTTACTTAATTAATTTACCTATCACTTTTATTCCACCTTGTCCTATCCAATTAATTAATTAAATATTATTAATTTATCCATTACCCTTATCCCAAAATCCTCCAACTAAATTAATTAATTAATTAATTCTCAATTAATTAATTAATTTAGGCTAATAAATTCCCACCATCTTTTCCTCCATTATATAAATCCACTTTATCCCTCAATCCTTGAACATTTAATTCTACCCATTGATTCCATTCATATGGATCAAAATCTAAATTTATCCTCATGTGACAAGTGTCTCCTTCACATGTCTACCTAAGACCTTGTCTAGATTCATTAAATCTAGACACTTTCCAAAAGTGAAATTAAATTTTTATTTCATCAATTCATTTTATATCAAACCTCTTAATCCTATCCATTCACATAAGGATGTTTTCCTAATCCTAATCCTAAACCTAGACCTTATCCCTCATGTGACACTTATCACATGACTACAACTTTGATCCAAATTCTAATCCTCATTCAATCATAGGAATCCATTACCTAATGCATCTTGGACCTTGGTTATCACATGGATTTTCTATATATGGGAGGCCTCTCATCCCATTTGATCAATCTTCCATATTCATAGCTTTATGCTGCTGAATTTTCTATCCTCTCATATTCTATCTACTTCTTCCATATCTAATCTTCCATCATCATATCCTTATCATCCTAATCCTATTGTCATACTGCTGGTTTTATAAGCAACCACATTCCTGCATCAATGCATCAAAAGAGCACATATAATGGAGCTAGGGTGCACTCTAATTCAACTCTAAGGAGAAAAAAGGGTTTGAGGTTAAAGTATTGTGTATGTATTACCTTATCTTCCTCATTATTTACCTTTAATTCATTTTCTTGTCCTCGGTAACAATTTTTTTAGTTTGAAGCCATTTCTTGCACATTTTAACAAACATATATTTTTCACATAGAGTCTATTTTTGATAAATTTTGTTTAAAATTTATTGAAAAATTGCAAGGGATAAGTTTGTTACCTCTATTTTCAATTTTGAAAAGTCTTTTTTTTTTTCAAAATTTAAAAATCACCATATGTTATAACCAATCAATTTTAGTTATACTTTATAATTTTTTTACATAAAGTATGTTTTGATTTTATTTGGGAACTTATAATTTCATTGCTAATACATTTTAGGGGGGTTGAAAGTCTATCATTTAAGAGCCCATAATATTTTAGCTCTCTTGGTGTTTTTATATTATTATAGAATCTATGACAAAGCTCTTCATTCCACACAATTTATCAGAGAAAAACTAAAAATGAGGTAACTATTACAAACTGAGGAACTATAAGAAGTGTTGGTTGAAAGCCATTATAATCTATTAAGGAATGGATTTTTTTTTACTTATATAAACAAATTAGATGAAGCCATTGGTTAAAGTATGCACACATAGGATAATTTGTCATTTCATATGGTAGTGTGAATAATATCAAAGTAAGAGACAAGTTTGATAAATTATTTGGCACCATTAATGAGTTATGTACATTGCAATTAGATGAAAACTTGACTTCACTCTCTTGTGATGAATATCCTTTAATTGAGGACTTCCTTGCTAAGTTCAAATTTCCCTAGTTGAAAGGTTGTCAAAAAGATAAATGTAATAAAAAATGTATTGTTTTGATTTTGTCGAAGTTGAAAGTACCTTTTTAGGTGTTCTCCTTTATTAGCATAAGTCAAAATTTAGTTGCAACATTATGGAAGAAGGTTTAATTTCTTTAAAGATACACTTTTACTATATATATATTTTTTGGTTAGAGGATCTCAAATATTATACCCTTTCACATTGATCCTTGACCAATGAAGATACATTTAATAGTTTTTTTTTAACTTAGATCATTTCTCCTTAGGTACATGTGCACATCCCTTGCAACCAAAGACTTGAAGATGTATCAATGAAAGATTTTTTCTTAACCAAACCTCCATAGGTTTCTTGTCAACAAGAGCTAATGTAGGAGATATTTTAACAAGGTAACAATCCATGACAACTACTTCTACCCAAAATATTTGGTCCAAGTTGTATCCATTAAACATATTCCTAGCTTTCCATCATCAATGTATTGCTTATTAGTTTTGTAACTCCATTTTGGTGAGGGGTGTATACAGTTTTTTATGTATCTATTCCTAGTGATCCTTATAGAGTTTGTCAAAATCTACTCAACTAGACTATTTCTCTACAAGAACCTCAAACTCTTTAAAATGATTAAATATTCAAATTTACTTCTAAGGAAATATACTCATGTCCTACTATAGTCATCAATAAAATACACATAAAATTAATAGAAATTGAAGGAACATTAACATGATCAAATACATCATACTTAGCTTTTATTTATCATCTTGGAACATTTTGATGTAATTATGTCATCTCAACGTTGCATATCTTTCAGAGTTTTGGTTTGCATTATTTATGTTTTTCTAGTTTATGTAGCTTTTAATTTCTCTTATAAAGTTTCTTGGGTTATTCAATCTATTTTAGATTTCTAACATGGTATCAGAGCTTTGTTTTGAGAATTTTGAGTTCATAGATTCCTAATTGAGAGTTTTAGTTTTTCATGTAATATCTTCTAAAATATTGTATGCTCTTCTCTTGCATTTTGGACAATCTTGAGAATTAAAAAGAGTTTACAAATATCTAATAACCTCTTCATATTGCATGTGTTTTTTAAGATTTAGAATATTGTAATATTTTTGGCTATATTGGTAGTATTTTTGATTATTTTAATGCATCCAAGAGTATCAAGAAAGTCAATATTGGCTTTCATTTCATCCAATTTGGAGATCATTTAATATAGTTGCAAATAAGGGTTTGAATCTTAGATTTGGTGAACAAATTTTTGCAGGAGCATTTTTAGCTAAAAAGGACCTTTCCATTGCTTCCAGGAGGCCAAGGAAATGAATTTTGACATAAAATTTTCCATTTATTAGAGCAGGAGCTGCTGAAGAATGGTTTTTTCCAAGAGGGCCGTACACCCCCCCAACGATGTAGGTTGTATGATTTTTTAAAAATTCACAAAAAAATTTAAAAATAATAAAATTTTAATGATTATAGCACTTAAGTACTACATGCTGCTAAGTACCTGAGGTGCCCGCTAAGGACTTTAAGTCCCATGGAGCTTGTAGGCTAGTAGCCATATGGCCATCAACTAATGAAAGTTGCTAGCAGCTCCTATGCAAACTGCTAGTGGTCTTCAAAATAATGATGACTTTAAGAAAAAATGTGACCACTTCAATTGACAACTCCACTAGAAATTCAACCAAGCCACCCATCCACCACCCAAGCACTGCCCAACGACCACCTCCATCGGTGACACCACCCATCGGCTGTTCAAGGGACCACTAGGGCCCTCATATAGGCCAAATTGGACCTTTTTTTAAACTTGTATAAATTTTCGCCATGGTGTCCATTTTCAAAAATGAGATATTGTTGGAAATCTGGAGATAAGCACTTTCCATCTACAGAGGTATTGAAAATAATTTTTACCATTTTTTTCCAAATATTTTAGGTTGAAGCTATTTGTTGCTAATTTATTCAACAAGCCATAACTTTTTCCCCGATGCTCCATTTTTTGGAAACAAATAGGTGTTGGAAAGGTGTGAACAATACTACACAACTACAAGGCTAGTTTTGTATAGATTTTATCTTAGGTTCATTATGTATCAGAATTTATAATTCTAGCTATTGTGAGCCTATTAAGAGTTGTATCTTGGAAAAGGATTTGTAAATACACTAAACTATAAAGTGCCAACCTTATAATATTTGAGGGGTGATTTTCGATACTAGTGAAAAGGGTGGGGGTGTTTTTTGGTTTTCTAGTGTTCAATTTCTTTTAGAACTTCTTTTGCACTTTCTTCATTATGGCTCAAACAACAGTTCCTACTCTAATCGCATACAACTATTTTTCATGGAACTCTCAAATGGAAATCCACTTAAGAAGAATTGGTTTACATATAATACTAATATGACTAGAAATATAACCTTCTAAAGATGAAGAAATGACTAAGTGGTTCAATAGATGTGATGAAGCATATGGAATACTATGTGTCTGTTTCTCCTAATTTACTCTTTCATATTGAATCTTTGAATAATCTAAATAAAATATGGAAAATTCTATAAAATATATTTGGTACTCAAAATTATATGAGGGGTCATATGTTGGAAAATGAACTAATTAGTCTAAGTCGAGGAAACTTCAACACAATTCAAGATTTCCTCACAAAATTAAAATGATTAAGGCTACTGATAAAACAATGTGGAATTGATAAGAAATATGAACAATTGATTCTTTAAAGTATTCTCTCTAAGCTAAGTTCTAAATATTAATTATTTATTTCTACCTTCTATGTTGCTAAGGATGCATTTGGGTCTAAATTCACCTTGTCATATTTGGATTATTTTGCTACTTATCTCACTTGGGAGAAAGAGAAGCTAATCTAGATGGGAACTCTTAAGTATTCTAAGTCACATGCCATAGTTTCCAACACTAGTAAAAAAGAAAAAGGAAAAAGTAGTAACAAAGATAAAAAATAAAAGAATAAAAAAGAGAAGGATTGGATAACAACTACCCCAAAAGAAGCTAATGAGATCTTATCTTCAAAATGACAAGTTTGAGAAAGAGGAGGTCAAATGTGCCTATTGTAAAATACATGGTCATGATGAGAATAAATGTTTGAAGAAATAAGTTGATCACTTGACACACATTATTGAAAAGAATAATCTTAGAGTTCATGATTCAATCAAACAAAGTTCAAATGAGGGGTCTCATAAGGCTAAATACAACAAGGGGAAATGAAAGGGTAAGGCCCTTGTAGTAGTTTCTTCTCCATCACCCATTTGGGTTTTTGATTTGGGTGCCTCACACCACATGGCTTCATCGAAGGATGATATTGCATCTTTGGATCCATGTACTATGCATTCTATTTTGATGGGTGATGAAACTCTTGTTGAGGTGTGTGGGAGAGGGTTTATTGATATGGGGTATGATACATTTTAGTATGTTCTTTGTGTGTAATCATTATCAAATAATCTCATATCAATCTACCAAATCATTCACACAGGTACAACCAAGTAGGTTGAGTTTTCTCCTGGTTTAGTGGTTATTCATGAGATGCACTATGATTCTAAATTTACAGTTGGGAGAGAAGATCATCAATCTTGAATTTATTTATTCTCTCACTTTGTTTTGTTTCACCTTCATTTATTCTACTCACTCATTCTGATGATGTGAGTAATTTTTCACATCAATGATTTGTCCACTTGAACTACCACTACTTACAATAGCTCAGTCAATAGGACATGGTTACAATATTTCCTATAGTTCACTTTTTTGAAGGTGTTTTAAGTGATGCATTATTTGCAAGAATCTTGAAGATAAATTTGAACAAGGTAAAGCTTGGAGAACCTCACATCTTTTGGAGTTGGTACATAGTGATTTAGATGGTCTATTTCTACAACCATCTTTCAATAGAGCTTGATATGTTTTGACATTCATTGATGACTTTTATAGGTAAAATTTTATGTACTTTTTCAAATAAAAGTTTGAAGTCTTTGATTATTTCTTGTAATTCAAGGCTTTTGTAGAGAAACAAAATGGGAAATCCATCAAAGTTCTGCATACAAATAATAGGGGGAATATATCAACCACAAGTTTAAGCAGTATTGTGCAAAAAAGGCATTGATTGGTAGCATACAATTCCCTACAATCATCAATAGAATGGAGTTGTAGATTTATTTGAAAGAATCAGTCCTTGAAAGAGATGGCCAATTGTATGATTCACTCCAAGTCTTTGGTAACACCTTTTTGGTAGAAGCTATTAAATATGCATGTTATATCTAGAACCAAGTTCCTCACAAAGTTGTAAGGGGGTAACTCTTTTTCAATTTTATACTAGTTGAAAACGATCAGTTAAGCACTTTCAAGTGTTTGGATTTAGTGCATGGGCTCACATTTCAAAAGAGAAATATAAGGCTATGGATATACAAATAAATCCTTGCATATTTGTTGGATACTTAGATGATGTCAAATATTATAGGCTTCTTCATCCTACCACACATAAGTTGTTCATTGAGAGGAGTGTTTGATTTACAGAGAGCCCTTCTAATTATTCTCTTACTACTTCTCCAACCACTGTCAAATTAGAGTCCTTGCTTCATGATGATTGTTCTTCATAGGGTAATAATCCTTCTGATCTTGATGATGATTCTTCTTCCTTCACTTCAGATGATGATAGTGATCATGAGGGTGCACATATTCCACCTTAAGAGGATGATGATTATCCTCCAAGCTCTCCTCCTCTAGTCATAAGGCCTCTTTGGGCTCATCAGACATTGCAGTCAACAAGGAATTGGGTAGGGGATCCTTCAGATCACAAAAGAACATCACACTTTTAGGATGCTTCACATCTCTTCCTTGCTATAAATTTTTATTCTTTATCCTTTTGAGAGGATTTTGGTGTCCTCAAGTGGGATTCATTCAAGTAGGAAGAGTTTAGTTCCTTGGAGAGGAACCCCACTTGGGATCTTATCCCACTTCCTAAGGGAAGAAAACTTGTTTGATGCAAGTGGACCTATCCAATAAAATTTATAGCAGATGGGTTGGTTGAAAAAAATAAGGCTCACTTGGTTGGAAAAGGATCTTCCTAGCTCATCAAGATTGACTACTTTGAGACTTTTACACTAGTTGCCAAAATGAATTCCATCTGACTTGTCCTTGCTATCACTGTAACCCATAAATGGGAGGCTCATCTAATGAATGTGAAGAGTATTTTTCTTCACAGTGATCTTCAAAAGGAGATATACATGGAGTAGCCACAAGGGTTTGTTCAGGATCCTTCACTTGTTTTCCATCTTCAGAAGTCTCTCTATGGTCTCAAACAAGCCCCTCAAGCTTGGTATGCCAAGATAGAATCCTTCCTTTTAAAATTTGGGTTCACTTGATGCCATTTCGATCCTAATTTTTATGTTTTGGATTAGGATGATACTCACACATTCTTGGTTCTCTATGTTGATGAATTTTTGATCGTAGGAAGTCACTCATCCACCATTCAAGTAGTGAAAACTTCCCTTCACGATCATTTTTGATGTAAGACTTGGGCTTATTGCACTACTTCTTTGGGATTGAGATCACTTAGTCTTTTTCAAGTATCTCTCTTGCACAAACTAAGTACACACTTGATATGCTCCATAGGTTTTATATGGTTGATTGTAAGCCTGTATTGACTCCATTTCTATTAAGGGTCAAACTTAAGGCTAAGTGTTCTTCACCCTTGGTGGATGGCATTTTATAGTGACAACTTATGGGTAGTCTCATCTATCTGACTTACATGAGACCCAACATTTTCTATGCTGTAGGTATGGTATTTTGATTCATGCAAGAACCACATGAGCTACATTGAAAAGTAGCTAATCAAATTCTTTACTAAATCAAGGGTACTCATAGTTATGGGATTCACTGTACAATGAGCATGGATTTTGACTTAGTGGGATACACAGATTCAAATTGGGTAGGTGATTCTCAAGATCACAAGTCTACTTTTAGGTATTGATTCTCCTTTGGTTTTTGTCCAATTTTTTAGTCGAGCAAGAAGTAGTCTACTATTGCTCTTTCATCTATAAAATTTAATTATCAAGGAGCGATTAATGCTACTAATGAGGCCATCTAGCTTCAAAACAATCTAACTAAGTTTGGAATTCCATTTTGGAAGTCCATAGTAATCTTGTATGACAACCAAAGTGTGATTTAGATCTCTAACAATTTGATCTATCATCAACAAACCAAAAACATTGAGATCCACATGCACTATATTTGAGAGATTTTTTATGAGAAGATCATCAATCTCATGTATTTTCTGACATAAAATCAAAATGTAGACATCTTCACCAAACCCTTCATTGAGAGCAAGTTCCTTTATTTGCGATATTTTCTTGGTGTGCAATTGGTTTCCTCTTTGGGGGGCTACTTAGTCCTCTTCTTATCGCTCTATTTTTGGGGGTGTTCTCTGTCTATTTGTGAGGGGTTTTTCTTCTCTGGGGGAATTTTATATGTACATGTGTACCTAACATGGCCTCATTTATTGGGATCCATCATATTTTACATCCTCCTAAGCTACGCTTAAGTGGGGGTGTTGGTGTAGGTTTTTATTTCCTTAGTGGGTTAATTTATTTTCCCTTAGACATAGGTTTTTCATACTCTTTTATTAAGATTTCTTAGGATAATGAAGTGATTTTATTATTTAATAACTAGGAGATAAATTCATGAGGTGTCTTCACCCTTAAATGGTGGTGTTTACTTTTTCATCACTTTATTTAATATTGGTGGTTAGTGGTGGTCAATTCCTACTGGTTGATTTTCCACCTCCATCCTCTCCTTAGTTCTCTATAAAATCACTACCTAGATTGTATTTAACATCTTGGAAGCTGTTAATGCAATTCTATCATCCTGACATTGCATATCTCTTAGAGTTCTAGTTTACATTGTTTATGTTTTTTCAGTTTATGTAGCTTTGAGTTTCTCTTATAAAGTTCCTTGGGTTATTCAATCTATTTCAATTTTCTAATATTTTTTAAGGATTTAGCTTGATAAATCTCACCTAACTTCTTTCAAAGGTTTGTTGATGTAGTAACTTCATGAAAATTCAACAATATTGAAGTGGCCAAACAAAGTCTAATGATATACTTAACATTTTGGTCCAATATATTACAATCTTTCTTGTTTTCTTATAGTAGGTTTGGATATAGATATTTTAGCCCATAGATATCTATCCACAATTATATCCTCCATTTTATCTTTCAAAACTCAAATTTTGTACTTGAGAAATTCTCTACCTCTATCCTTAATGTGCTTTATATTTTCCTAGAACAAGGTCTTTTGCACAAGTTCCAACTCAATCCAAGAGATCAATACAAAAAAAATCTTGCTCCTAACACCTAGAATATGAGGTGATAGACTTTGATACATAGTGAAATGAAACATAGGTGTAGAATAGACTTCCTACACTAATCTATGAGTGGAGCTATGTGAGAAATTAAACTAATCATTTAGTTGCAAGGAAATAAATACAAAACAATATACCATAACATAATGATTAATGTGAGAAAAATATTTTTGGGAGAAAAAATTTACACTCCAAATAAAATCAATTTACTATTTGCTAATAAAAGGTTACAATACACTTGTAGAGTCTAAGCTTTCTAGGACTATCATCAACCAAATATCTTGAGTAATTTTGATAGCATAATAGTGCCTACAAAACTCACTCTAGAAACATCCATCTCAAGAACCAATAAATAATGGAAGAAATACATGAAACCATCAAATTATATTTAGGGAATTGTGAATTAAAACTACAAAAATGTGGCACCCATATATACCAAGATGAGTACACAAGCTAAAAATAGCATATTCCTTTCCCCTTCCATAAGTTCATCATAATCCACTTACCAACTTGGATGATCTATTTTGGATCCATTAAATTTATTTAAAGATGCATTATGCCATCATAGCATGTGGCATAAGTTGACCAACAAGTGTAACCCTCTTATAACCTTTTGATGTGTCATGATGTTTTTACATTTCTAATGCAAAAAGCCTAATTTGTGGAAGCCATAACTTTTGATTTAGGAGGCCAACTTCTCCCCCCTTTTAAATTGTAGAGTTCAAAGAGATCTATGTGGTTGAAATGTAAAAATTTATGTTAAACAACCTAGAATATTTCTTTTGGCTAAAAACAACCTCTACAACCTATAAATTAAGTTTTTCTATTTTACAACTTGATTTTTAAAATTTTTTTTTAACATTAAGAGAAAGTTTGAGAAACCTTTCCTAACACAATTTATTTTCTATCAAATATATAAATATTCTCTCTAATGCTCCCAAATTTGAAATTTTTTTGACTTTGATTTATCCAATTTTTTTATTTATTATAAAACACACATAAAACCAAAATACTTCTTAATTTACCATTATTTTATTTTTGGGTTATGAAATATTTATCCTAAACACAAATTATCTTAGATAATATATATAGAAATTGAAAGGTAACATTATATTAAGGGTCATGACTTTCTTATGAAATTTGAAACCTATATCCCATATTTAGCAGCTTTAGATGCACTCATCTAAATTACTTCTTTAGTTATTTTATTCTTCTATTTCATAAAGTAATCATTGTAATAATTTTCCCTTTCCCTCTTAATCAATCATGATTCTATCACCAAGTTTCTACCACATCTTATTATTTCTTAGGAAACTACTATATCCATTATTTCGTTGAAAAATCTAAAATTATGTTCTCCTTTCCACTTGTTTGTCCCTCATGGTAAGGGCTAACTTTTTCCACATTGAAAACTAGGGAGATATACACTTATTTTGAGAGATCTATCTCATAAAAATTCAATTTCATATTTTATGAAGACCATACATGACTCAATATTCTTCCATTTCAACTTCTTGTAATTTCCTTGTGGGAAATTTTGCTTCCTAAAATGAGATAAAACTACTTGTAAAACTTTAAATTACCATTCTCTCCTTCTAATACCATCATGCTATTCATAATTCCTTGTATTCTTCTCTAAATTTTCTTTTAATTCCTTATGAAACTCACCAATGTTCTCAACCAAATCCTCTTCTACTAAATTATTCCTTTAAAAAAACTCATCTACTTCTACAAGGCTATATCTATACACATTCTAAAAAAGACTCTTTAATGTATTGCTATTGACTAAGGTATATATAAAATTAGCTTGTTTCAATATAGTATTCCATTGATTTATATTACTTCCAACTAATCACCTTAACAAATTTATAATGTTTCTATTGACAACCTTCATTTTCCCATCTATTTGTGGGTGAGACTAATTTATAACTCAAATTAATGTCCAAAATTTTCCACAAGGTATGTCAAAAATGACCCATAGATTTTCTATCCCTATCCAAGATAATGCTCTTTGAAAAATCAGGTAATATACTATTTCAAGCTAAAGAACAATATAACAAAATGAGTGGCATCACCTAACTTCTTGCAAGTTATAAATTGTGCCATATTTGAAAATTTGTATACATCAATAAAAATAGAGTTATTACTTGATTAAGTTCTCAGTAGCTCAAGAATTAAATCCATGCCCCCATTGCCCCATGGTCTCTTTGATATAGGAAATGACTAAAATAAGCATATATACTAAATATTCTATTTGGAATGCTAGAAAACTCTACAAGTTTTCACAATATTTTCCACATCTTCACTCATCTTTGGTCAATAATAACTCACGTAATTGTGTAAATGTTTTTTAACCCTAATTTTTTTGGTTACACCATTATTATTTTATCTTACTAATATCTCCATGATCAAACCTTGATGTTTTCATAAATATTTCTCTTTAAAAATAAATGATCTTGAACAAAATATTCTATCATGGAGTTTTATCCTTGTTAATATCTTTCATTCTCTCCATATTTCTTTAAAACTTGAATCATCCTTAGACAAATCTCATGCAATCAATTCAAGAAACCTCCACTTACATCTCATTAAATAAAAGATATATTCTACTCAATGCATCAACTACTTGTTCAATCTCCACTCCTATGCTTTAAAATAAATGAATATCTCTAAATAAAATTTATTCATTTCATATATTTTTGGCTCAACTTATCCTTGTTGAAAATAAATTGTTGTGCTTGATGATCCATGAAGAAAACAAATTCTTTAGGTAGGAAATAATTTCTCCACATCTTAAGTGCTTGAATAATTACATTAAAAACTTGGACATGAAACAAATACTCACTCTTTTCTTTATTTAAATTTTTCTAAAATATGGAATGGGATTCCTTTTTGACTCAAAACCATACCTATCTCCACCTAACTTCCATAACAACCACTTGAAATAATTTATTGAAATAGAATAATTTTAGGACTAGTTATTCCATCATTTTTTCCTTTAAAATATGAAATATCCTATGTGGTACAAATATTCGATTAAAATCATACTTACCACCTTTCATTGTTCCTATGATAGGTGAACAAAAGCCACTAAAATTTTGACAAAATTTCTTAAAAACCTCACCAAATTATGAAAACTTCTTGCTTCAGGTGTGGGTCTTGGAGATGGTTAATCCATAATATCCCTTACCTTTTTAGGATCCATCCACAAACCTTTTGTAGTAATGGAAAAAGTATCCCTTTTTCCTTAATTTGAGAAAAAATTAATAATAAATGAGCTTAATGTTGCCTTGATTTAGGTTGTAATGTGTTTGACACATTCACATTAAGTTTAGGTCCTTTTTAAACTAAATGGACTTAATTGTGCCTTATTTAAGGTGTTGTAAAGTGTACCTTTACACTTTCACACTAATCTAGGGATTTATTAATTAATTGAGTTTAATTTTCCTTAATTGGACCCTTTAATTCAAATCCAAGCCTAATTAATTATAAATTTTGAGAGATAAAATCCGACATTCATAAATACTATTACACAACAATTTTAGGTGTGTGTCCTAGGTTAGTGACCTAGGACCCATTCGCCACATGGAAAATGGGTCCTCACTAGGTCCTAGGACCCTATTTTGCATAACATTTCACATTGTCCGAAGTGTGTCCTAGGTGAGTGACCAAGGACCCATTCGACACATGGTGAATGGGTCCTCAATTAGACCTAGGACCCCCCCTTGGGATATGTTTTGGAAACTGTATTTTAATGATTTTAAATCCAAGATTTGATGTCGGCTTGTGATATTTGAATTTTGGGAATTAATGTTAAGATATGTATAAATACAAGGGTATTTCACTAAGTTCATCCTAGAATTTTTATGTGACTTCATGAGATCAAGCAAGAGAATTATCAAGAGCATTCAAGAGAATTTCTAAGGCATTCAAGGGAAAATTATGTGCATCATGCATGTTGTTGAGCTAATGTGTTGATTTAGCATTCAAGATCTATCAAGAATATCAAAGGCATTGCTTCACATCAAGATTCATGATCAATATCTATATCCATTGAGGCCACCTCATGCTAAGTTGCATATTTATTATCCAAGGTTTCAACTAAGGTGTGGTGAGTTGTGACATTGCATTTGTTCATTCATCATTCCTTTTATGCATTGTTTCATTTCAAGGCTTAATTACTAAAATGAGGTTTGACCAAAGAAAACCCCTATTCCCTAACAAACAACATTTTTCTCTCCTTTGATGTGTGATTGCAGGTTTTAGGTTGAAGATCTATTAGAGAGAAAAATTGCAAAAGTTGTCAAAGATGCAAGAAAAGTTGTCAGATCATAGAAAATGAGCTACAAGATTTATTTCTAGCTTTTCAACAGTGCCCAACTAGAATCTGGGAGTGTAGATTAAGAGGAACAAAACCCAAAAAATGTTTTTCCAGAGCTCTTGCCAGGACCCATTCACCCACTGGTAGATTTTGACCCATTTTTCGACGACCATCTGTCAGAATTTCGATGGCTGTTTGTCGCTATTATTTCGTCAGAATTTCAAGGACATTTGAAACGTCAAAATTCTGACCCGACATTGGATGCCGGGCCAAAATTTTGACGTTTCAAATGTCGTCGAAATTCTGACGCAATAATAGCGACGAACAACCGTCAAAATTCCGACGGACGGTCGTCGAAAAATGGGTCAAAATCTACCAGTGACCATAGGGCGAATGAGTCCTTATTGAGATTTGAAAAAGCACTTTTTGCAACAAGTACACAACATTTAACCCTCTCCAAATCTTCCTTTTGATGGTTATTTGGGTCTGATTTTATTTTTGTTATTTATTCATACATAATAACACACATATTGAATGAAATATAGAAGAATTGGTTCATCATCTTGTTTCATTTTGGTGAACCTAGTTTTTGATGTTTCATTATGGTGAACCCAACCTTTTGAACATTGTATTTTTCTGATTTTGGAGTCCTTCTCATCCTAGATTTAGATCTTGAATTCATTTGCATTCATTTGCATTGAATTAGGTCTCATCTAGGGTGTCCAATTTGCATTCAACTTTACGTTGCATCTAGGGTTTTAGGATTGCCTTATTTTACATTCTTTAAATTTGAAAAATATAAAAAAATCAATCATCTTGCATATCATTTAAATCATATGAAATTGCATTTGAAAATTGAAACAAAATTGCATATCAAACTAGGTATTTTAGGTCATCATTTTGTCACATTTTCAACTTGCATTTCACATTGTATTCATAGAAAACTGAAATTGAAACTGAAACTTGATGTAACCAACCTAAATCCGAAAACCACTAGAAAACACCTAAAAATTAGTTTAAAAAACCTAATCTAGGACCCATTCTCCATAGGGCGAATGAGTCCCTGATCATGTCATAGTCTGCATTTCTGGGCATTAAAATATTCATTTCTATGCTATTCTTTGCTGCTTTTATATTTTTATTATAGTTTGCTAAGTTTTTGTTTCATCAATTTCATCATATTTAGCTTAATTTGGTAAATTTGGTGCATTGTGTGATTTCAAAATTTAATTTACAAGAATTCATTTTCAGATTATTGCATAGTGCAATCAGAAAATTACCTTGTTTAGAATTTGAAAATTGCATTTACACATTTCCTTCTAGGTCATTGCATTTCATTTTAATCCTCTTTCCATTTTTGGTTTGTACATAGTTTGTGAAACTTGTATGAGCTTTACAACTTGGCGTCCTATTAGCAATACTATTGTAAGACATAGTTCAAGACTCATGTCACCCCGTGATACACCATTTGTTGTGGATCTTGGTTTTCTAACTCTCTTTTTCATAGTGTTGACAATCAACCCCCTATGGATCATAACATGCATACCTCATTTCCCATGACTTCACTTCCTATAACCAATGTGCATGATGTTAACAACACCATCCCTACCATGACTAGCTATACTCAAGCTTTTGGGTATACCCAAAGCCAAGGTAGAACTTCAATTCTTCCTTCTGCAATTCCCATTTCCATTCCTACATACACTAGTACTCAAGTTACCACAACCATTCAACTTGCTAGCAATGTCAACACAAGTCCTTAGGTATTTCCACAAGGAATCCTTCTAGCTTTGTGCATTCACATACCATATCTCCTCAACCATCCTCCCTCACAAATTTACAATTCACTTGCCCTTCGCATACATACACCACTCCACCTTATTCCCCTCCACCTTACAATAATAACAATGATGCCATCCTTAACACACTTTTTCAAAGCATGTCATCCATTCAACAAGTCACAACCCTAACACAACACAACAATGGGCAACCTTCACAATACATCAAAACCAACCCGTTATCCCTGGAGATATTGAGAACACCAATGCCACAAGGTATAGAGGTTCCTATATTCGAGAAATATGGTGGGTAAGGAGATCCTGTTAGCCATGTTTCTGCTTATATAGCCCTATGCAGTGATTTCATCTTTGAGGATAAAATCTAGGATAAACTATTCCCTAGGTCATTGAAAGAAACTACTTTAGAGTGTTTTTCTTCTTTAAAAAATAATTCAATTAGTTCATTCAATGAGCTTGTTGATTCCTTTTACAACCACTTCCACATTCACACGGGTCCCAAGATGACCCTAGCTGATTTAATGATATGAAAACAAAAGGATAATGAGAAAGTGACTGATTTCATAGCGAGATACCAAACATTTTATTCACAAATAAACATTAAGATTCTTGATGCTGACCTTCAACGAATATTTATTTCCAAATTCCAAAAAAAAACTAAACCAAACTTAAGATGTTGAAATTATCATCCTTCACATAGTTATGTACAACCCTTTATGATTATTAGAATTTGGCTTATAGTCATGATGTGAAAAATCCCCCTAGTCGTCCTGAAAAGTTAGAATCTGCACCTCAAAAATAGTTACCAACCTTTCAAGAAACAAAATAGGGGATTTTTACAACTTAATTCCCCTAAACCAATTCAACAAGTTGATAACCAAGTGGCTGCTATAAAGATGAAAAATTCACATGCCTTTGCGGATAGGAATAGAAAATTTACTCCTCTACTCGATACCTTTCATAATATCATGTTGTGGCTTGTGGAAAAGAATATACTTTCCTTACCTCCTTTCTGAGCTTCTGATCCTAATAAACCATTACCCTCAAACTATAGACCAAATTCTTATTTCCATTACCACCGAAAAAATGGACATGATATGAAATATTGTAAGCACCTTAAACATCTTGTGCAAGACCTCATTGATTCTAATCATCTTCTAATTGGAGGTGTGAATGATCAAGGTAATAATTCTATAGCTCCTCCTAACCAAAACGTACAAATCTTTACAAATCCCATGCCGAAACACACTATTTCATTTGTTAAAGCTAGCGAAACAAAGAATGATGTGATGAATTTTGACACGGATGATGAGATCATAAAACATGAAAATATGGGTGAAGTGGTTAAAGTGGTATCATTTATTGAAGCTAAACCTCATAAGGGCTCAACCAAAATACCCCTTGATATTACTTTCTCACAAAAAACACACTTAAAAATACACCCGATGGTCCTCTTTACATAGCTGGAAGAATCAATGAGAAGCCTACTAATGGGATATTAATTGATCTTGTCTGTGTAGAGAATGTGATTACTGAAGAATTCCTATTTATGCATGAACTCTATCAAGATACATATGAAAAATTGAAAGCATTGGTCCTCTTTACATAGCTGGAAGAATCAATGACAAGCCTACTAATGGGATATTAATCGATCCCATCTATGTAGAGAATGTGATTACTAAAGAATTCCTATTTGTGCATGAAATCTATCAAGATACATATGAAAAACCAAAAGCATTGGTCCTCTTTACATAGCTGGAAGAATCAATGACAAGCCTACTAATGGGATATTAATTGATCCCATCTATGTAGAGAATGTGATTACTAAATAATTCCTATTTGTGCATGAACTCTATCAAGATATATATGAAAAATTGAAAGCATGGATCAAAATGCATAATAGTTTTGCTTGTCCTATGATGGGCTCAATAAATATCCCTCTAAAAGTTGGACTGAAAACATTAAATGTCTCAATCACCATCATCCCATCATCATATCGATTTCATGTGATGGTAGGCTATCCATGGCTTCGCTCCATGAATTCCATCCCATTGGTTGTGCATAAATGTTTAAATTTTTCCTTTAGCAATGAAATATTTACTATGCATCATAGTGGCTTTAATCCTGTATCTTCTCAAGGGAAATTTTCATTATATTTCTTTTGGCTTGAGCCTATTGAACCTATTAGAGATCGTGAGGATTACTTTTTCAAAGCATATAAAAAGTTTAAGACAAAGCGTATAGTAGAATTATCCCTTATAAACATGCCTCAACTCGTGATTGAGCCACCTATCCTAAAAAAAATTATGATTGAACCAAAAGCCCTTCCAAATTTCCAAGAGTAGCCTATCACACATCCTCCTACCATTTCCTATAAGTGACCATGAGACAACCAAAACAATCCCGTTGTGGCTCTTAAGATCAAACAAGTTTACAAAGCTAAAGGGAAAGTGGTTGAGAAATCTCCTATGGTTCCTTCTATTCCTCCCCTAATGGAAGAGAATAAATTGATGGTTGATAAACCATCTTCTACACAAATGCAAATTGATAAAAAATTGAAACGAAAACTAAAATGCTAGAGAGCATAGGCATAGACTTCGTGCTATTGCTCGTATGTTACAAAAGAAAGAAGAAAAGAACAACATAGAAGATCAAAATATGAAATTTCCTAAAGCAATGCATGATGACTCTATACCCTCGCTACAACATAAACAAGAACCTTCTAGAGACATTATCATTTGACCTCCTGTTGTGATTAATTTAGACGATGACATTGATATTGAAAAGATTGATGAACAAGTGCATAATGAGTTGAATTCATTGTTTTCCTCTTCTATAAGCTTAAATGAAAATTCTCCTAAAAAGAGTGTTGAACTTGGTGCATGTACTAGTTTGGCACTTGCCGTTGTCCCTTTAGCTAGTTGTATGGGTGCCTTCCGTATATACCGTTCAAGATTGGGATGCAAACGACTTGCTGTAGGTTGACTCACACATGCCTTACTAGTGTTTTTCATGTTTCTTTATGTGATTGCATGTGCGTAATGTGATCCCTCATGCTGTTTTGTTTGATGTATCTCTCTCTCCTTTTGTGCATTCTTCTATATGTCTCTACATTCTTCTCTATGTCGTAAACATTTTATCTTTTTTTTTCTTGTATTGTGTTTTCCTTTTGGGGATGATGCAAGGCATCGAGACATTTAGGTCTCTTCCATGTTGACCCACAAGGATTTTTCTTTTTTCGCTTTCTTTGTGTCATTCTTCCCGTTCTATGAGTATTTGGGGAATGATGACATTTCTGAGCTCTATGACAACATTGCAACAAGGATATACTGACCTTGAATTTGTAGACCCCTTATGTT
Source organism: Sequoia sempervirens (assembly GCA_007258455.2). NCBI lineage: Eukaryota > Viridiplantae > Streptophyta > Pinopsida > Cupressales > Cupressaceae > Sequoia > Sequoia sempervirens. Next base: position 196,374,140 of record VDFB02000017.1, read on the forward strand.
ATTATGGGGGAAATCCCTCCTTCCTTTTTCATGACGTAGCTTCATTTCAGAAACATATGAATTGGCATAGGGATTTCTAAGGAAGCTATTATGTCTTAGGAGTAAAGATTGGCTACTTTAAAGTAGTTGTTCACAACAATGGTGTTAGCAATTGATTTATAGTGGGGGTGTACACCGATAATATCTTTCAAAATTTTGCATGTTTCATGGTGCAATTTTCTTTTTTCTTGTGATGCATCCTTTTTCTTGGTGGTGTCATTGGGTTTGATGTCCTCCAAGAGTGGGATATTTCTTAGTGTTCAACTTTCCTCTTAATGGTGATGTGACACACTAAATTCCCTAAGTTGCGAAACTTTTACTCTTGACTTGTCCTCTCTTGGAGACATTAGGCACGATGGCCCCTAAGAGGAAGACATTACATGAATGAAGTAAGATCCCCTTGAACAAAAACTTATATACACAATGTTCATAAGTGTTCGACACAATACAACTTGTTGACCTTGTGAAGCTCAAAACTATAATTCAAGGCCACCTAGCATAACACAACTTGCTTGCCTATGGAGCCTTTCCTTACATTGTGGTGACTTATTGAAGTTGTCAAGAGGATATATTTGATATTGTATGGGAGCCTCATATGATTCTCTCATTTTCCACCCCTTAGTTTCATTTCATTTTGTGGCACCTTATTGAAATTATTAGAGGGATAACTTTGGTATGGTTAGTATGCTACAAGCTGACACATAGGCATGAATTTCTCACCAAAACACTTTATTGGAAGACTCACCTAGTGGACAACCTAGAGTTTTGCTACCTCAGAGTGAGAACAAAACCGATAGTCTAGATGTGTTCCACATTGCTTTGGACAATCTAGGCTTGATCTTCTTGGTCTTTGATGTTGTATGATTGTTTATATTTTTCATTGCTGCATACATAAGTGTCTTGAATGTCTACTTTAGTGTGAGTTTGACATAGGGTCATACTCTCACTAAAGTGGGGGAAAAATGTAGTAATGGAAAAAATATCCCTTTTTCCTTAATTTGGGGAATAATTAATAATAAATGAGCTTAATGTTGCCTCAAGATTTAGTGTTGTAATGTGTTTGACACATTCACATTAACTTTAGGTCCTTTTAAAACTAAATGGACTTAATTGTGCCTTATTTAGGGTGCTATAAAGTGTACCTTTACAATTTCATACTAATCTAGGTCTTTATTAATTAATTGAGGTTAATTTTCCTTAATTTGCCCCTTTAATTCAAATCCAAGCCTAACTAATTGCAAATTCTGAGAGATAAAACTCAACATTCATAAATGCAATTACACAAAAATTAATTTTAGAAGGTGTGTGTTCTAGGTTAGTAACCTAGGACCCATTCACCACATGGTGAATAGGTCCTCACTAGGTCCTAAGACCCTATTTTTACATAACATTTCACATTGTCCGAAGTGTGTCCTAGGTGAGTGACCAAGGACCCATTCACCACATGGAAAATGAATCCTCACTTAGACCTAGGAACCCCATTGGGATATGTTTTTGGTGTCATTTTAATGATTTCAAATCCAATATTTGATGTCAGCTTGTGATATTTGAATTTTAAGAATTAATGTTAAGATATGCATAATTAATACAAGGGTATTTCACTAAGTTCATCCTAAAATCTTTATGTGACTTAATGAGATCAAGCAAGAGAATTATCAAGAGCATTCAAGATAATTTCTAAGGAATTCAAGGGTAGATTATTGAAGATTATTGCAACAATCAAGATCCATTTCATCATGTCAAAGATTTAGTGCATCATGCATGTTGTTGAGCTAATGTGTTGATGTAGCATTCAAGATTTGTCAAGCACATCAAAGGCATTGATTCACATCAAGTTTCATGATCAATATCTATATCCATTGAGGCCACCTCATGGTAAGTTGTAGATTGTTATCCAAGGTTTCAACTAAGGTGCGGTGAGTTGTGACAATGCATTTTTTCATTCATTATTCCTTTCATGCATTGTTTCATTTCAAGGTTTAATTATCAAAATGGGGTTTGACCAAGGCAAAACCCTATTCCCTAAAAAACAACATTTTTCTCTCCTTTGATGTGTGATTGTAGGTTTTAGGTTGAAGATCTATTGGAGAGAAAAATTGCAAAAGTTGTCAAAGATAGAAGAAAAGTTGTCAAATCACAAAAACTGAGCTACATGATTTATTTCCAGCTTTCTGGTAGTGCTCGACTAGAATCTGGGAGTGCAGACTGAGAGGAATAAAACCCATAAATTGATTTTCCAAAGCCCTAGCTAGGAACCATTTGCCATAGGGTGAATGAGTCCTCAGTGAGGTTTGAGAAAGAACTTTTTGCAATAGGTACACAACATTTAACCCTCTCTAGATCTTCCTTTTGATGGTTATTTGGGTCTGATTTGATTTCTATGATTCATTTATACATTATATAGCACACATATTGAATGAAATATAGAAGAATTGGTTCATCATCTTGTTTCATTTTGGTGAACCCATTTTTTGATGTTTCACCTTCTTATACAATTCCAAATCCTAAGTACATTACCTCTTTCTTCAAACACTAAAATTTTCAAAGTTGACCAACAACTTATTGAACATAGGTTGTCATTGATGTCAAAGGCTATAAGTAATGATAGAGTTTGCAATCAAATTTTGTTAAGGATGAAAGAGATTGTAGGAGTACTTTGAATTATCATTATACTCCCCTTGAATTAAAGTGTTGTATGTTAGAAGTTTAGTCTATTTAGTGTTGGTAATTTTACTATCAAAATACAAAATTAAGAAATATATATTATCAATTTCTATTGTATGCGTACAATATATTTTTTGCATCTATTCTCTATGTCTATGGTGTCTGAAAGTTTGTAACAGTATTTTTTTGTTTAAGGATATCTTTTGGGTAGAGAAATTTCTCTAGCAATACAATTATGGTCAACATTTCTTTTAGAAATGCACTTTTGCTCTATGGTTTGGAAAGAGAGTATATCTACACTAGTATTATTAGTTTTTTGAGTTTCTGGGGGTGATGTTCAAGATGTAAGAAGTTTGAAGTGACAAAAGGCTTTCTATTCCTATCCATCAACCTGTTCATGTTCAAGAAACATGCAACAATAACTAGTAGTGTGCATAATTCAAATCTTGCATGTGGTGTTAAGATTGGACTTGGTTAAGGTCTCTATGGTAGCACACGACGTCAAGTTATTTTAATGGAAAGAAAATTTATTTTTTTGGACTATTATGTTACACGTTTTATATGATTTGAATTTAGGTCCACCCTATGTCGTCCTGGCTATTTGCAAATCCCTAGCCGACATGGAAGATTGTTAATGAATGTTATGTATATATTTCAAATTTTTAGACGTGTCAACATGTATCCATGGATGATCACATGAATTAGAATTACATCTGCGTGAAATTGAGTTAGTCGTTAGTGAAAATTGTAGAGAAGGTGGTGAAGATAAAAGGATAATTACATTCCACTATGTGTGCCTATATCAAAAGATCATACATGTAGTGAGGAAGAATGTTAGTGTAACTCTGACACATGTTGAGTTACTTTGATGATCCACAAGCTTTATCATTGTATTGTGGTAGGGCTGGTGTTCTACTTGATGTACTGTTTCATTTGGGGATTGGTGTTTCCTATAGGTTGGTGCCTAAAAACACAAGGGATATTTTTCTCTGGTAGGTTGGTGCCTACTTCAGTGTAAAAATTTCAATTGTATATTTCTGTATTGTGAGGTTGTATTTGGGTAGTAGATCTAATAAAATTTTTCTCACTGTAGTTTTTCCCATCCTATGTTTCCATGTATATCTAGTGTTCACTTGTGTACATGTGTATTCTTATGTTCTTTGATCACTAGCTTTTTGCTTTGATTTAAGTGTGATTTTTGATATGTGTATTTGAGTTAAGAGTTTTAAATAGATTTGATCTACAAACTCACCCCCCCTCTCAATAGATTGTGTGCCCTTCAATTGGTATCAGAGTTGAGTTCCTTTGAAGGAGCCTAATGGCTTAAGGTAGGTCCAAGATGGCACAAGAAATATTTTCTAGAAACAAATCTCAATGATCTTTGATGGATCCAATTTTTCATTTTGGAAGGTTAGGATGGAGTCCTATTTGATGGATTTAGGAATAGACATCTAGATGTCAGTTGTAGAAGGATATGAGCCTCTTGAAAACCCTCCTAGAGATTAGGCCAGAAAGAGGTCTTGTGAACTCAATGCTAAGGTAAGGAATGATATTTTATGTGGATTGAGTAATTCTAAATTTGTGAAAGTGATGTGGTGTAGAAAAACAAAAAACCTATGGGATAAACTAGAGAAAATATATGAAGGTGATAACAAAGTCAAAGAGGAAAAGCTGGAAACTTACAAAGATGAATTTGAAGGTTTGAAGATGAGAGAATATGAGAACATTACTACATTCATACTCTAAGTTGATGAAGTTATCAACCATATCCGAGGTCTTGGTGAGAGTTTGGAAGAGAATATTGTTGTGAAGAAGGTATGCAGATCTCTCCCCAAAAGGTTTGATCCTAAAATCTTTGCTATTGAGGAAGCTAAGGATATGAATACTTTAAAATTGATTGAACTATATGGAACTTTGATTGAATTTGAGATGATATTTGAAAGTGAAAATTCTATAAGGAAAGAGGTTGCTTTTAGAGTGTCTATGAAGTAGGTTGATCAAGATTTTGATTTTGGAAACAATTCAAAAGAAGCTAATTTTTTTAGGAAGATACAAAGAGGTTCAAAATAATACAAAGGAAAATTACCTTTCAAGTGTTTTTTTATTAAGAGGGGTAAATGAATTTTGACTTAGAGCTATGAATCAGTAAGGTCACAAATGGGGGACCTCATCCCCAATTTAAATTATCAATAATTACACCCCAATTGGGTTTGAAACTTGATGGTGAGAATAATAACACAACAATTTAACCATCACTCCATGCCACTATTGGCTACCTTTCAATTTTTTCAATTGTGAAGAAGTAAGAAATTTTATGGATAAGTGTCCCCCTAAGAATACTAACAATGCTAAGCAAAGAATGGAAATAAGCCATTTTACAAAAAATTTGAAGGCCAAACCTAAAACATAAAAAGTTTCTACACTAATGAGGAAGAAGACTACTCCATTGAAGAAAAAGATGGAGATGTATCTAGAGAAGAAAAAGAAAAGGTTGTGTTCATGGATTTTGAGACTGTAAAAGGAGATGCAGATATGGGTTTTGGAAACAATGAAGAAGAGGTAGATCTTATGGAGGAATTGATGTGTGTTGGAAAAGAAATCAAAAGGTTGAAGAATAGAATTGTAGAAGTGAGAGCTAAAGAAAAGGTATCTTAGGATTTGAAGAAATTAGAAAAGATGATTGTTGAAATGAAAACCCAAATTGAAGAAGCAAAAAGGATTGAAGAAGTCCTAACAAAAAGGTTACTCTCAAGAGACAAAGCTTGTGAGAAGTTGGAAGCAAAAATTATGACAATAAGAAAAAATATTGAGAAAGTGAACTAGTAGCTATAGATAAAGTTTGGTAAAATTACTAAAACCCTAGATCAGATTTTGGGAAATTAGAGAGATTTGTATATCAAAATTGGAATAGATTTTGATGATCAGAAGAAGGTGATATAATAGACTATGAAGAATACAAAGGAAAGTTCAGAAGTGATAGGATCTAGAAGTTTAATTCTAAAAGAAAAATGGAAAGAGATGAAAGCGTGACACAATGATGGCTTCATTCAAGTGCTGAACAAAATAATAAGATCCAAAAGATAGGGATACAATACCAGATTAAATTTTCCTTTCTTTTGTCATTGTTTTAATTGCAATAATTTTGGACATAAGGCTGTGGATTGTAGGAAAGCTCTGGTAAGAAGAAATAACCTTTTCATCAACAATGCATTTTCACCTCTATACAATTTTAATATCATTTGTTTCAAATGCAACAAATTTGGACACAATGCAAGGAAATGCATAAGAAATTTGTGAATCCTTCTTTGTTGAAAAGTGGAAGAAAATAAAGTAGAAGTCATGAATCAAGAAAGGTTTGGAAGAAGGTTCCTGAAGAGAAGTCTAAAAAGTCAATGATTGCTCAAACTACACTACATTCTCATAAGGAGAACCTGTGGAACATAGTGGTTGCTTAAGCCATATGACTATAGATAAGAGTAAGTTCATGAATTTCAAGAAATTTGAAGGTGGTTCAATGACCCTTGGAAATAATTCAATTAAAAAAATATTTGTAAGGGTACTTTAAGTCTTGATGGTGGTAAAACAAAGACACATGATGTTTTGTTTGTTGAAGGTTTAAAGCATAATCTGTTAAGTGTCAGTAAGATGCCTGACAAAGAGTACAAGCTATATTTTAGTGTTGAAGGTTGTGAAATTAGGGAATCAAGTACTGGTGAACTAGTTGTGGAAGGAAGCAAGATAAATACTGACATTTATCATCTCAGTGAGCTGAATGGATAGTGTTGTTTCACTATGCAAAAAGATGAAAGCCGAATTTGACACAAAAGGTTAGGACATATGAATTTTGATGATATTGTAAAGATTAGTTTAAGAGGGTTGGTCCATGATATGCTAAAAATTAAGAATCCTCAATCAATTAAATGTAATCCATGCCATGAAGGGAAGTAGAGAAGAAGAAAATATATTGCTAAGGAGTAAATTCCACATCAAAAACATTAGATCTAGTTCATATAGATCTGTGTAGGCCCATGAGGACTAAAATTCCACAAGAAGATAGGTATTTCATGATGCTCATTAATGATTACACTAGGATGAATTGTATAACATTTTTGAAATAAAAGTCAGAAGACTTTGAGAAGTTTAAGGTATTCAAGGCATTAGTAGAAAATGAAATTGGAAGGACAATCAAAGTTTTGAAATCTAACAAAGGTGGAGAATTCACTTCTAAGACTTGTATGAAATTTTTTGTGAAGAGCATGGGATCTAGAGGCAGTTCTCTACTCCTAGAACTCTGCAAAAAAATGGAGTTGCAGAAAGAAAGAACTAGACTATCAAGAGATGGAAAGAACTATGCTATGTCAAGCAAATATAATAGATATGTACTAGAGAGAAGCTACACAGATTGCTGTATATATTCTAAACATAGTCTAGATTAGGCATAAAAGTGAGAAGATACCATATGAGCTATGGAGAGGAAGATCGTCATCAGTAAGACACCTCAGAATATTTGGGAGCAAGTGCTACATCAAGAGAGATGAAAATTTGGGTAAGATTGATTGTAGATTAGATAAAGGCATTTTTCTTGGTTATTCTTTAAGAAGTAAAGCCTACAGATGTTATAACAAAATATTGAAGAGGATAGTTGAACTTGTGCAAATGTGAGAGTTGATGAAAATATTTCTACTAGTATTCTAGAAGTAGAAGATGATGAAGAACCAATTCACAACAACATTGAAGATTTAGAAGAAGTGGTTACAAAGACTCCAACAAAGTATGTTCAGAGAAATCATTTTGAAGACCAAATCATAGGAGATAAATATAGTGGGTTTAGACTTGAAAGAGACTTGAGAGAGAAAGTGAGCAAGTACACTTTTCTTTATTGTCAAAGATAAAGCTTAAGTCATACAAAGAAGAAAGAAAAGACAAAGGATGGATATAATCTATGGAGAAATATAATCAGATCATGAGGAATGAAACTTGGGAACTTGTCCCAAGACATAAAGGTAAGAATGTGATTGGAACCAAGTAGATTTTTAGAAACAAGCTAAATAAAGGAGAGGTAATCCAGAACAAGGAGAAACTTGTATGTAAAGGGTATGCTTAGATTAAAGGCATAGACTTTGAAGAGAGTTTTGCTCTGATGGAAATATTGGAGGCAATTGAAATGTTCTTAGCTCTTTTAGAAATTCAATGTGTACTAGATGAATGTGAAGTCAACATTCTTGAATGGACAACTAGAAGAAGAGGTTTGTATTAAAAAAGAAGGATTTCAATGTTATAACAATCCTGATTATGTTTGCAAATTGAAGAAGAAGTTGTATGGACTCTTGAGAAAGCTCTGAGAGCTTGGTATTCAAAGTTGGATGGATACTTGTAGTAGTAAGGATTTCAGAGAGGAAGTGAAAACAATAATCTGTACATAAAAATAGAAGAAGAACAACAACTGATAGTTGTGGTCTATGTAGATGACATCATTTTTGGAGGTAGTGAAGACATGTGCAAGGACTTTCAATCATATATTGGCTGATCTACAAGGGTTTGAAAGAAGGGTTTTAGTTGCAAGATCTAAGGGGTAGCTAATTTTTCAAAGTAGTTTGGATGAAAATTGACCTCACCATTGTGTTTGAGAGGGGCTAGAACCTAAGGATTGACTACCAAATTGGTGAAAATTGACAATTTTTATCACAGTGTGAGGTAAAAAATTTAGGCCATACGATCGCATGATATGTACTTGGTTGTATAACTCGTGTAGATTGTTGTCATAGTCAAAAGAATCAACACATTCCCATGACATATTTAGGTTTGTGTATTGTCTATTCAAGGTAGGTGTAATCATCTACAATATGATTTCTTGTCAATTCGGTCATCACATCTCTATGGTTGTAGTCATTTTAGTTTGTATGCAATACAAATATTAATTATTCGGTAGGTTTATTTATAATTTTTTTTGTTTTAAATATTAATCGATAGACAATGACTATTTATTACTGTCAAAAATATTATTTTATCACTAAAAATCCCTGGTCATGGGGGCTTAAGCCTGAGCCTACCTTAGTGGGGGGCTATGCCCTAGGTGACATGACCAAGGGCCTGCTGCCCCCCAAATACCCTGCCCTAGCGATGCCACCATTGGGAGTGGTGGTGATTTCTTTAAAACTTGCATCTTAACTTCTGGTCATATGGAGCATCATGTGCCAACCCCTAGGGGGCCTGATTTTTTCACCGATTAGTTTGTATGTGCCCTTTTAGGGCCTTTTTTCATTTTCTCATAACTTGCAATCTAGATGATAAATTATTTTGAACAAAATATCATTAGAAAGGTGGTTTCATCAATTTTATAGTGGTGCAAATTATTTTTATAAAATTTTATATTTTACATAATTTATTACTAGTTGAGGTTAGATCTTCATTCTTGGCTACTGAGCTCATAAATTTTTACCATGATCTTTGATTTCCAGGATTCTTGTCATGTTGGAAAGGTACTGAGGAGCTCTACATTGCTATCCATACATTCTTTGTTGTATCTATCCCAGGTTGATCATTGTTTTAATTTTTGCCCAAAGGGTTTTCTAGAGATTACTTGGATGTTTTGATAGTTGGGAGGGTGCAATTTTGATCTTTACACTTCATTTTAGTTCTAGATCATGTTTCAATGAATTGTTGCTTCACAGATTCTAGTATTGTGCTAGTTTTTGAGTTTTCCAGTGTTCCCTAGCATAGTGACTGTTGTTGATTTATCATGATTCTAGTCTAAGTCCTTGAGTGACTCTAATATGGTTTCTAGAATCAGAGTTATCTTTCCTTTTCTTATCCAATTAATGATTACGATGTTACTCTGCAAGTGTTCTTTCAATGCTTCTTTGTAGCAGGTTATTTCATTATGGAGGGTTGTATGTTGTCTCTTTTCATCCTTCATATGGAGGGATATTGATTAGATTTGTGATGGATTATATCATTGAGGGTGGGTTGAATGACCTCTTCTTCGTCTCTCTTATGAGGGGGTCTTTTTCCTCGAATGGGGATTTGTCTTCTCATTTTTCATGGAGAGCATTATTGTCTTTATTTCTCTTTTGGGGAGGAGTTTTTTCCCAATAGGTTTTCTCCTTTTCACCATTTGTGAGTTATTTCATTTTCCTTTATACATGGGTATCTAACATGGCCTTGTAATCGGGACCCGTCTTTGTGTCATTTGCATAAGTACTCCCTAAGTTGTACTTGAGGGGGGTGTTGGTTTAAATAGGAGTTTTACCTATCTAGGTCCTATTTACATTGTTAAGTCCACTTAGGTCCTAGGAGGGGATATTTCTAGTTAGCATTAATTAGTGGGGGAATCTAAATCTAATTAAGCATTAGTTGTCACTTATCATATCTAATTGGCATTCATTTAATGCTTGTGTCCTAGGTTGTTATGAGTTAGTTGTCTCATGTCATAGGATTAAGACACTTGTCATGATCTTGTCTAATCCTATTCCCCACCTTGCCTATATAAGAAAGGCTTCATATTTACATTGCTAGATATTCATTTTGGTTGTCGTATTCATTTTAGAATTCTTACATCCATAAGCATAGCATGATATTTCTACCATTTCTCTCTCGTCAAAGTTATTGTTGTCTTGTAGGTGATCTTGGGATGTTGAAGAGTTCACCATAAACTCCTACAATATTGACACATTCATAGTGTTGAACTATTGGCTAGAGTGTCCAAGTCATTTTTCATTAGGGCCCATGTTTCTTTTTAAATTTTACCAACATGTCATGGAAAAATAGATTCACATGTTATCATGGTGCAACAAGATGTAATACAAGCACTAACATATTCAAAATTTTGCACCATTGGTGAAAAGGTTAAGCCATTTGTAAGCGGGCTTGACTAAAATATAAAGAGGATAAAGAGGAAAATGAAAGAATCCTTTATGGGACAAGTGTCATCTTGGTGCACCTTTATGAAGATGGTGACCCACTAAAAGGTAATTTTTTTTGCACTATTGGCTATTGACAACTCAGAAAGCTAGTGGGTTTGGTCTCTTGATGAGAAAGAGATTCATCAAACAAACAGATGCATCACCATGTATTTTTTAATATGAAATAAATTTGACATTGTTCCTTAGTGTTGCATTGGTTGTTAAGTTCTAAGTTAGAAAATGTAAGGAAGCTAAGGTAGCAGAACAACTTCCTACACTAATCTTGAGAGGAGAATAATGATTTTTTTTTATAGATCTTTAACAGTTACAAAAACTTAAATAGAAATAAACATAAATATTATGCATACCAAAATATAGTGATTTACGTGGGGAAAACCCTTTCGAGAGGAAAAACCCACACTCCAAAAGCCGCCCAATATATTATTCAAAAATCACAAAGATCACAATATACTTGTAGAGAAAGCTTCTCATAGGATTATCGCCACTAGAGATCAAGAGACAACATGACTGCTATTAGACTCTCATAATACACACTTGTCTACATACATCCCACCTGCTTATAACAAGCTTATTGGAACCTTCTCGAATTAGGGTTTTACAAGGATTTTTTTCATTTGACGTGTTAATTAAAAAACCTTGATGTGTCAGTGGGAAAAAAACTTGACATGTCGGTGAGAAAAAACCTTGATGTGTTAGTGGAAAAAACCTTGATGTGATAGCGAGAAAAAACCTTGACATGTCAGTGGAATTTTTGTCGGGGTGTTGCCCCGAACCCCACGTCTTGTTACGAGTGTACAATATTTGCATGATTAGTCACCACATAGCAACATACATCCTATCAATAAATCACATATAATTGCAAGGTTGAGACACATTTTCCCAACAGAAAAATGGGTCCCATTTTCACCAAATAGATGTTGAATATTCTTGACTGTTGATTGTCAACAAAAGATATCCAACAACTCATGCATTAGAGACATCTTCTTAGAATTTAGAAATGAAAATGTTGTGTTATTGTTTATATATTAATGATTTAGTAGGTTCTTGAGATTTCACATGACATAAGTGTCGTCCTAGTAGTTAAGTCATAGTTCCTAGCATGTATGGATTATACAATTTTAGTAACTTGTTTCATGTAAAATTTAGATCTCATACATTTGAAAGGCCAAAAACTTCTTATTTTAATCTATAGTTAACTATAATTTATCTAAATGAATGAAAATGCATGCCTCTATTGTAACTTATGTAGTGTTAAGTAGGGGATGATCATATTATTATAAAAGATGTATGAAATAAATAGAGGGATCTATCATTTGAAGAGGAGAAAAAATCAACTAATATATTTTTGCCTTAGTGGGTGCTTCTTAGTGTAACATCATAAATTTTCACCCTTGACAATTTCACATTAGGTTTAGCTCCCCCTATGTTCCTAGACTCAATTGTGCTCTTAATTTGCTCATTTTATGGTCATCTTTAGAAAATCAAAATTAAATTGAGAATTATTATTTAATATTTATTTAAAGACACTTAAAGGTCCAAAATAGGTCTAGACTAGGGTGTTAGCACCCCTATACAACTTATTTTGGCCCCAATTTAAATAAACATTATTGATATTTTAATATTTATAAATTTAAATTTATTTTTTTCCTTTTGATAATTGAAGGAACCATTAATGACAAAGATTCTGGACAAGAACAATAGAGATAGAATTCGTAAACTCAACCTGTTTGATAGATAGTCAAGGGTCTCCTTATAAAGGAGAAATATCCAACCATTAGAAAAATATCCCTAAATATTAGTAGGGAAAAATATTAGGAGACATTTAACTTGCACAATAAATGCCATGAGATACTTAACCTGCACAATAAATGCTGTGCCTAAGTAGGCTTAGGTCAAGATATGTGAAGAAAGAATTAATTACACTAACACCCATGCTTAAGCATAACTTAGGTGGGCATGGATAAAATGGGTCCCGGCTACAAGCCTGGTGAGGTACCCATGTACAAGGAAATCTCTCTAAAAAATAGAGTAAGATAGAAAACCCAGTGGGAAAAAACTATCCTCAAAAAAGAGAGAGAAGTGGAGAAGACTAGAAAGAACCCCCCAAGGATGATGATGATGCTGATATAGACTGCATGCCAAGAAGAGATCGTAGATGAATGAACTTGCTCTCAGTGAAGGGTTTGGTGAAAATGTTAGCAACCTACTCTAAAGACTGGAAAAATACTAAGTCATGATCTAACCATGAATCAACTCTCGAATGTAATGCATATGAATCTCTATGTGTTTAGTTCGTTGATGTCGAACCAGATTCCTGCATATCTAAATAGTGCTTTGGTTGTCACAATAGATGATAATAGGTTTCCTAAAAGGAGTACCAAACTTAGAAATAATGCCTTAAAGTCATATAGCCTCAGTAGTTGAGTTAATAGACCCCCTGAACTCTACCTCTGTGGATGATATAGAAATAGCATTCTGCTTCTTGCTAGACCAACTGATAGGGCCTAAACCAAGTGAAAAGCTGTAACCTGAAGTGGACTTATGATGCTTAGTATCACCAACCCAATCTGAATCTGTATAACCAGCCAAGCCAAGTGATGAACCAAATCTGTAGCGAATCCCAAACCCAAGAGTACCATGAAGATAGTGAAGGATCCTCTTAGCTGCTTTCCAATGAAGTTCATGAGGTTTCTGCATGAATCTTGAAACCATGCCTACTACATAGGCAATGTCAGGCCTGGTATGAGTCAAGTATATAAGACTACCAACAAGTTGTTGATACAATGTAGCATCAACCAATGGTGTAGTACAGGAAGTCTCAAGCTTGACTCCAGAAAGAAAGGGAGTTTGAGATGGTTTGCAAGTAGTCATATGAAACCGTGCAAGTAGATCAAGAGTATACTTGGGTTGTGCAAGAGTAATCCATGAAGTTGACTGTGAAATCTTGATTCCAAGGAAGTAGTGCAATAAACCCAAGTTTGTCATGTCAAATCTATCCTGAAGTGATGTCTTCACTACTATAATGGGAGATGAAGTACTCCCAGTAATCAAAAGATCATCAATATATAGAACCAGTATCAAAAGTGAATCATCCTGCCATAGTAAATACACATTAGGATCAAAATGACATCTAGTAAAATCTGAAGATAGGAGGTAGGATTCCATCTTGGAATACCAAGATCTAGGAGCTTGTTTAAGGCCATAGAGAGATTTCTTAAGTCTACAAACTAAGGATGAATCCTAAAAAAAACCAGGTGGTTGTTCCATGTAGATTTCCTCCTTAAGGTCTCCGTGAAGAAAAGACTCTTCACATCCATCTGATGTACATTCCATCCATGTGATGTGGCTATAGCAAGTGTGAGTCTAATGGAAGTCATCTTAGCAACGGTGCAAAGGTTTCTGTATAGTCAATGCCTGCAACTTGTGAAAAACCTTTGGCTACCAATGTGCTTTGTACTTATCAACTGACCCATCTGCTGCAAATTTAGTTTGATATATCCACCTACATCGAACTATCTTCCTTCCCTTAGGAAGTGAAGTCAAATCCCAAGTGTGATTTCTAATCAAGGAATCATATTCCTCATCCATAGCAATATCCCACTCTGGTATACCTATGCCTCTTTGAATGTCTGTGGATCAGAAACTGAAGCAAAGAAGGCATGTGGCCCCCCTAAAAATCTACTTGAATCAGTCTATCATCTACTAATCCTGTACCCCTGTATCTGTCCTATGTATAGTGTAAGATGTGGGTGAGTCTGGTGCAAATATATCAACTTCTAATGCAATCCATGAACTAGATGAAGATGAACCTTCATCACTGTGAGAACTGGAAGAAGAAGATACTACACTAGGAATCTGCTGAGAATGATCTAAATCATCAGTACTATAATCAGGATCTGAAGAGTCCACAATATGTTGAGAAGTGTCAAGTATAGTTTCAGGAGATGTTTCTTGAAACTTAACACTTCTCTCAATAAACAACTCATGTGTGGTAGGGTGGAGTAGGTGATAGCCTTTTACACCATCTGGATATCCCACAAAGATGCAAGGTTTGGATTGAGGATCCATAGCCTTGCGTTGCTCTTTTGGAATGTGTGCCATGGCATGCGAGCCAAAAACTCTGAAATGATCAACTACTGGTTTCCATCCTTTCCAAGCTTCAAAGGGAGTGATACCCTTTAAGGCTTTATGTGGAACTCTATTTTGTATGTAACATGCACAGTTGATTGCTTCTGCCCAATATGATGGTGTGAGGCCCTTAGAGTGAATCATACAATTAGCCATCTCTTTTAAAGATCTATTTTTACGTTCTGCAACACCATTTTGTTGTGGGGTATAAGGAACTGTTGCAATCTATCCCCTCTGATATACAAAACTGCTCAAAACTATTATTGACATATTCTCTCCCATTATCTGTTCGAAGAACCTTGATGACTTTCCCTGATTGTTTTTCGACAAGAGCTTTGAAATCTTGAAAAGACTCAAACACTTCTGATTTTTGTCTAAGAAAGTAGACCCATGTAAAACGTGAGAAATCATCAATGAAGGTGAGAACATATCTAGCCTTTGTAAAAGATGGATGGGGAAAGGCCCCTGAAACATCACTATGAACAAGTTCTAAAACTTGTGTTGCCCTCCTTGATTTACCTTTGTCAAATTTTGCTTCTGGATGCTTGCCAAGTGCACAACTCTCACAAAGCCCTTTACAAAATTTAACCTTAGGTAATCCCTTAACCATATTCTATTGACATAGTTGTTCAAGATAGCGGTAGTTAAGATGGCCAAACTGCTCATGCCATAGTTTGCTAACTTCATTTGAATGAGTTAGTAGTGCTTTTGGAGAAATATCTGTGGAAAAATTGGAGAAGGCATATAATTTGGATTGGTGATTTGCTTCTCCTATTGCTACCAAATTTTTTCTTTGTAATTCTCTTATCTCAACTGAATCTGGAGAGAACTATACCCTCATGCCCTTCCCTAAATGAGTTATTTGATACACTAAAAGGGGATTATTTGAGAGTGAAGGTACACTTAGAACATTGGCAAATGTTCCTCCTTCAACTTCAACAGACCCTCTCCCTTTTACCAATGTTGGAGTATCATCACCTAAGGTGATTATGGACATACTTGATGGTTCTAAGGATGAAAAAACAACCTGTGAAGAACCCATATGGTGTGAAGCACCAGAGTCTAGAATCCATGATGGAGATAAAGATGCTTTAGCAACTAAGGATTTTCCCTTTGATTTCTCTTTGTCCTTAGTATTATCTTGATTTGATGAAGATGCCTTGATAGAATCAGGTAGCCCTATATTATTCTTTTTGAGAATTTGTTGTAGAACTTCAATTTTTTCTTCATGCAGTGTTGTTCATCATGTCCAAGATTTTTACAAAAGGTGCATGCAACTCTCTTTTTACCTTGAGGTTCCTTTTTGGAGTTTTCAATTTTGTTTTCTTTCTTAACTTCCTTGTCCTTTTTAGTGTTCTTCTTCTCCCCTTTTGAATTTTGATGTGTTTCATTCCCTGCAAGGAGGCCTTGAGGTTTCGTAGACTTCAAAGTACCAATTTGAATTAACTATTTTTGCTCCCTTGTGAGGTCAGCAATGAAGTTATCAAGAGTGGGCATTGACCATGAGGCTCCAAGAGCCCTTTTAGTAGAGTAGAAAGTTGATACAAACATAGAAAATTCAGAACCTAGCTTGGAAAGTACAGTAAGGATTAATTGATCCTTTTTCTTGTCAATTCCACAATCTTTTAAGTGTAACTTCAAGGATTTAAACTTAGTTAAAAAGTCTTGTAAAGTTGAAAAATTCCTAGGACTAAGACCTAAGAGTTGATTTTCCAACTCGTGGCTTCTAAGTTCATCTATTTTCCCAAATAGTTTGTCAAGACCTTCCCAAACTTGGTTGGGTGTTTTCAAGTTCTCAACATGGAATAAAAAATTATGAGATAAATTTAAACATAAGAAGCCAAATGCTTGATCACACTTATTGAAAAACTTTTCTTTGTGTTTATCTGCATTAGGTTTTTTCTATGTTCCCATAGTTACCCTATATAAGCCTTTGTTCTTAAGTACTAGAATTAATTTCACCTTCCAATCATGATAATTGAAAGGTGTTAAGGGCACTATAACAACATTAGATTCCATACTACGTTGACTAAGATAGTTGTTTTGTAGAAATGCGGAAAAGAAAAGATAAAAAATGTGTGCAAAAGTGAAAAAAACACAACGCAAGCAGGTCTCGAGGAAGTGACAAAATGAACTACCTAAAACACCCCCCTTGATTATTTTGTTTCCCTCCCAATTTGGTACTTTATAGGAGTGCTTTGTAAATCACCCAAAAAAGGACACAAAGAGGCACTTTATAGAATGAGTGCAATTTTGTGCTCTTTGGATGTATGGTGAAAAATGATACATTTTTGCAAAAAAAACCCCAAATTTGAGCTTCAATGCAAAAATAATTACAAATTGTAATTTTCACTCTTTACAAAATATTTGACCCTTAATGAACACACAAAATACTATATGCAAAAAAAAATGCCCAAGTTGAAACTCTTAGTTCAAAAAACATGAGTTTGCAAGTTGCAGTTGTAGATCAAACACAGCTAGGATGCAAACAAATTGACCTATAAAATCAACAAATCGGGCCTCTATCTTGTGATATCATGGGTTAGACAGTATTAAACCATGAAAGAACCAGAAGATGGAGTGTTTTGAATAGAGTTGTTTTTTATGCCTCCTTCCAAATCACACCTTCAAAGACACTCAACATATTCACCATATTTGACACCCAAAGTGCCCATGTGTACGTGAGATCTTGAGGAATTTGCGTGAGGGGTCAAAAACTTCAAACCGCAACAAAATCTATGCAATGATGCCCAAAACTATTTAGCATGGTTGCCAAAGAGGGAATGCTCTGCTTTATTGGTCAGCCCATAGTGAACCATAGTGGTAGAATATGCCATACAGAGAATGCATTTCCTGCAATGGACAATAGGAACATGCCATTCCTTTAACTAAAAATTAGGACTTTGTGCCTCCAATATTGGCACAATGGAGAACGTCACGTGCCCAGCCCAAACGCACCCTTTCCAGGCTCTAGTCGAGCCTTACACAGGCTCTAACACAGGTTGCTTCCAGATGAACGTGTGATAGCAGATATGGATAACTTCAACGCTTTATACAACCTCTTTGCAGACCAAGCAAATCCAACGCAATCTCTGAAAAGCTCATGAAGGGCCTTAGAATAGGGGTGTCAGTATGAACAAGACAAGGTCTTTGAGAACAGGGGTGTCAAAGAATAAACCACGCCACAAGAACCGAACAAAGGCCAACCAAAGCCAGAAAACACGCCTTCAGGGAGAACTATATGCCAAAAGCATTGTCTCCAATCAATGATTCCACAAATAATAAATCACACACTGGGAGGAGAAGATTGATTAAAACAAATACAAACAATTTACTTCACTTTCACAACCTGAGAATATCTTGAGTAACTCTGATACCATGTAGAAACCAACAATCACAGAGATATAAATCAAGCATAGTGAACGTACCAAACTGTATGCAATCTACCTGATTTATTAGACAGCTAGGGGTCTCCTTATAAAGGAGAAATATCCAACCATGAGGTGTTGAGGTGTTTCAACACCTCTCTAGTCTATTAACTAGCTAGGCAAAATATTAGGAAAATATTAGCCTACACAATAAATGCCTAAGTAGGGTTAGGTCAAGATATGTGTATGCAAGCATTAACTACACTGATAATTTGTGTAGTTATGAAAATGTCTATTATGGTTAGAATAATAAATATGTCATATAGTGACTAAAATTGTTGGATTCTATGAGAAAATAGAATTTGACCAAGGTATATAATTAGCTATAGACGACATACACTATAGTTGACAAATGATAGAAGATGACAATATTCAAAGGAAGAGAATGACTTTAAAATAGATAATTCGCAAGAATGAATTAAATATAATCTAGGAAAATATCATATTACTTCATTTGAATAATATATATGATAGACGAGTGTTTTGTATATATAGTAAACAGAGGGATATATCCAAGAGGATACATATACCAATCTTATAGGAATAAGTAGGAGTTTAAACTAATTGGTGAATGCCAAAATATATGGTTGCACCTACTCAAATTAAAATAAATAAATGATTTTGAGTGGTGGCTAATAAGTCTAAAAGAGAGTGTGATATTAAAATAGTGAGAGTGGGTGAGAGTGAAATGTAACTGAAATATTATGCCATGTACTCTCATTATAACCATGTATAAATAACCTAATAAATTCTAATTATGTGTAAGTAAAACAAATATCCCAAAACATAAGGAAAATGAAATACCTAACTAACATAAAACTATTAAAAAACAAAAATAGAAATAGGAAAATAAGAGAATGTAAATATTAATAATGAACTAAAATAAATGACAAAATGAAAATAGAAAGTGAGGAAAACAAAATTACTATATGAGATGTTGAATCTAGAGGAATTTCTCACAAAATCACTTGTGTCTAGACTAGGAGAAAATATGTTGGCTACATTGTAGTGTGCTAAAATGGTCAAGCTCCTATTGTCCTTTCAAATATAGAGAAAATGGAGTATGTGTGCACTTATTTATATGCATTAAGAACTAAGAGAAATAATAAATAACAATGAGAATAAGAGTAAGTGTATTTATTTTTATCTTTTTTGTTTGGTAAAGAATGAGGAGATCTATAATCTATCTTAGTAGAGAGGATAAAATATAAAGTAACAATAAAAAAGAAAAGGGAAAGTACAACATACCCATTAAATTTTAAATGCTCTAAGAGAAAATAAAACATGAAAATGGAATGAAAAAGCACAAAGAGCTAGAGTGTTGTATTAGAGTGTTGCAAAAGGGCCTATAAAATTTTAGAATTTGTCCCACATAAATATCAAAATCATGGAGGGGAAAATCCTAAGAGCTCCTTTCAAAATCACAAAACATAACATGCTATTTTGTGCATGGGAATCAAGAATGGCTAGTTATGAAGTCTAAAGATGTTGTACATAACATATGCTATGGGGATGTTAGAAAGTAGTCTCATAATTATATATGCATAAAATGAGTTCGTAATTGCAAGGATGACCATTTCACTATGGTTTTGTTCAACAAAAGGTATAAAATCTTCATAAAAACAAATAATTAAACATGGACACAAGAAAGGCTATAAAATTGGCATTTAGATTAGGAAAAATATTTAGAAATATACTAAAATGTGCTCTTCAAAACTATGAGAATGGATGCTAAAATAGGTACAAATTGTAGTGTTAAAATTGCAAAGTATGCACTTTTTGATATGAGAATAAAAGAGTTTAAAATTATTATACAATATGAGAATTCTATAGAATATAATTTTCCAGTATATAAAATTGTAAGTTAAATTTCTTTTATAACCATTACAATATTCATCTTCATCTTAAACCAATCATCCAAATTATATTTATCTTAAACCAATCATCCAAATTATATTTATTCATAATAAGATTGTATTTATGGACTGTAAATATGATATAATTGACACTCTCTAATCACATTTAGATGTGTTTATTTACAATTTCATTCATAAAAAAATTCATCTTATGATTGAGCCATAATAAAGCCTGAGTGCAAATATACACTAGAATTTGAAGATGGCTCCCCTCTTGTCCAAGGGAGATTGTCATAGCAAATTTTGTGCCCTAGTCTAGAGTTCAATACTATTTATTTTGATAGCGAAGTCAAAAAGGAGATTATTAGACGCAGAGAGCTTAAATGCTCTACACTCGTGTTCCTTCGAATATGTTACTGTTTGGTTTAAATGCATTAACCTTTCTGGTAATATTTAAGCATTCAAAACAGGGTGTTATACGGTAATCTGGTGTTTTGACTAATCACGAGTAAGAGATGAAATGTTTTAAAATGTCAACTGTTGTTATTATGCGCCCGATAAAAAGAGACAAATGATGTGTTACACGAAGAGAATTATTAGTCGTGACATAACACAATGTAAATATCTGTCTCTTTGTCGTCAGGCGATGAACACCTATCTGCAATCGTTTTATCAGACAATATTTATCTTCCATGAAAGTTCCCTTGGAAAGCCCGCGTAAGCCAGAATATGTGCAGAACATTATTTTCATTAGTAAGTTCGTCGCGACTCTCGTTATATGAATATAACAACATGCCCGATAAATTAAAAAAGGATTACATCAAACAAATTTTCTGCTTATTTTCCCATTATGTTTGTTTTTATGCTTATTTCTACGTCGAATAAAACACCAAAGGTGAGGTGGAATGAGCTGGAAATGCTGAAAAAGGCAGAACAAAATCCCATAACAGTAACATGAAGATAAAAGCAAGGAGAAATAGACACAGAAATGGCCGGCCGGTCAAATCAACTTAACAACCTGCATTGCGAGCTATTTATATTATTAGGGGGCCTCAATCACCAGCTTTTATAGGATTAAGATAATGGTGCGGATTTTGATGTTTTAACTTTATTTCCGTCCTCTAAATATTGTCATTATAATGCCTGATAGATTTGCTATTTTTCTCTTTTAACTTGATCTCACCTTTATTTTTTAATAACTTTCAAGTAAGTTTTGGTTGCCTACAAGTTATTATTAATATTTTGTTGTTTAAAATAATATTTTGTTGTTTTCTTTTGACAGTGTGTCACAACATTTAGTAGTGATAATCAATTATTTTATTATTATATTTTTTAAGTCATATTGGTGATATTTTTCAATTTTTGGAAGTATTTTTAGTTGGTTGAAATTGGCCTTCTTAATCATGTTTGAGGATCTAATGAAGGATTATCTAATCATGTCCCAAATCAAAACAACATACAATCAACAATAGAATTTCATTGAAATAATAACATAAACTTTATTGATTTGCATACCAAAATATAAAAGAAAATAATAGAAAATAGTACACAAAACGAGATTCCTACTCTATACCTAGCCTTCATCGAAGCAAAAGATATGCAAATAAATAATAAAAGGAACAATCTTCTTACCAAAAAATGTTGTTGAAGATGGTTGATTAATTGTTGAAAATGAAAGTTTGGCGTTGAATCCAGTAGAATAGCATTGTGGTGTAATAAAACTTCAAAGGTTGCTTGCACTACCTTCTAGGAGACTTTCCACTGTCTCCTGCCTGGAACCTGCTACCAAGGGTTCTTGTTGAGCTTAAAAGACTGCTCTAGTCCTGCTCCAACTCTTCTCAGAGAGCTTTCAACCTTGTGCTTTACCTTTGAAGATTCAACACCATTTGAAATTACTAATCTCCTTTCAACACCTAGAAGAGTCTAGATGCTAACTTCAACACCATGCTTGAGCTACTTGCAGGGGAGTTGGAAACACTGATTTGATGCATTTCATAACCACTTGAAGCCATCTTGGAGGTTCTTCAATCACCACTCCTACCGATCTCAAAAGGTTGCCTTTGGAGAGGGCTATTCCTTGTAGCCCTTACCAGTCAGTATTCTGACTTTTTCTCTCAAAATTGTCAAACAACCTGTCAATACAAATGCACTTCCTGACACCCTTTTCAGTCCTTTAAATCTCCACAAGGTGTTAGACCTCTGCTCCAACCGTATGGTGGTTTCCAACACTCTTGGAGAGTAGGGCTAATTCCCCTAAAATCTAGGGTTTCACTGGTCTTTGCTACAAATCTACCTTCAAATGTTGGTTTGCTGCTTCAACCCTATTGGCATGTGAGAATCTCATCTAATCCCACCTGGAACCGTACGGATTCTGTACAGTGCTTCTATTCCCCTGCCTATTCTCTTGTCTTCTCTCTACCAAACTCCTAACCGGGTAATAAGAGCTCGCCTAGGGTTTGGTTTTCCATATGCTAGCTTCATCCCACATATTTCCTAATACTAAGTATTTACAATGGACTGGCTCCCCTATCATTTCAATCCGGTCTCAGGGTAATCCTGTGGTTGGATTTTATGGGGGAGCCATTTTTGATACTTGACTGCCCAAAACTGTATTTACAAACCTCTAAACTCTAATCTAAAGATTCAAATCAAAAACTCTACACAAACAACCTAAATACAAGATGAATATAGTTCTACACTATCCAATGAGCATGAACACAGTGCTAAATCAACAAATACAGTGCCAACAAGATCATTGTTTCTCAAAATGCACGGGCATATACAAAAAATTGCAGAATTCTACTCACTATCCTCTATTTCTTCACAACAAAATTTGTTTACAATGATCTAACTAACTGCCTACAAGCCAATACCTCCATTTTTATGCCTTTACCATGATTAAAGGGGAGTTGCTCAACTCCATATCCCTGATTTCAGGGAATCCAAACTAATTGAATTGCATGCAACCTAACAATGTTGCCATGCACTTTTGCAATATTCTTGCAACTCCTTCCATCCTCCTGTATTTTAGGATCACTAACTCCTTGTGTCTGAGCTAACAACCCCTTAACTGACCTTTAGCATCTCCAAACAATGAGGATGTGGCTTTAACACATACTAAATGCTTTATAACTTAACATATGCTGTCCAAAGTTTAATAAAGCAAAATTTAATATTAATGATGACCTAATGAAGATTTTAGTCCTAATGACTAACTCTTCACACACAAATGCAAGACCTTCTAAAGTCCAACCCAAACTCACAAGCATATTAACATCCCTGACTTGGCTAAGGTCAATACAAGCCAAAATTTGCTCACAACAAATTGGAGTTAAGCCAAGGTGCTCCTGCACCATCCTCCCTAAAACAGAAAAATTCAATCCATCCTTGGATTTAGCAAGTTGATATCAATGCCCAACTTCTTAAACTCTGCCTCCTTGATCCACACTGCATCTGCATCAGGTTGACCCTGCCTCTTGATCAAATGTTCTTTATATTCTTTGGTCCTAGTTTGTTTGTAGACCCTGGTATCCAAGATCTTATTAGCTTGTTTGACTGTGATAGGGGGCAGTTTGAGATCTTCCACATCTTGACTGACTTCTTGGAAGGTCTGATCCATGTTGATTGGTGGTCCTTTGTAGTGTACAAGATCTGCAACATTAAAAACAGGGGACAGTCCACTGTCATCTGGCAATTGCACCTTGAAAGCATTGTTGCCATACTTCTCCAAGATAGGACAGGGACCTATTCTCTTCATTTGCAGCTTATGAGGAACCCCCTTCTGCAATCTAGCCTTGTTCAAATGGACCATCACTAAGTCTCCCACATTGAATTGGACTTCTCTCCTATGCTCATCCACCTTAATCTTATGCTTCATGGTATTTTCTGCCAAGGTTAAATTTCTGACTGTCTCATGAATCTCCTGCATTGCACAAGCAAAGTCATCAGCATATCCACTTCCCTTGACTCCATCCTTCAGCTCTCTCAGTTCATAAACACCTCTAGGGTGCAGTCCATAGACAATTTCAAAGGGACTCTTCCCTGTGGATCTATTCACTGTATCATTATAGGCATATTCAGCCTGCCCAATAATCTGATCCCATTGTTGACCATATTCCTTAGTCAAGCATCTTAAAAGGTTTCCAAGTGTCCTATTAACCACTTCGGTCTAACCATCAGTTTGGGGATGGTATGCAGATCCAAAGGACAAATTGGTGCCCATCCTTTGCCAAAGAGTCTTCCAAAAATGACTCATAAACTTGGTATCTCTGTCTGATACAATGCTGATTGGTAAGCCATGAATCCTAACTATCTCCTTAAAGAAAAGAGAGGCTATTTGACTGGCATCATTGGTTGTTTTGCATGGTACAAAGTGAGCCATCTTGCTAAATCTGTCTACAACAACATACACACTATCCATACCTTGCTTTGTCTTGGGTAAACCAACTACAAAGTCCATGCTCAAGCATTCCCATGGCCTAGAAGGGATAGGCAGTGGCTGGTATAGGCCTGCATTTGAAGAAGTGCCTTTTGCCTTTTGACACACTAAACAACTCTCTACATACTTCCTGATATCTAAGTTCATCCTAGGCCAAAAATAAAACCTTTGAACCAGTTCCTGAGTTTTGGTGATCCCAAAATGACCACTCAATGCACCATTATGCTTTTCTTGTATTAAGTTCTCCCTAATTGAACCTCTAGGAACACAAAGCTGATTCCCTTTAAACAATAAATCACTTTGCAAGGTATATTCAGCATATTTGCTATGGAAATGGTTCTTATACTCAAGACATACCTTATAAATATCTGCAAAGTCTTCATCATCTGCATATAGATCTTTGAAGTGATCTATTCCCATGCTCTTCAACTGAATTTCTTGAATTGTGAGGACTCTTTTGCTCAATGCATCACCACTTTGTTGAGAGCTCCTTTCTTGTGCTTGATATTGAAGGTGTAAGCTTGCAAGTACTCCACCCATTTCATGTGCCTGTGACTCAACTTCTCTTGTGAATTCAGAAAACCGGTGCTTGATTGTCTGAGTACACAATGAATTCCTTGGGAAGCAAGTAGTGCCTCCACTTCCTTAGTGCTTGGACCAATGCATACATCTCAAGGTCATAAGAAGAGTACTTCTTCTTGGCTTCACTTAGCTTCTCTGAATGAAAAGCCACCGGTCTACCCTCTTGGCTGAGAACAGCTCCAATAGCTACATTGCTTGCATCACATTCAATGGTGAATAGCTTCTCAAAGCTTGGCAACACCAAAACAGGTTGGGTAGCTATCTTTTCCTTCAGCAACTCAAAACTCTTGTTAGCTTGCTCATTCCACACAAACTTAGTTTTCATTCCTCCTTTAATGGTATCCAACATAGGAGCACAAATTGCACTAAACTGTTTGATGAATTTTCTATAATACTGAGCAAGACCATGGAAGCTTCTTACCTCTGTTGCTGTCTTTGGAGTAGGCCAATTGAGAATGGCTTCTACCTTGCTGCTGTCCATCTTCAAGTTGCCATGTGATAGCACAAATCCAAGGTACACCAGCTCTGTTTTGATGAACTCACACTTTTCCAGATTGATCTTCAGCTTCTCCTCCTGCAGCTTCTTGAAAATCAACTCAATATGTTGGAGGTGCTCTTCTCTTGTTCTGCTATAGATTAGTATATCATCAAGATACACTACTACAAACTTGCCAATGTAGTCCTTGAGGATTTCATTCATGAGTCTCATGAATGTGGAGGGGGCATTAGACAATCCAAATGGCATTACTAGCCACTCATAGAGACCCTCATTAGTTTTGAAGGCTGTTTTCCACTCATCACCCTCATGTATTCTAATTTGGTGATAACCACTCTTTAAATCTATCTTGGTATAGTACCTAGCTTCACCTAGACAATCCATGAGATCTTCAATCCTAGGGATGGGAAACCTATACCTGATGGTTATCTTGTTTATTGCCCTGGAATCAGTGCAGAGCCTCCATTCTCCTCCTTTCTTAGGTGCTAAGACAGTGGGTACTGCACATGGACTAATGCTTTTCCTAATGAGACCTTGGTCAAGTAGTTCTTGAATCTGCCTGGCTATTTCCTCATTTTGTTGGGGTGTCATCTTGTAGGCTGCTTTGTTTGGAAGGGTGGCTCCTGGTATCAAGTCTATCCTATGAATTATGGCTCTTTTAGGAGGTAAGGTTGCTGGTTGACCACTACTTACAATACTTTCATAGGTCTACAACAAGTCTTGTATCTCCTTGGGTAACTTTTGCTTTTCAGCTGCTTTCTCTTTGATCACCTCTCTTGGCTTTATCATCACTACATAGCCAACTCCTTCTCCTTCTTCCAAAGCTCTTAAGAACTCTTTTTCACTCACCATTAGCAGCTTAGAACCTGTTGTCTGCACCTCTGTATCTTCTAGCAAAGATTGAATTTTGTAGGTCACCTTATCTTTCTTAAAGGTATAGGAGTTCCTTGCTCCATCATGCACAACTTGGTGGTCAAATTGCCAAGGTCTACCTAGGAGCAAGTGGCATGCATCCATAGGTAACACATCACACAAAACTTTGTCTTTGTACTTTCCAATTGAGAACTCCACCCATGCTTGTTCATTCACCAAGACATGCTGACCCTTATTGAGCCATGTGACCTTATAAGGATTATTGTGAGGTATCCTTGTCAATTTCAGTTTGCTGACTGCCTCCTCTAACATAATATTGTCAGTTGAACCTGAGTCTATAATGACCTTACACACCTTCCCCATCATCTTGCATCTTATCCTAAACAAGGACCTTCTTTGGCTAGGCTCTTCTTTGACTGGTTCTTTGATCAAAGTCCTCCTCATCATGAGATTCTCACCTTCCTCTGAGTTCAATGGTACTTCTGATTGTTTATTTGCTGCAGTTGTCTCATCTTGAATCAGATTAGTCCTCTTATCTCCTCCATGAGAAGTACTACCCTTCTCTGGACATCTATAAGCCGGGTGTCCCAATTGGTTGCAATGGTAACATTTCATGTTGGTGAAGTAGCTGCCTCTTCCTTGTCCACCACTTCTTCCTCTGGAGCTGAAACCTCTTCCTCTACCACCTCTACTAGAACTTCCTTCTTGCTGTTCAAAAAATCTGATTTCTCCTTGGGCCCTTGGTTCTGAGCTTCTTCCACTATAACTTCCTCTTTGTCCTCTGCTGTCTTTCCCTTTACCTCTACCTTTAGGGTTTTGTTCCTGCTTCTTTTTGCCTTTCTCCTCTATTTTTAAAGCCATTTGATAGCATTGGCAGACTGTTTTGAAGTTTACTAAGCTCATGTCCTCTTGGATAGACCACTTGAGCCCATTCAAATACCTTGCTAACTTGATACTCTCTTCTTCAACCACTTTTGATCTAAGGCACAATTTTTGAAACTCCTCAGTATATGTTTGGACATCCATATCTTTTTGCCTCAGATTGTGTCTTCTCCTGTGCTAACTAGACTTCATAATCATCAGGGAGATAGGTCTGCCTTATCTTAGTCACCATTCCTCTCCATGAAACTATGGGACCTTTGCCTTCTTTCTCTCTTTCTGATTGTACAAACTTCCACCATGTGAGAGCTGCTCCTCTCAACCTTGACTTGGCCACCTTTACCTTTTGGGCCTCTGTTATGCCATCACACTCAAAGTGATTCTCAATGCTCTCAATCCAGTCTACAACTGAATCAGGGTCCATTTGTCCACTGAAAAGTGGCACACCCTCCATTGCTTTACCACTCAAGGCCTGCAATGCCTTCAAGAATGGTTCCTCTACAAGAACAGGATCAGGCTTTGGAGCTTCCTCCTCCAAATCCTCTTCTTTTTCCTTGGCTTCCTTTTCTTCTTTCTTCTTTATCTTGTCCTTCACATTATCTGTTGTCTCATGGACTTCATCCAAGAGTTTCTCCATTTGAGATATCCTTTCTCTGAGCAACTGGTTGTCTTCCTCTTGCTCTTCTACCTTTTTGGCCAACTCTGCATTTGTCACCATGGTTTCTTCCTCTGGTGTATTCTCTCCTACTGACTCAGTGGATTGGCTCATTAATCACAAGCCTTGAATCTAACTCTAAGCTCTGATACCAATATGGTGTAATAAAAACTTCAAAGGTTGCTTGCATTGCCTTCTAGGAGACTTTCCACTGTCTCCTGCCTGGAACCTGCTACCAAGGGTTCTTGTTGAGCTTAAAAGACTGCTCGAGTCCTGCTCCAACTCTTCTCAGAGAGCTTTCAACCTTGTGCTTTACCTTTGAAGATTCAACACCATTTGAAATTACTAATCTCCTTTCAACACCTAGAAGAGTCTAGATGCTAACTTCAACACCATGCTTGAGCTACTTGCAGGGGAGTTGGAAACACTGATTTGATGCATTTCATAACCACTTGAAGCCATCTCGGAGGTTCTTCAATCACCACTCCTACCGATCTCAAAAGGTTGCCTTTGGAGAGGGCTATTCCTTGTAGCCCTTACCAGTCAGTATTTTGACTTTTCCTCTCAAAATTGTCAAACAACCTATCAATACAAATGCACTTCCTAACACCATTTTCAGTCCTTTAAATCTCCACAAGGTGTTAGACCTCTGCTCCAACCGTACGGTGGTTTCCAACACTCTTGGAGAGTAGGGCTAATTCCCCTAAAATCTAGGGTTTCACTGGTCTTTGCTACAAATCTACCTTCAAATGTTGGTTTGCTGCTTCAACCCTATTGGCATGTGAGAATCTCATCTAATCCCACCTGGAACCGTACGGATTCTGTACAGTGCTTCTATTCCCCTGCCTATTCTCTTGTCTTCTCTCTACCAAACTCCTAACCGGGTAATAAGAGCTCGCCTAGGGTTTGGTTTTCCATATGCTAGCTTCATCCCACATATTTCCTAATACTAAGTATTTACAATGGACTGGCTCCCCTATCATTTCAATCCGGTCTCAGGGTAATCCTGTGGTTGGATTTTATGGGGGAGCCATTTTTGATACTTGACTGCCCAAAACTGTATTTACAAACCTCTAAACTCTAATCTAAAGATTCAAATCAAAAACTCTACACAAACAACCTAAATACAAGATGAATATAGTTCTACACTATCCAATGAGCATGAACACAGTGCTAAATCAACAAATACAGTGCCAACAAGATCACTGTTTCTCAAAATGCACGGGCATATACAAAAAATTGCAGAATTCTACTCACTATCCTCTATTTCTTCACAACAAAATTTGTTTACAATGATCTAACTAACTGCCTACAAGCCAATACCTCCATTTTTATGCCTTTACCATGATTAAAGGGGAGTTGCTCGACTCCATATCCCTGATTTCAGGGAATCCAAACTAATTGAATTGCATGCAACCTAACAATGTTGCCATGCACTTTTGCAATATTCTTGCAACTCCTTCCATCCTCCTGTATTTTAGGATCACTAACTCCTTGTGTCCGAGCTAACAACCCCTTAACTGACCTTTAGCATCTCCAAACAATGAGGATGTGGCTTTAACACATACTAAATGCTTTATAACTTAACATATGCTGTCCAAAGTTTAATAAAGCAAAATTTAATACTAATGATGACCTAATGAAGATTTTAGTCCTAATGACTAACTCTTCACACACAAATGCAAGACCTTCTAAGGTCCAACCCAAACTCACAAGCATATTAACATCCCTGACTTGGCTAAGGTCAGTATAAGCCAAAATTTGCTCACAACAAATTGGAGTTAAGCCAAGGTGCTCTTTGCATTGCCTTACATCCAATTCTTATTCTTGAAAATGGTTTGTGGGAGAATGGATTTATAGATTTTAGATGAGATTAGATTTTTACACTTGAGTGACGTGGTTTATTCATATGCCAGAGAGAATTAGAGGTTAGCAAGTGGCATTATGTAATTGGTTAACATTATTAAGACAGAGATTGAGATGAAATAGAGGAAATTAAAAAGCATATTTTTTTAGCCTTGTGCAAAATTGACTTGATTTATTTAAAAAAAGTGGTGGAATAATGTACGAATGACTAATTAGTTTTGTAACCCTATTTTTTTTATTTAACTAATGAAGAGGGGAATTTTACAATGTTGGGGGAATGATTGATTTAATCAAATAAATGTGACTTTATTCAATTCAATGTTTGAAAGTTTAGAAGAAAGAGTAGATTGGTTAAATTTAATTAATTAAATAAAAATAATCTTAAAGGAAGGATTGAATTGAAATAAATAGTGTTTATTTAATTAATGTTCATATAAGATCTATGGGATAATCATGGTATGATGATAGGAAAAATGTACGAATGCATTATAGGTGTCTATATTTTATCCCCCTTTGAGATTATTGAAATGAGAGAGAAAAAATGAGTTTTCTCTCGAATTAAAATTCAGTAATTCACATTACACACTAAATCTATTACATAATATTGCCTTTATAGGGCCATTATTCCCCTATAAAACTAGTTACAGGAATATAACTACCAAAATCAAATTTATTTTTTAAATTAACAATAGCATGTTAATTTATTTATTTAAATATTTTATTTAACTATTTTATGTCATGTACTAAATTCTAACACCCCCCTTAGTACTGACATAGAGGAAAACTAGAACTTATAAACCATAACTACTCAAAACAAATCTCCGAATTGCCTCTTTGGCTCTAATTTGAGACCAATTTTTTTCCTGTCTAGCATATATTTGATAATGAGCACTCCCAACGAAAAAGATATGGCGATGACTTCCAACATTAGGAATAATTGCAAGCCAACCATGTGAATTGTGTCATTTACTTGCAAACCAAACTGATGGTGATGACAAATGGAATATTCCACTCATCTCGACTCAGAAAGAAACAAAAAGCATCATAACTCTACCGTCCTGGAACATAAATAAAAGCCCAGAAATCATCATTGTGGATGATAGCATCAGTAGCAGATATATTCATACACTCGGCTTAAGAGATACAGAGGCTTGATACTCCTTTACCACATGATATAAACCAACCCAATGAATATTTAAATAGCAACATATATATTTCAATGCCAGTCAACATAGATAAATCAATGACTCCAAAAATATAGGATACAACCTGTGCACACAAGTATTCATGATGACAACATAATAATTAATATTTCCATAATGATGCATCGAATTTAATCCAACCTCAAGCACCTGGCTTCAATATAATATCAATATTGCACTACCCATGTCATCCTTCAAACATAATCAATTAAAAATTTAACATCTCACCGCATGTGCCATGTATAATACGTTCCAATCCAAGACAAATAAACATTGCAAATGATAAATTAATCACATGGTTAGGTTTCTGTCCACACTTCTGCAATAGATTGGGGGATATATAAATTTTAAATTTTAAATTTTTGGAATGGCAACAATGAATAGAGTGAAGTGATAAACACTGGAAAGAATGAACACGGTGGAGAGAAAGACAAGAAATGCAGATGAATGATGGAGTCAAAAAGGGTTTTACACATGGTCTACATTGCTCACCTATTGACAAATGCAAGAATGGTAGAAAAAAATAGCAATTGTACATGGTCTTCACTGCAGTACCATTGTAAACACCATTGTGAGAAAAGAAAATGAATGGAGAGAGATCAGAGAGAGGTCCAAGAAGAAACTTGCTTTGATACCATATTTATATGAGAGATAAAAAACAAGATTGCTCTTTAATTAAAATTTAGTCATTCAAATTACATGCACTAAATCTATTACATAATATGCCTTTATAAGGCTATTATTCTCATATAAAAATATGACGTAGAAAATTGGACACTCTTGAGAAAAGAGACAATTTCACAATTAATTTAGACCTACTTTTGAGTAATTTTTCATTATTCATTCTTCAAAAAAACATTTATAGGCCCCTAAGACCATTATTTTTGATCTAGAGGCCTGTTCCCCTTGAGAAATCATCTAAATCCTAACAAAAGCCACTCAATTCATTCATATCCCGAAAACCCACCTTCAAAAACCACAAGTGGGACCCATTCGCCACCTTGGATGAATGAGTCTCCTCTGGTGGGACCCATTCACCAAGGGTGGCGAATGAGTCCCTTTTGGGAAATTTCACTTTTGAGTGGGAATTCAATTAATTCAACTTAATTTTTCAATGGATGTTGGCCTCTTAGGTCTAAATAATAAGAAAATTAGGTGTTGATGCCTATAAATACTCATTTTAGGTATTTTTTCATATCTTTTAGACATTTTTACAAAGAAATTTCAAAAGTTAAGTTTTAGGAGTCTTCCAAAACAAGTTTTATTTGCATTTTTTATAGAAAATTTGAAGCTTTAGGACAACAAACTAGGGTTTTTGTAGGTCTTCAAGCTCTCTTCTTGATCAATATTCAATATTTCAAAGATTTGTTGATGGATTCCTATGATGAATCATGGAGAAATCTAGGTTGACGAGATGCAACTAGCCATCAAATCACACCTAAAGACTTGTTTTCAAAGTGATTCCATCTTCCATCTTCTCTCTATCTTCAAACTTAAGGTTTTGCATTAATTTTGCATGTAATTTATATCTATTTGATATGTTGTAGGGTTTCTAGGGTTGAAGTATTGCATCATTCAAATCACATTTGCACATCTTATTCTAGCACAATAAAATCAAGTTTTGACATACTTCATATTTCCCTAGTCTTTAACACACTTAAGGCTAGGGTTTTATGCATATTTTTGTCCATTGAAGGTTTAATTACCTAACTAGGGGTTTGACCAAGGTAAAACGCCAATTAGACAACCAATTTTAAGCTATTTTGTAGGAATTTTCTAAGATCCCGATTTTGGTTTCCATCAAGAAGTGTTGTACACGTGACATTATGCAGGTATGAGATATGAGTTGGTAGAAAATTGAAAGTGGACTGATTCACCATGGATGGCGAATGAGTCCCTCATGAGGTGACTTTCAAAGTTAGATGAAGATCTAGATGCCTAATGAGTAGAAACTAGTTTTTGGGTAGAAAACCCTATCCTGGGACTGATTTGCCAAGGGTGGCAAATGAGTCCAAGTCAACATAAAAGTCAAATTTACCATATTTTTAGAGTGCTTTCCAGTCTTCATCAGTCTCATAGGTGCACACATTCTGAATTATAGCTTTCTTTTTGGTCCTTTTTTCAGTTTTGTTCATCTTTTTAGGCTTTTTGCAAACGTTGTTGTGTTTTTAAACATTGCATATTTCATTAATTTTGCAGTCATAATCAATCAATTTCATAAATTAGTTGCACTTAGATCATTTCATTTAGCCTTAATTACATCATACAATCCTTTATTTGAGTGAGCCACTTCAATTTTGGGGTTCTATCTCTCTCCTTTTAGGTGAAAAACCCTAAGAGTGTAAGAAAAGCACATAGTCAACCGCAAAATTGATGGTTCATTTTGGTGAATCTGCAATTGAACATTATATCTTTCTGATTTAAATTTTCATTCACATCCTAGGACTCCATTGCATTATATTTTTCATATTTTTTACATCCTTGGGGCTTCTTAAAATTACATTACTGAAACTATCATTTAGAGATCATTATTACATTGCATTTTATCAAATCATTCCAAAATTTTGGATTTTCAGTTTTTAGTTGCACTGTACAGACTTGAACACATTCAAAAAAGTCAAAAAATCAGAAAAAACTTAAAAATACCTATCCTGAGACTCATTCGCCACCTTGGGCAAATCAGTCCCAATGCATTTTTGGCATTAGTGTTTTTAAGAATTCAGTTTCTTATTTTTCACATTTCTATTTTTTATAATTCCTTTTCTATTTTAGTTCAGTTACTTTCTATTATATTTAAATAATTTTCATAAAGCATCAATTCCTTTCATGTCATTTATGGATAGTCTTATATTTTTGTATGTTTGCTTTTCAACATTAGTTCGTAGTTCTTTTAAATCAGATTCATCAATACATAAAACCGACAAAAAACCACAAACAAAAAACCAACCTTTCAAACAAATGATTCTATTTAGAAATACCATCTCATCCAAGCCTCTTAGTAGTGATTATGTAGACAAGTTAGATGAAGTTCTTTAGGAATTTATCTCGCTCACTTCATCCTCTAAAGCTTTCCATGAGAAACCTCAACCCATTGATGATAACCTATCCCTCAAACCTTTTAGTCATGATGACTATGACTTTTTAGATGAAGCCCTTTAGGACTTCATCTCGTCTACATCATCCACTAAGGTTTGTTATGACCAACCCACAACAAAGAACATTATTGTCTCTAAAGTTTACTATGTGCAACCTAAAAAACTTAACGATACATTACCCCTCAAACCTTTTAGTTGTAATGACCTTAATATGTTAGATGAAGCCCTCCAGGACTTCATCTCATCTAAGTCATCCATTAAGGTTTGTTGTGAGCAATATAAAACTAAGGAAGTTAATGTGATTCAACCTCAACTCATTCTTTACCCATCCTCACATAAACTTCATCCTTCCAATAAACCTGAGTTCACTCTTTACCCACCTAAAACTAATGTGTTGCAACAATCCAATAATATTACTATTGCTCATACATATAATACTCGAAACAATCTGCAACCACCACAACCAACCCTACCCTCTTTACCTTTACCTAATCCACCTAGTGCTCCTCGTTTTCCCTCACACACAAAGGAGTGTGATCTTGTTGAAAAACTAAAGAATACTCTTGCAAAGATTTCCCTTTAGGATTTACTTCAAAATTCACTAAAATACCACACTATCCTTCAAATAGCCTTACAACACATTGCGGTTCCTCCTGGTACAAATCCAAATGATGTGGAAACTTTAATACATGGAATGAATAAAGTTAATCTTGACATTACTTTCCATCAACATGAGCTCCCTCCTTTAGAGTTGCAAAAAAAAAAGAAGCCTTTATGATAAGTGCTCAATTCAATTGAATAGGTATCAAAAGAACCCTCATTGATAATGGTTTTTCCCTTAATGTGTGTAGTGTGAATCTCCTTGATAGATTGTGTGTTGAAAAATCACAAATAATACCCGATTCCTTATCCATTCGGGGATTTGACAATACAACAAAGCAACTGCTCGATGTAATCACTTTTCCTATTACAGTTGGGGTGGCTACTATGCAAAATTCTATTCATGTCATGCCTTATGATCTTTCATATAATCTTCTTTTAGGCAGACCATGGATTCATGGGATGAATGTAGTTCCTTCGACCCTTCATCATATAATGAAATATGTCTATAAAGTTTCTTAAACCTTGAAAAAGGAACCACAAGTCCTCTAAATACATTATTTCCAACATCTAATATAGAACCTCTTGAAATTGAATAATAAAATGAGGAATCAATGTCTAAATTATTTATTGATGATTGGGGATCCTTAGAATTCACACCTTCATTTATGGGAAAATACATAGTCACGTAAAATTAAGATGAGAAACAAGGAAAACCAACCATCCTGTCAACTTAGAACTATAAAAAATCTTCTCAAACATCTATCTCCTCTACTTTGGAAGAAAACACAATGTATACAACAAATTTTGATGCTTGATAGAAATTATCAATCTCTTCCTAATCTGAAAGAAATGGAAAGACTTTATGGCAAAGGCTATGAACTTGTGAAACAATTGGGATATATTGGAAAATGATGCAAAAATCATGAACAAGGTATTCATGTTCCTATAGAACCTAATACACAAGAGACAAAAACTGGGTTGGGATATTGTTTTTCTAAAATGACAAAAGCTACTTAATGACCATCTTTGAATATCAACACTATTACATGTCAACCAAAACACAAACTAATAATCAAACATCCTAAATTACTTGATATGAGCTTATCACCATCATGGCAGTATGTTGACAGTGATGGAACTCTAAAAAAAATGTTAGGAGTTTATGATAACACATCATCTACTACTCCCATGAAACAGGTTACTTGTGCTGTGATAATTACGAAGCAAAATGATAGTGATATCATTGAAGAACCATATGATTCCAAAGTTCCTAAATCTAATGCACTCCCTTTAGGAGATACACTTGATGTGCCAATGGACATCGATGATAATGAAAAATTTATTAAGATTGGGAAGTGCTTTGACAAAGAAGAACAAGAGTATACTACAACTTTACTTCATGATTTTCCTAAAATTTTTGCTTGGAAATACTCTGATATGCCAGGAATTGACCCAAAAATTGTGACACACAACATTGTTCTCGCTAAAAATGCTAAACCTGTTCACCAAAATATACAAAAAAGGCACCCTAACATAGCCTTGCATGTTAAAGCGGAGCTTGAAAAATTCCTTGATGCGGGATTCATTCGCCCTATTGATTATTCTCCTTGGATCTCAAACATTGTCGTAGTTGCTAAACTCGATAATCGTATTAGGGTATGCACCATTTTTTTGGGATTTGAATAAAGCCTCTTTAAAAGATGACTTTCTGCTTCCTAATATAGACATGATTTTGGATTCAACTGCTAGACATGCTTTGTTGTCATTCATGGATGGATTTTTTAGTTATAATCAAATCCTTATCAATCCTCAAGATCAATACAAAACTGCATTTACAACTTTTTGAGGAACATTTGCTAATTTGTGATGCCTTTTGGTTTAAAGAATGCCAACACAACTTATCAAAGAGAAATGACCTTGATATTTCATGATTACATATATAAAATATTAGAAGATTATGTTGATGACATCCTTGCTAAATCCTTAACATGACAAGATAATGTGCATGTTCTTTAGAAAATCTTTGAATGAATACGCAAATATAATATGAGATTAAATCCAAAAAAGTGTCTTTGGTGTAGATAGTGGTAAACTTTGGGATTTTTCATATCTCATAGAGGCATTGATGCCATTATTAGCATGCCACCTCCTAAGAACCTTTCTCAATTGTGTATGTTACAAGGCTGAATTCAAGCTATCCGTCATTTTGTTGCATCTTTAGCCGATTGCACATTACCCTTCACACATCTTCTTAAAAAGGATGTACCTTTGGATTGGGACGAGGATTGTAAATAAGATTTTGAGAGTTTAAAGGAATACCTCGCAGCTCCACCTGTTGTACAACCCGTCATGCCAAACAAACCATTTAGCTTGTATATAGCCGCATCAGCCCATGCTCTTGCAAAATTGTTGGCTCAACAAGACTATCATGAAAAAGAACATCTTGTTTATTAAATTAGTCAAAATTTAATTGATTATGAAACTTAATATTCACCAATTGAAAAACAATTCCTAGCTCTTGTATTTGCTACTAGTAAGTTGCAACATTATTTACTAAATGTTGAAATACAAGTCAACAAAATTTGATCCTCTCCAACATCTTTTCAACAAAACATACCTTTCTAGACACTTAGCTAAGTGGGTGATGTTGTTAACTAAGTTTGACCTTATGTTTGTCTCAGAAAAAGAAATCACTAAGCAACAGTTGCAGAATCGACTCACCTCATGGTACAGTTCATCACGTGCCACTTGCTCTCGAAGATCATCTAGTCACAAAGGTGTGTAATCTCGTGTACTCAGAATCTTCTTGTCTCCCTCGTCACTCTCAAGCTACAAGAAGGTAAAATTCAATAGTAAGTGAAAAAATAATTTCTTCTACGTCTTTTAACATATTTTCATCACTTTTACTCGTATGCATTAAATTAGGGTTATTTTCTCCTAAGAAAACATCTTTCCTTCACAACATAGCAGGAGATAGTGAACCCCATTTTTGACGCTGTTTGATGCGTTGGAATCATGATTCCACACTCAACATCATCAATCATATATTGTTATGTGGCATGGTACTTGGAAATTCCCTATGACCAGTATGATGTTCTTTATTCGACGTGGCTAGATTGCTACCTTGATTCCACCTCTATAAAGCAAGCAAAATCAAGGGGGGGCATACATCTACCCTCGAATTGGATTCATAGGAGTTAGATTAAAGGATTTTTGAATAATTAACGAACTCGTGTTGTAGGATGTGGTT
The DNA here is from genome assembly GCA_007258455.2 of Sequoia sempervirens. Taxonomy (NCBI): domain Eukaryota; kingdom Viridiplantae; phylum Streptophyta; class Pinopsida; order Cupressales; family Cupressaceae; genus Sequoia; species Sequoia sempervirens. The sequence continues at coordinate 196,412,116 of VDFB02000017.1, forward strand.
CCTAATGTTGTGGTTTTGTAGATAACTACATTGGGGGCTTCATTCTCCTGTCTTTTGAATGAGTATCCTTTTATGCAATAAAATGCACAGTTTAAAGTCCTTTAGCTTACATATGCACGTAGAGTCATATGGGTGCTAAAGTTGGGGATAAATTTGGTGTAGAAAATTGGACACTCTTGAGAAAAGAGACAATTTCATGGTTAATTTAGACCTACTTTTGAGTACCCCTGCATTATTCATTCTTCAAAACAACATTTATAGGCCCCTAAGACCCATTTTTTTTTATCTAGAGGCCTGTTTCACTTGAGAAATCATCTAAATCCCAACAAACAACACTCAATTCATTCATATCCCGAAAACCCACCTTTAAAAACCACTAGTGGAACCCATTCGCCACTTTGGGCGAATGAGTCCCCTCTGGTGGGACCCATTCACCAAGGGTTGCAAATGAGTCCCTTTTGAGGGAAATTTCAATTTTGAGCAGGAATTCAATTAATTCAACTTAATTTTTCAGTGGTTGACGGCCTCTTAATTCTAAATAATGGGAAAATTAGGTGTTGATGCCTATAAATACTCATTTTAGGTTATTTTTCACATCTTTTGGTCATTTTTTACAAAGCAATTTCAAAAGTTAAGTTTTAGGAGTCTCCCACAACAAGTTTTGTTTGCATTTTCTACAAAAACGTTAAAGCTTTAGAACAAAAAACTAGGGTTTTTTAGGTCTTCAAGCTCACTTCTTGATCAAGATTCAACATTGCAAAGAGTTGTTGATGGATGCCTATGGTGAATCATGGAGAAATCTAGGTTGAGGAGATGCATCTAGCCATCAAATCACACCTAAAGACTTGTTTTCAAAGTGATTCCATCTTCCATCTTCTCTCTATCTTCAGACTTAAGGTTTTGCATTAATTTTGCATGTCATTTACATATATTTGATATTTTTTAGGGTTTCTAGGGTTGAAGTATTACATCATTCAAATCACATTTGTACATCTTATTCTAGCACAATAGAATAGGGTTTTGACATACTTTAGATTTCCCTAGTCTTTAACATAGTTAAGGCTAGGGTTTTATGTAGATTTTTGTCCATTCAAGGTTTGATTACCTAACTAGGGGTTTGAACAAGGAAAACCCCCCATTAGAAAACCAATTTTAAGCTATTTTGTAGGAATTTTCTGAGATCCCGATTCGGGTTTCCATTAAGAAGTGTTGTACAAGTGACAAGGTGCAAGTATGAGATATGATTTTGCAAAAAATTTAAAGTGGACTGATTTTCCATGGATTGAAAATGAGTCCCTTATGAGGTGACTTTTAGAGTTAGATGCAGATCCAGATACCCAGTTAGCAGAAACCAGTTTTTGGGTAGAAAACCCTGCCTTGGGGCTGATTCGCCCAGGGCGGTGAATGAGTCCCAGGCAACATAAAATTTAAATTTACCATATTTGGAGAGTGCTTTCTAGTCTTCATCAGTCTCACAGGTGCACACATTTTAAATTATAGCTTTCTGTTTAGTCCTTTTTTGCATTTTTGTTCATCTTTTTAGGCTTTTTGTAAACGTCACTATGTTTTCAAACATTGCATATTTCATTAGTTTTGCATTCATAATTAGTCAATTTCACAACTTATTTGCACTTAGATCATTTTATTTAGCCTTAGTTACATCATACAATCCTTTATTTGAGTGATCCACTTCAATTTTAGGGTTCTATTTCTCTCCTTCTAGGTGAAAAACCCTAAGAGTGTATGAGAAGCACATAGTCAACCACAAAATTGATGGCTCAAAAACTAGTTATGGGAATATAGATACCAAAACCTAATTTATTTATTAAATTAACAATAGCGTGTTAATTTATTAATTAATTTATTTAAATATTTAATGTCAAGTACTAAATTCTAAAAGAGATGACATTTTGACTAGAAGAATTTCAAACAAAATAGATATAGGCACATAATGCACATAAACAACTACACTAATGAATTCATGAATCAGGATTATGATTGTAATTATCTAGAAAAAATATGTGCATGTCTTGATTTTGAATCCAAGTTTAATTTTAGGTTTGCAATCAAGTGCAACTGTATCCAAATTTAATTTATTGTAGCTCTCAATGTACATAGCCAATCATGACTTGCTACATTTGAACTCAACACATGCATGCACATTTTTGTTACCAACCCTGAAACATTTCTTGGGTTATATAAGCTATTAAAATGAAAAAATAATTTTGCACATACCCAAAACTAACTAATTATGTAACTAAAACACAAAAAATAATAAGTTTGCATATGTAGCATTTATAAAATCTTGAAATATGTAGGAACAAATTTATCAAACAACTAAAAGATAAATTCTATGGAGTAAATAAACTTATGAAATTTGAATAAAAGTGGCTATAATCATTTTGAACCCCCCATAGGAATCAAGGATCACTTGCAAACAAAAAAACCAACCGCATAAGAGAGAAGAAATATAAATTGTATAATTGACATAGAATTGATTAGATCAACAAAAATTGGTACAACAAATTATTCAGGTACAAATAAGAGAATTATATGACAAGAATATACTAAGAAGTTTAGAAATTTGCTCCATTTTTGTTTATAGATTGGGGCTTAATCATGAGTTTGAGTTTACAAGAACCTTTCAAATTAAATAAATTATGCCTAGACATGAGTTGGTGATTAAAATGTGCTTAACTAGGAATTTATGATCCATGGGCCAAAATCAATTGAGAACTAGTAGTAATATGTGTTTGATCTTGTAGTGATACACATAGAAGTGGGTGGGGAACTCTAGGTGTATTCATGTGGCACTATGGAGTTTATAGAATTTAGAGAAGAAGATATTATAATGCTTTATGGTCTAGGGTAGTTAACATATGATATGGTTGAACATGATGATGTAGCATAAAAAATTGTCACCCTTGACAATTTCACACTAGGTTTTGCTCCCCCTATGTGCTTCAACCTAATTATACATTTAATTTCTTGTTTTATGAATATCTTCAAAAATTCAAATGATGAGAAATGAAAATAATCATTTAATATTTTCCCTCGACACTTTAGACCTCAAAAGGGATAGGTTTAGTCTAGGGCCGTCACACCCTTGAGAAACCCTTTTGGGCCCAAATTCAAATACGTCGATGTCGGTATTTTATTATTTGAATTTCCAATTCCATTTATCAACCATCAATATTTGATTTTCAAGAAATTAGAATAATTTTATATAAATACTGGTCTTTTTCTTCTTTTGAAATTCTAATAAGATCTCAAAAATCTATTGAGAAAATTGAAGACCCTAAGACCAATCAAAAGCATTCAAGGGTAGAATTAGTAGCATTATTAAAAAAATTTCATCAATCAAGTTCAAGATTACAAGACATAAAGAAGAATGAAGAAATTTATGTGAAAACAACTATTATGATCAATCATACCAAATTATGAAGATGTATCGAGTTATCCTCTACATGCTAGTTGCAATAATCTATTATGTTTTGGGAACTAACCTTTTGCAGGTCTAATAACCATGAAGGCATCTATCAATCAAATTTTGTGGAAAATTGCATGACATCACTTCATCAAGGGTTTCAAATAAAGGTAATCTTGTCATTTTTCATTTATCATTTTAGTCAATTATTGTTTTTTTGGCCTCTATGTGACCGAGGGAATTCCCTCTCGATCATCATCATTTTCTATATGTAGAAGTAGAAATACTAAAATAGGGTTTGAATTAGGAAAGACCCTATACAACAAAACCTTTCATCCTCTTTTCATGTGTACGGATTAGATCTAGAAGTTTCAGTGAAAGACAACTATAGAAGACAAAGTGAAAATTGTAACATACTATAGACACGTAAAATGTACTGATTGAAATTACACACTTGATCCTAATTTACAAACATCATTTCAACCTAAATCACTTTCTCAAGCTTGTCATCACTCTTCATCCCTTAATTAAATAAATCATTATTTATCTGATTAAGTCATTCTCTTTTGTTAATTAAATTAATCAATTTGATTTAATTAACCCTAGGTCTCTATTTAATTAAATAATCTATTTTATTTGATTAAATCTCTAAAGTCATATTATTAAATTAAATAAATTAAATCTTTATCTAATTTAATCTAACAGTCGTCCCCTTTAGTTAAATAAATCAAAATCTTTATTTAGCTAAAGTCTAAATAATTTCCCTCTTAACTTTGATTTATTTAAATCCTAAAATCTAAGTCAAAATTGTCAAATCACCTAGAACCTCCTCTTATTTAAGCAAATCTTGATTAAGTCTAATCTTAATCCATGTCCCATCCTCTAGCTTTTTCCACTTGCACATGAAAATACATTTAATTAATTTATTAATTCCCTATTTTCTCTCAACTTGGTATCTTTAGGGGAATATTCTTCCAAATTTGAAATCCCTCCAAGTGGATTTGTCCTTCCAACAAGAAATTCATTCCTTCTAACATGTCCTTGTGCATTGAGCCAAGTGGCATTTAATTCATTCTCTTTCCCTCTAACATGTCATTTCAAAAATTTGAAATGCTACCTAATTTGATTTATTGTGCACATTCATCAAAATGTGCTCAAGCTTCTTCCATTCACATCTTGACAAGCGACACTTGCCCATTGGATGTTGAATGATCCCACATTGCTTCATTTTGATCATTTCTCCATCTTGTCTTTCTATAAATAGAAGGATTTTCTTTGTATTTGATCATCCAAAATTTGAGAAAACTTATTATACTCAATTTCATCTTCAAGCATCACCATTTTCATCCATTTTATCAAGTTTAAAGCTAGGTTATTGCAGGTTTTCTTCATGGAGCTCAATTGAATCAACAATCAACTAGATCAACCTTCATCAAATCATCACAAGTCTACATGGGAGTTGGGAAAGGGCCAATTTTCACATCAAATTGGCACCAATTCCCCCATGGGATTGAGTGTTTGCATCTTAATATAGGACTTCATTGTTTTCTTAGTTCATTATCTCCATTTTCTTTCCTATTTGAGCTTTGCAAATGAATTTCAGGGGGAATCTTAATTCTCACTTGCATTTGATCTAATATTATGTTTGTTTCTTGTGTTTGTGCAGGTCTAGGATTGGTGTTCTTCATTTGGTGCTAGAAGGAGGACATATCTCAAGATTCAATCACATTTTCTTCAAAAAATTCATTTTTTTTTGCTAACATTTGCATCCATAAGGAACTGTGCTACTACCAGTCTAGCGGTGCCATATAGCGCCACTATTAGTCCAACGGTGCCATACAATGATGCTTCAAACTGCAAACTTCCTTGCTCAGTCTTTCCCACCCAGAATTCAAATTTTCTAACTCCGCTGCTAGGTCAATTTACTGTCGTTGGCTTTTCAAATTCCAAATTGTGTCGCTGAGCAAAACTCTACCACAATCACACTCTCTGGTTTTACTACAGAACATTGTTATCTGACAAGTGACACCATATAGTACCACTGACTTTCTCAGATTGTGCCACCTGTGCAAACTGTGCCACTGAAGTGAAGTAAAAAGTGCAAATAAACTTAATTTCGATGTGTGCTTTTTCATTTTTGCTGCTTTAGATTGCTAATTGATTTTTCTAACCTCTTTTTTGCAATTCTAATCAGTTTTTGCAAGTTGGCCTAATCAAGTTGAAGGAGGAAAATGAAGTTGAAGGTTGCATTATGGCATTATTCTCTCATTATATCAAGTTTTTTTAAACACTTTTGTATTTGTTTAACACTTTTGGAGAACTTATAATCTCTCTTAAGGATTTGTTATCTTCCATGCTCTTAGGATACACTAAATTTCTTTTGGGATCTAAAAAGAACACTACAAAAGATTTCAATTTTTTCTACAAAGGGTTAAAAAGAACTTTAGGAAAATCTACTAGATTTTGTTTAAGGTTAACAATTGAACAATCAAAATCTCACTTTTCCTTTGGTGCTTTAAAATGAATCAAATCATTGCTTTGAGGATAAAATGAACATGTAATTCTTTGTCTTGTAATAATTTACCCAAAATAATGTCATCGAAAAGATGTATGTGCTTCTCTCACACCTCACAACGATCTTGAGAATCAAAAGGATTTTTGGTGATCTTGAGTTGGGTAAAGTGATTGTCTCCACATTTAATTTGGGATTAAAAATTGAACAAAACATCTTGTGAGTGTGAGTGGAACATATTGCATGTTGTTCTCTCTTTGTTTCTCAACAAAGATCAATCGAACTACAAATATGTTTTCTCGCTATTGTTTATCTTAGAGGGCCTGCCTTGTGGGAAAAAATAATCACCCAAGGGAACAACCCATCCAGAAACACACTAAAGCCAAGTGACTTCCAACTGGTATATAAATGTGGGTACTAGAACAAAGGCCAGTATCACGAGGATAGTTTCTACGAGAAGGGAAACAATGGTCTCTCCCTGCATGGATTATTCCCCATGAACAAAATTCCCGCATTAAAAATCATGTTTAGAAAAGGACAAAATCCTTGATCTATTTTTTGGTTGAAGAACGGTCATTCTGAAGCCACCCCGCACTTTTATGGCTTTTAGTAGAGATGGAAAGTATGCCATGAGGGTTTCATGGTTATTGATGCTTGGCTGCCTCATATAAGTGAGTGTCGTGGAGGGGAGCCAGTGGGGTCAAGCATCTAACCATCCGCTAAAAGTAGGCATAGCTGGACTTGTCCAAGTGGGGATTTAACAAATACAGTCTTTCATATCCATAGGGTTTTACATGTTCTTGGAAAAAAAACACATTTCTTGTTCGTAAATGATGGGAAATAAACATTCAACGTGATTATTAAATTCCAAACCCTTTAAGAAGCAAATATCATTGACAAAATTCAAGTGTTATTACTTACCCTAGGGATTCTATCCTTAGAGGTTTCTAAACATTTGGATTTATATCTCAATTTTCCTACTAAAGTCAACAATAGGAAACTTTTTCCTTAATTTCCTTAACTTCCATATAAATCATTTTGTGGGATGATAAGAAGTTAGGACATTAGACATTTAGTTTGGAAATTTAATCAAGAATTGTTTGTGGTAAAAAGAAGTCACTAAGCATAGCTAAACAATTGAACCCCACATATGTGCTTCTTCCAATAATTTCAAAAAAGATCAAAATATGGAAACCCAAGTTCAAAGCTCTCAGTCCAAAACATCATAAAAAGCATCTCTCAATGCTCTACGAATTCAAAAAAAGATTGCTTTTTGAATTTTATGGAAGAGCTTCAAGAAACAATCCCAATTTGTACTCATTTTATTATTGTCGGAATATGAGACTTTTTCAACAATTTGAGCATCTTGTATGAGAAGTAAAGTATGTTCTTCAAAATTGAGGTCTTGTAAAACAAGAGTCTTTTTAGGTACATATAGGATCAAATCCAATTCTTCATCCATATTTCAAACATCAATCAAAATAATCTCACAAAAGATTCTTGAAAATCTTGAAATCATCCTTCATGCTAGACTTTTTGGAAAATCCATGAATCAAAACATCAAATCACCTTATTTAGCTAGGTACATGTAGATGCATCCTTATCCATATGCTTAGTTGGATTATCATAAAATCATCTTGTTTAGCTAGGTATATGTAGATGCATCCTTCTCCATATGCTTAGTTAAATAAGTCATCTTGTTTGGTTAGGTGTGGGTAGATGCATCCTTCTCCCTACACTTAGTCAAATTTTCACCTTGTGAGAAATTCTATCCCATAGATAACATCCAACATCTTGGGATCTATTTTTTCATTATCCAAAATCAAAACAATCCAAATCAAGGTCAAATCAGAATCCAAGAATCCAAAATCAAAATCCAAAAAAATCCAAGAATCCAAGAATCCAAAAATTCCCAAAAGTCGAGAATCCCCTCAAGATCTTCTAAGAGTTTCATCATCCATATCATTCATCTTTCACACATTTTATCATCACCATCAATTTTATCCTTAATCATCCTAATTTTTTCTCTTTTTGTACCTAAATTTAGATCAATCAAAAGAATTAGATATTCATTTCCCATATTCTTGAAAATTGATCCCCATTTTATGGTACAAAATAGATCACAACACAAGAGGAACATGGAAGCTACCAAAGAAACATCAACTTCAAGCGATTTTATCCAAACCGCTCCCCAAATCAATCCAATTGAACCTAGAAATCCTCTAACTAATCTTCCTCTACCATGACAAAATATACAAGAGGAAGGTCAAGTGGAGGACATTACCAATAATCCCTTTGGGATGTCAAAAGATGAGGTCATAAAAATTATTCCAAATATGGAGACTCATCAAATTTTCAATATCATGATGAGGCTCAATCCCTCCCAATACATGATTGAATTAGCAAAAGAAGGGGCTAAAATCCATTCCGATTATGATTTAAACACACTTGTGGAGAAGCCTCTTGAAATCACACCAACAATCTCATCTACACCTCCATTTCAAAACATCACTCAATACATTCCCCAAATCACATCACCTATTTCTCCAACTCAACCGATTTTCCACAAAGGGAGCACATTTCTCAATGCGATACAAACACATCCCCTTGTGAACAATCAAGGCTGGGATGCAAATACCATATTGGGTCAATTTTTCCCCCAAGATTAATTACAACCATATGTCCCTCTCACCTTTCATGGTCCTAATGACCCATCATCATCATCATTTCAAAAACACCTCAAGCTTATCTCCTTATGACCTCACAGGGAGAAGGTGATCTATTTGGACTAGGGGGCATCTTTGACCCTTCATCTTCATCATTTTCCCAAGGAAGTATAGCACTCACCCTTCCACCCTTTCCATTAACATCCACATCACCTCTCGATTTGGGGCTACCTCCATTACCACCACTCATTCAAAACAACCCCACAATCGCCAATGAAAACATCACACCAAATCTACCAATCTTTCCATTGATATCAAAACAAGAGATGGAAATGATTTGAACAATGCAAGTGATCATCACATCCTAAAACATGGTGTCCCAAGGGCCTATCACATTGATCACACCATCCACCACCCAAATCCCCATCATCACTACAACATTTCCTCGAAGCACAACAACGAATACCATCCAAAATCTTCCAGAACCTCTGCCACCCAAATTGAACACATCAAACCATTACAACATGGTGTTGCAAGCTTCTCAACAAGTTGCCTATCAAAAGGAACTCCAAAAAATCCAAAACTGACAAGTTGTATAGCTAGCCGCTCAACAAGCGCAAGCATAACTAGTTGTACAAAAATCACAACAGGTTGCTCAAGCCTAGGCTTTATTACAACAACAAGCTACCCAAGCTGTGCAAGTAGTTCAAGTAGCTCAAGCCACACAAGCCGCACAAGATGCACAAGCCACACAAGTAGCCCAACAAGTAGCAAAAACAAAAGCACAAGTGCAAGCACAAAAAGAAGCATAGTACCTCGCACAACAACAAGCAACCCAACAACAAGCAAATCAACAAGCATTGAAACAATACCAAGAGCAGCAAGAAGCATCTTGAATAGCAGCCCAACAACAAGCTCAACAACATGCACTATTAGTGCAACAACAACAGGACCAACAACAAGTGTTGTTGGTATAGTAGCAAGTACAAGCATACTGGGTGCAACACACTGATAAATTTTGAATCAAAATTCGACAAATGTTTGTTGGAATTTTTACAAACTTCCATCGGAATTATTTCATCTATTTTCCAATGAACTTTGAAACGTTGAAATTCTGACCCAGCATCATCGACTAGGTCAGAATTTTGACATTTCAAATTTTGTCAGAAAATCGACGAAATAATTCTAACAAAATTTTGTCGGATTTTGAGTCAAAATGTATCAGTGAAATGTGCAAGAACCATCCACCAACACACCAAGCAATCCACCCATCCCTCCAACAATTAAACCACCACAAAACACCTTCACTCCACCCCTTGATCCGCAAAACGATGTGACAACACAAATCAAGTTACTTTCGCAACAAGTGCTTGATCTTTAGTCAGGGAGAACCACGAAGACACCTAGAAACTTGTGTCCTTATCTATTTGATAGGAATCTTGCAATGAAACCATTCCCAAAGGGATTTGAAATCCCCAAATTTGATAAATACCGTGGGACAGGAAATCTCGAAGATCACATCGGGGAATTCCAAGTGCATCGCATTGAAGTCACATATGATGATACATATCTGATGTGGCTATTTCCTAGAAGTTTGGTAGGCCAAGCCATGGAGTGGTTTTATCACCTCCCTCCAGGCATCAAGAAGTTCCAAGAAATAGTAGACGCATTCATAAAAAATTACGCCTTCAATATTGGTATGGATGTTAGTCTAGAGGAACTATCTTCTCTTAAACAAGCTAAGGGATAATCATTCACTTCCTTTCTGCAGTGATGGAGATCAAAGGCCAATAGGAGAAAATGGACCATGCCTAAAGAACAACAACTTTGCACTATCATCTCTAATCTGGAGGGAACCTTGGCATTTCATGTCAAGGTGCAAGGAATCACCATGTAGAAAAAATTGATCTCCAAGGCTCTTAACATTGAACAAGCCCTTATTGCACAAGGAGGGACACCCATGTTGGTATGTGGTGACTCATCATGCTATACTGTATAGCCCATGGTATACCGAAAAAGGAAAAAAAATCAACGAAAAAGGAAAAATCTGACTTTGTAGAACCCAAAATCTGGAAGCTTCTAAGCTTGTTAAAAAGGGGTTCAGATGGGTGTTACAGTATGATGAAAAACGTGATTATTCACAAGATTGTAATAAGTTTTGCACTGGATAATAAAAGTATTGGATGGCTGTGGTTTGGTGGATGTAGCCCGGATTGGGTGAACCATGTAAAATTCTTTATGTTATGATTTATTCTGTGTGTTTTAGTTTCTCTATTTAATAATTAAATCTACATTTAATGTTAGGTATCTGCCTTTCTAACCCTAACAACCCACATATCCTAAACAACAAAGCAATCAACAATCCACCAGCTATAACGATAAACCTCACACATGGGTGAAATTTTTTTTTACCAACGATGGTGTTTTTGACGCCAAAGTTGTCATAAGTGCTCCTCAACAAAACACACCAGCACCCCAACAACAACCCCAAAACAACAATTAGAGCAACCGACAAGCTAACACTGTGATTCAGAAGCAAAATAATCAAATAGTCAACAATGTGAATGATCAAAGGGGGGAATCCCAACGAAACAAAAAATCCCCCAAGTAGAAGTATACAGCCCTTGGGGAATCACTTGAATCCATCATGAAAAGACTAGTGGAGGAAAAATTCATCACAATCCCCACCTATGAAAACTATCAAGAACCCTTGGTGAAACCACCATGGTACAATGAAAACCACCTTTGTGACTTCCACAAAATCAAGGGACACACAATTGCGAGTTGCATGAGGTTGAAAAACTTGATCCAAGACCTCATTGATGACAAAATCATAAATGTGGAACAATCGGTGGGAAATGAAAATCTCAAGATCTACATGAATTTGATGCCAAATCATAACAAAAAAGGGAACAATAACAACGATAAAGGAAAGGGTACCTTCAAAAGTGTGAATCATGTATATGACCATGTCATTGCATCCCTAGATGAGTATTGTACTAGGGTATGTGTAGGATCATGATGGGCCAAAAAGTGGTGATATGATGGGTATTTGTAAGGTATGTGGCTGACGACTTTTTTTGTACCCAAAATTAATAAAACGAAAAGGGTTTTTAAAGGAGATTCTCAACTTTCCACCAATATAAATTATACTTTACTTTTAATTTAATAAATAATTATTATTCATTTTCTATTTAAATTATGAGTAAAGTCCCGATTGATAGACAGATTGAAAAACATTTATAGCTTTCAAACGATATCACATTTTTTGAATCCAAAACATGCGTCACATTCTATGCTTTAGATACGGGTATGTGCAGGATCATGATGGGCCAAAAAGTTGCGATATGATGGGTTTTTGTACGGTATGTGGTTGACGAATTTTTTTTAACCCAAAATTGATGAAATGAAAAGGGTTTTTAAAGGAGATTCTCAACTTTCCACCAATATAAATTATGCTTTAGTTTGAATTTAATAAATAATTATTATTTATTTTCTATTTGAATTACAACTAAAGTCCTGATTGATAGGTTGATTGAAAAAAATTTATACCTTTCAAACGGTATCACATTTTTTGAATCCAAACATGTGTCATATTCTATGCTTTGTATACTATAGGATTAAAACAAAAAAATGAATTTCATGAATTTTTGACCAAGTTAAGGTGGTTACACATAATGAAGTTTTTTTAATTTTTAAAAGTTGTAATAAAAATCATAATTAATTATTTATTTGGAGAAATATTACAAAAATATCCATCACATCGGATATGAGTCCTCTACTTATATCTAAAATATTATAACAAAATATTATCATTTTATTGTGGTTAGGGTGGTCAGATAGACACCTACTTATTTTTTCCCTGAAATTTAAGTACTTGCATTGAAATTTCAAATTTTCACCAAAGAGATTTAAAAAAAAAAACCTAGTACTTTAGAAACTACATTAATAAATTTTTTACAAATTCCATTCTTACATATTTTTGAAATAATATAGATAACTTATTCAAATTTTTACGTCAAGTTGCCTAACTCTGATTTTTTTGAATTTTTTGCCACTTAAGGGCCTCCTTTTTCCATGATGATCCTGCACATACCCATACTATAGGATTAAAAAAAATGAGTTTCATGAAGTTTTGACCAAGTTAAGGTGGTCAGACATATGAGTTTTTTATATTTTTTAGAAGTTGTAATAAGAAATTCATAAATAATTATTCACTTAGAAAAAAATTACTAAAAAAAATGCATCACATCAGGACACGAGTCTTCAACTTATATCTAAAATCCTAAAAAAAAATATTATCATTTTATTGTGGTTAGGGTGGTTAGATAGACACCTACTTCTTGTTTTTTCCCTGAAATTTAAGTACTACTACATTGAAATTTCAAATTTTTACCAAATAGTTTTTTTTTAAAAATAAATAAACCTATTAATTTAGAAACTACATTCAATTTGCTATAGATTCTATTCTTACATATTTTTAAAATAATATAGATAACTTATAAAAAAATTTACGTCATGTTGCCTAACTCTGATTTTCCTAATTTTTTTGCCACTTAAGGGCCTATTTTTTCCATGATGATCTTGCTCATACCCACTACTATCACCATCAAAGGAGTCCAAGATAATTGTGGAGTCACCACAAGAGGCAAAAAAGTCACCATCATAGGATCATCTCAGCCAAACAGAGCATCTACCTCGAATCCAAGGTTTGTTCCTAATGGAGACAATGTCCTCGACCAATTGAAAAGAACCCCAGCTTAGATCTCCATCATGGAGTTGTTGAAGATTTCACCAGCCCATAGAAGGATCCTAGAAGAAGCCTTGGCCTCATCTTCTATCCCCACTAATCTCAATGCAGATCAATTCTAGGCTATGGTCACACACCTCACCACACCTCATCTCCTAACATTTTCATAACAAGATCTTCCAACACAACCGTCTCATAATTGTGCGCTTCATCTGGAGGCTTACGTCCATAAAAAAAATGTCAAGAGAGTATTGGTAGATGGAGGTGCAGGGTTAAACATATGCACCCTTAAATTAATAAAAATATTGGGCTTCTCTGAAGATGCCATTGAAAAAGGAAAAGGAATAACTATTAGAGCCTATGATGATCAAGAAAGAGTGTCTTAGGGCACTATCCAACTCCCTGTTCAAGTAGGGACAACCATAATGGAAACAACTTGTTAAGTTCCTGACCTGGAATTGCCTTATAATATTCTCTTGGGGCATCCCTAGATTCATGGGATGTAAGTTGTTGCTTCCACCTCCCACCAATGTGTAAAGTTTTCATACCAAGGCCAAGATGTCACTGTCCATGCGGATCCTGAACACTTTTACTATTGCAAAAATTTGGAAGCCAAATATTACAAAATACACCAAGTTCCTAAAAACAATGAGGGTCCCTCAAATCCATACACTGATCCAACCACTCTCGCCTCCACGTCTGCAACAGAGACACCCTCCATCCCTACCATCTCTGATATCAAGGTCGTTATCTAGGACAATGGGTGTGGGAATTATAAAATGAAGAAAGGCAATTTCATGGTAGGAGAGTTACCAAAATCTCCTAGGTCCCATGGGCAACCCCAACCAGCTGGAACATCATCTCAAATATCCAGAGTTAACCCCTCTAGATTCAAGAGTTTGGGAGACCTAGGTCGGGAAGTAATAGAAGAGCACCCATCAAACCTTCTATACCAAGACAACAGACCACAAATGACCTACCTATGGATGATAGTAGTAAAGGCTTACAAATGATGCTTTCCATGGACTATGACAGAAACCAAAGGCTTGGAAAGAATGACAATGGTATCATAATACCTATCATTCCTGAGATGCAAATGAGAAATCTTGGTCTCGGATGTACCCCTCCAAGTATAACCATACATGGACGAAGTCCCCCGAGTTAAAGTAGTCCTGATTCCCCCTCAGCCAACAACAACCAAACTTCTCTTACCCATATCTACTAGTCGAGTCATAGAAAACTTCACATTTTATATAACCGATGTCTAGAGTAATAGTGATGAGGAAGATGCCATAGCTGACTTATGTGTACTTTTTGAGAATTCCTCTCTCCTTATGATTAGTACTATGTCATTTGAGTCAACCAATCAAACCCATGAAATCAACCTAGTCTACCCCCAACTCATTGATTGCAACCAACGAGGACCATCAGTCCTAGGAACTTTAAAAAATGATGAGGTGCTCTAGGAATTCATGGGATTGCAAGGAACGATACCATGTGGAGATCACAAGTCTAGGTTTGATATCATTCTGGACACACAAGCTTACTACGAGGAAACAATTGAATCCTTTAGTTTCAAAAGCAAAAATTTAAGAATAATCTCAAGGTCTTTAAGTGAAACCACACTGTGGCACTCTCTAACCCAAAAATAGTAAAAACAAAGGATGTATCCAATAGTGAAAACCTCTCTGAGGTGCCTGAGGATGAGGGATTCAATCTTCCTCTCAATGCTCTACATTAGGAAAAGTCAGCGGTTTTAGCTGAGAAGTGTAACTAGTGAACTTGGGAACAAAGGAAACTCCACATATCACATATTATGCTGAATCATTAATGATAGAAGAATAAGAGCTCCTAGCTACTTTCTTAAGGGAGAGAAAGGTCAAATTTGCATGGAGCTATGTTGGGATGCTCGGGCTTGATCTGGAGATTGTGGTCCACCACCTAGTAGTTTACCCCAAAGAAAAGCCTATAAGATAAAAACTCAGAAAAATGCATCCCTAGATAGCCTTGTTAGTCAAAATGGAATTGAAGAAGCTACTTGATGCAGGGTTCATATGACCAATTGACTATTTAGAGTGTGTATCAAATCTGGTTCCTATTTCAAATCTCGATGGGGGAATCCTTATATGCACAAATTTTTGAGACCTAAACAAGGCATTTCCCAAAGATGAATTCCCGCTTTCCAACATTGATATGATTGTGGAAATGACCGCGAGACATGAGATGCTTTCACTAATGGAAAGATTCTTTAGGTATAACCAAATTATGATAGCCAAAGAGGACCAACACAAAATGACTTTGACTTGTCCATGGGGGATATATTGCTGAAACATGATGTTGTTTGGCCTAAAGAACACTGGAGTAACATATCAGAGAGCCATGACCTTAATCTTTCATGAAATAATCCATAATACTGTGGAAGATTATGTTGACAACATATTGGAAAAATACAGAAAGAGAACAGACCACATAGTAGCATTAAGTGCCATCTTTGATAGGCTTGAGGAATACAAGGTCCACCTTAATCCAAACAAGTGTGTCTTCGGTGTACAATCAGGAAAGTTGTTGGGATACATTGTGTCTATGAGAGGAATTGAAATAGACCCCACCAAGGTAAAATCAATCCTCGAGATGGAGGCACCCAAAACTTTGAAGCAGCTGAGAGGCCTAGAAGGTAGGCTCCAGTCAATCCATCAGTTCATAGATCAATTAGCAGACAAGTCAATCCCATATTCTCACCTAATTCACAAGGGAGTAGTGTACAAGTGGGACAAAAAGTGTGATAAAGCCTTCAACAAAATCAAAGAGTATTTTCTGGCACCTCTAGTGCTTATGCGACCAATCCCAGGAAAGCCTCTAATCCTCTACATATCAACAACAACAACAACTCTTGGTGCTCTCCTAGCTCAGCATGATGAAAATGGAATAGAGAGGGATATCTACTACATTAGTCAGACCATGGTAGGGCATGAGTTAAATTATTACTTCATCAAAAAGGCTTGTTTAGTAGTGGTGTTTTCCTCACAGAAGTTCGAACACTACATGTTAGCACATAGAATCAAACTCATTGCCAAGATTGACCCACTCAAGTACCTGCTCTCCAAAGCAATGCTTGCAGGAAGGATGGCCAAGTGGGTCATGATCCTATTAGAGTATGACATTGAGTACGTAGAGTGGAAGGCCATTAGAGGACAAGCTATTGTAGACCAACTGGAAGAAGCACCAATGTAATCAGAGAATCTGCTAATTTCAGAGTTCCCAGATGAATCCATCTTCAACTTGAGCATAGAAGACCATTGGAAGTTGTACTTTGATGGATCCTACACACAACATGGATCGGAAGCTAGGGTCTTTTTCATCACTCCACAGGGAGATTGCATACTAAGGTCCTAAAAGTTGGAATTTCTTTGCACAAAAAATATCGCAGAATATGAGGCTCTAACCATAGGAATTAGAATAGCAGTGTAGTGGCATATCATGGCTCTCAAGGTATATGTGGATTCGCAGCTGATAATCAACCAAGAAAATGATGAGTATCAGACTAAGGATGACAAGCTAACTCCATACAAGAAATTGGTGGAAAGTCTTAAGGAGTCCTTCATTGAGATCACATTCGAGTAGATACCTAGAGAAAACAATAGAGCAGTAGACACCATGAAAATAATTGGATCCCTATTGGACATCCCTCACAATGTCCCAAAGCATGAATTCCTAGTAGAACAACTTCTTGTGCTTGCATTCGAGGTACCAAAGTTTGAATTCGTGTGCGAAATTGTTGGTCTTGGTGATCCTTGGTACCATGATATATACACTTATCTAAGAATAGGAGTCCTCCCAGTTGACATAACCTCAAACCTTAAGAAAACCTTTGTCAAGAAAGCATTTCATTTTTTCATTCTAGGAGAAACCCTTTATTGTAGGAGCATAGAAGGAACCCTGTTATGTTGCCTAAATGTTGAAGAAGCCTTGACTACTTTAATTGAGGTACATAATGGTATTTGTGGTTCACACACGAGTGGAATGACCTTGGCCAAGAAATTGCTGAGGACAAGGTATTATTGGCCTACTATGGAAAGAGAAGCACATGACTATGTCAGAAGGGTATGTGTAGGATCATCATGGAAAAAACAAGCCCTTAAGTGGCAAAAAATTTAGAAAAATTAGAGTTAGGAAACTCGACATAAAAAATTGAATAAGTTATCTATATTATTTCAAAAATATGTAAGAATAGAATCAGTGGCAAATTGAATTTAGTTTCTAAACTACTAGGTTTATTTTAAAAAAATCTATTTGGTGAAAATTTGAAATTTCAATGCAGTAGTACTTAAATTTTATGGAAAAAATAAGTAGGTGTCTATCTAACCACCCTAACCACAATAAAATGATAATGTTTTTTTTATAAGTGTACACATCTAAAAATGGTCACATCACAATAATCTGGTAATTAATTAAATATTTTAAATATTTAATTAAATCTCTGCATTCAATCTACGTATAAATAAATTTAAACAATTTATTTATATTGTTCATTCTTTCATTTAGATTAAATAAATAAGTTTATTTAATCACTTTTTTTTTATTCATTTTCTTAATTAATTAAATAAACGTTACGATTTATTTATATTAATTATCATTTAATCTTGGCTTGAATATTTTATTCAAATAAAGGTTAAATATTCTTTTCCTCTAAATTCCATTCATAATTAAATATTCCAAATATTTAATTAAATCCTCTAAATTCCATTCATAATTAAATATTCAAAATATTTAATTAATTCTTCAAAAGTCTATTTGCAATTAAATATTCTAAACATTTAATTGAGTCTTCTATAGTTCTAAAATTAAATATTTAAAAAATGTTTAATTTCCTCAATCTCACACAAAAATAAATAAATTTATTTATTTAATTAATTTGGATTATCTTCAACAACCATGAAACAAACTACAAAAATAGAAAATTAAATTCCTTTGTTTCTGTGCAAGCTTGTTCTCATGGGTTGAAGACAATCTTCCATTCTTCTCTCCAACCTCCCTAACATCTTCCAACTTCCTCTCAACCTCTCCATCTCTCACCATTCAAGTTTACTAGACAATCTCACAACCATTGATCTTTGCTAGCCAGGCTCTTGCCTGTGAAAGTCTATAAAAGGGACTATTAGGTCTTTGAAAACAGAGAAGCTTTCATACAGGAAAACTATACCAAATTTGCAATAGCATAGCCTTTTAGCATCCATAGCTTTTAGAATCATAGCATATCATGACCTTTCATCCTCATATCATAGTTTCAATAGCATCCATAATCCACAGCCCCTATGCATAATCTATAGCCCCAATTTTAACATCTTATTGCAGGTTTTTCTGACAGGTTATGGCTAAAAGAGCGTATTAGCGCATTTAACACGCTTCAATGCCTATCACACCCAGTTCAACGCCCGTTCATCATTCCTCAGTGCCTGTTCATTATTCCTCAGCGCCTGTTCATTATTCCTTAGTGCCCATTCATCATTCCTCAGCGCCCGTTCATCACTCCTCAATGCCCGTTCATTATCCCTCAGTTCCCGTTCATTATTCCTCAGCACCCATTCATTATTCCTCAGTGCCCATTCATTATCCCTCAATGCCCATTGATTATTCCTCAGCGCCCATTCATTATTCCTCAGCGCCCATTCACCTTTTCTCAGCGCTCGTTCACCTTTTCTCAGCGCCCATTCATCATTTCTTAGTGCCCATTCACCATTTCTCAATGCCCATTCACCATTTCTTAGTGCCCATTCATCATTTCACAATGTCCGTTCATTATTTCTCAGTGCCTATTCACCTTTTCTCAGCGCCCATTCATCATTTCTCAACGCCCATTACCCATTTCACAGCGCTCATTACCCATTTCTCAGCGCCCATTACCCATTTCATAGCGCCCATTCACCATTTCACAACATCCATTCATCGTTTGATAGCGCCCTTTTATCATTGTATAGCGCCCTTTATGTCTGTTTTAGTGCATTTTTTTTACAGAATATGTAAATCTACAAACTGTAATCTGTAATTTAAGTAGAGATTTGACTAGACTCAACGCAACCGCGGCCAGTCAAAGTTTTTTTTTTTTAAATATATAAAATGAAGCAATCCTAGGATAGTCACTTCATTTTTTATTTTGGAATAAAAAGAACTCCATGTCTAAGTTGTGAAGCAATATCTTCACCTAGCATAGAAAATTGTTCATTTGGGCTTAAAATTGAACTCTTGTTTACTTTGATTAAAATGGTGATAGGCCTATGCTCTCCCCTTAACTGGGTGATCAAAATGCCAAACTCATCTATTTCATTCCATGCAATTTCAAGCTTTGATAATACCTTTTAGAGAGCCTGCTCTTGTGGGAAAAAGTACTCATCGAAGAGGAATGACTCAAGTGGGTTCAAGCTAAAGCCAGGCTATTCCACCCCACTATAAAATTTAAAGAAAATTTGGGGAAACCCTCTTTTGACGGTAGTGTGCAAGATAACCATCCCCAAATCCTTTTTTCTAAAGGTTGGGAGGTCTCTCGAGGGAGTATATCATTTTCCGCACCGAACGGAAACCCTTACTACAAAAATTAGTGTAGTATCCAGCCGAAGTCAGTTTCTAAACATCATAACAATCACAGTACATGGGAGGGAAGAATCTACCCCCAAGATACTCACCATATAACTGCCAAGGACTATTTGCTCAGGGGATCCAGTATCCACTTCCGTCACTCTGAGTACGCGCCTAGAAAAGACAAAAACATGGGTGCCCTTTCGGGGGTGACACGGTTGTGTGAGTCGACGCAGCTCTAAGATGTGGGTTGTTGATTATTATGATGACCTACTTGAGTACTAAGAGTGAGTCTGTTTGATCTATCTATCATGTGTAAAACCTGTGAAAACAATTTTTGAAAAACATTTTGATCATTCACTTGATGTTTAGTATAGGACTTAAACACAACTATTCTACAACTTGCTTGATGTGTTTTCAATACATTAATTTAGTAAAGATCATCCAAAACTCACGATTACATTGATTATTCTCATGTTAAGAGATTGGAAATCCACAACATTTGTTAAGAAATCCATTCTCAAATGAATAAAAAAACCAAAGAAACCACTTAGCTACAAGAAACTATTGAAGAAAATACGATTATTGTACCAAAGCCGAAAGGTTTTACTAAAATATAGAACCTTTCTCCATCGATATCATGATTGTGTTAGAGGTTTTACTGATGATTATGCTGTAGAACCATTATACTCACGAGCTTTCTTTCAAAGAAGAGCCCTTTCTCAAAGGCATAACCATAGTCAGCGTATTCGTTTTTGTTATATTCCCCAGCCCACAATTGAATATTCTACTCATCCAAATCAATTTCTTCAATAGAGAACTCAATCACATTAGGAATTTATCACAAATCCATCCTTTTACAAAGCTATGATCAAACTTCATAAAGTGCAACACCATCCTTTTCTTGATCTTTTGCTTAAATTCCTGCCAATATGATTTTCATCCTTTCAATCACGGAAAAACACAAGCTAAAGACTAGAAATCTTTTAAGTCATAGAATCTTCATTCTATCCTAACTTTCATATCCATCAAAAATTGCACTATCCAATTTCTTTTGATCAAAAGTTAGTAGAATTTGGAACAAAGCTTATGCCTGTTGTCACGAGATCTCAAAAGCACATAGAAAAAGATGAAGGAGAAAGTACCACAAGCAAAATGGGTGATAATAGTGAGAAAGAAGAAAATTTGTTTCATACTGGAGAGTTAATAGAAGAAAAGCTTCAAGAAGTAGAGCAAGATCCCCAATTCCATACTCTTATGGAAAGGATTTTAGAACGAAACAAAGAAAGATATTTTCTTTCATTAGCTAATCAAGGAGCTAAGTTACCTGTCGATTTTGATATAGAAGGGATTAAACAAAATCCTGAAACTCCTCCTAATGATCTTAGTGCCCTTACTCAACAGATAAAAGAATTACAAGGGCAAATAAAGGAAATGCAAGGGGGTACAACAAAGAAGTATGTTTTGGATGACATATCTCCTTATCCATTTGATAGGAGTCTTCAAATGATCCCTTTTCCAAAACATTGTGAAATCCTTAAATTTGATAGGTACAATGGAAAAACTGACCCCATTGAACATGTGAGGGATTTCTGAATTATGAGTCTCGAATTTTCTTATGAAGATACCTACTTGATGCGATTGTTTCCATGAAGTCTAGGTGGAAATTCCATGGAGTGGCTTTCCAAGATCACTCCCCCCATCAAAACCTTTGAGGAGTTAATAAATCAGTTTATATCACAATATGCCTACAACATCCAACACCAGATAATCATGCTTGATCTTTGTAAAGTGAAACAAAAAGTAGGGGAATCTTTCACTACATTTTTGCAAAGATGGAGGCGATTGTTTGCACGATATTCCTGTCCTATTCCTGAAAAGAAAAATATGGATATTTTCATCAATAGCCTAGATCAAGAATTAAGTTATAAGCTTAATCTTCATTGTCCTCCTAACTTTGAAAAATTTATTGAGAATGCAATCACCATTGAAGGGGCCTTGGTTAAATGAGGAGTGATCAAACTTGATAATCCAAATTCATCCAACCTTAACAACAATGATAAAACAAGGTTTTGGAACATAAATAAAAATGTTGTCAATTATGGTATAGTGGATGCCAACAATCTACAAACACGATCATCCATCTTCAACCTATCAAGTGTTCCACGAAACAATCAACAAGGAAATACCAACCAACAAGGAAATATCAATCAACAAGGAAACAAAAATCAACAAGGACAAAACTCCAACCAAGAAAGCATGACCAAACAAAACATCAAGGATAATAGTGGTAATTTCAATAACAATCTTGGCAATACCCAAACATCAAATCCATCCAGACCTTCATTCTTTTCAAATCGACGAAATTTTACCACTTTGGGTTAGTCTCTTGAATCTGCTCTCAAGGAGCTTCTTGATAATAAGGTTATCACCTTACCACCACAAAGAGATTATGAGGCACAAGTTAAACCACCATCATGGAATGACTCATATTATTGCAATTATCATCGATGTAAAGGTCATAGAACAAATAACTGTCAAGCCTTGTGAAATTTAGTACAAGATTTAATCGACAATGGCACCATTACAATTGAGGGACATCATACCAATGATGATCATCAAGCATTCAAAGATCCTTTACCAAACTATCAAAAAGGGGAAACATCTGATGCCAAAGAAAAAACATAAATAATGTAGAAGACAACATAATCCGTCACATTTACATAGATGAGCAGTGGGTTAATGTTATCAAAATCAAGGAAAAACAAAAATATCAACAGGTAAATGTGACTACAAGAGGACAAGAAAAAGTTGTCCTAAAAGGTAGTTCATCTAAGGTAGCTATTCCTCCTCCAACTCATTATAATCTAGTTGATCAATTGAGAAAAACATCAGCTCAAATCTCCATCCTTGAACTCCTCAAAATATCTCCTGTACACAAGAATATTTTAGAAGAAGCTCTTGTAAACACAACTGTCAACACTGATTTGGATATAAACAAATTTCAAGCCACGGTGGGACATTTGTCTTCCCCCACTTGTCTTTCATTCTCTAACAAAGATGATGCCTCCATGACACATCCACATAATTCATCACTTTATCTTGAAGTCATGATTCATAAACACTGAATTAGACGTGTCTTAATAGATGGAGGAGCCGATTTAAATATTTGTACCTTAAAGCTTATACATGCCTTAGGAATATCAGAAAATTCCATTGATCCACGAAGGAAAATAACTATCAAGGCATATGATGATGAAGAAAGAGCTTCTAAAGGACTAATAATGCTACCTATTAGAGTGGGACCTATTGTGAAAAATACCTTTTGTCAGGTTCTAGATCGTGATCTTTCCTATAACATACTTTTGGGTCACCCATGGATTCATGATATGCAAGCGGTACCATCAATGCCTTAATTTTTCGTATGATGGAAAAGAAATAACTATACAAGCTGATTACAATAGCACCCAAACTTTTTCAAATCTCTGAACAACTCAAGATGCCTTTGTGCCGCACAATAGGGAGGCTCTTACTGTTTCTTCTTCCAATCTACAGGGCCAATTGCAAGAATTAACAAAGAATATTGACACCAAGCTACATTTTAAAGATAAAGGAATAGGTGAATATCGCTATGCATTTCTAGCTTACCACCTTCTTCAAGGTCACATGGTCAGCCAAACCTATCAAATCAAAAGATTGCAACAGCCTCCTCATCGCAAGCTTATGTGCCAATCACAAAGTTTGATGGACAATTTATTAAAGCTAACACTACTGAGCAAGAAGTTGAAGATAGGGACATCCTAAGCTAGTTATACAAAGATGAAGATGAATCTCTCTTGCATATCAAGTTACCTACTAAGCAATATGGCAAAGGATATACCATCATGCAAAGAATGGGCTATGAAGGAAATGGTCCTATAGGAAAAAGAAAAGAAGGAATTATTGAGCCAATTCAACCTATTTCAATACATTCAAAAGATAAAACAAGACTTGGATATGGTAAAGATACAAAAGAGTCAACTTCACACCAAGCACAACAAACTCATGAAGGAGAATCAATTTCAGATAAACCCCATGAAGATGTCACTCTACAAAAAATTTAAGGATTAGTTTTCCAATTGTAGAACAGTTCAGACACTAATTCCAATGAATATGAATGGGATGATGTCTCTGATGATACATTCTTAACAGAGAAAAGGGTGGATTTCATACATAAATTTTCATCTACGTTCTTACAAGGGGAGGGATCAAGGCCTCCACTTGATTATGTTTTACAAAGCGATGATGACTCAAGTGAGGACAATTCATATTTTAACAAGATTGATAATCGACAGGAGAATACCATCATAGACCTTGTCCATCATGACAATAACAACCATATCATGACTTTGACAGTTCAAGACCTTACCCAACCTAATGATCCCATGCCTTTAGTCTATCCAGAACTTATTGATTGGGACAACGATGCACCTATCAATATCCCTACATTTCATGATGATGAAGATATTTTAAATTTCCTTTGTTCATCTTATCAAGAAAACAATTGTTTCATCCAAGAATTTCATACTCAATATTTTGATAGGGAGAGTGTCAAGTCTCTTAGCTGCAAAATAAATGAAACAAAAGATGGATCTATCGGTGAAAACCATAAAACGACAGTAGTAGATCACAATAAGAGAAAAATAAAGAGCAAATCCGATGGTGAAAACCTTTTTGAGGCATTAAAGGATGAGAAACTTGACACTCTTCCCAAAAATTATCAAGAAAGATCTTCTATTTTGATTGAACCAACAGAATCAATCAACATAGGTACAAAAGATCAGCCAAAAATCTTGCAACTTGCAACATCATTAACAGTGGAAGAAATACCGAAATTCACAGAGTTCTTGAAAGAGAATCAAATCAACTTTGCTTTGTCATATGCTGATATGCCAAGATTAGATCTTAATCTGATAATGCATCATCTATCTATAAACACAGAGGAAAAACTTGTGAAGCAAAAAATCAGAAAAATGCATCCACATGTTGCATTATTGGTTAAAGAAGAGTTAAAGAAGATTTTAGATGTTGGATTCATTCGGTCTATTGACTATGTAGAATGGATCTCCAATATCGTACCTGTTTCAAAGCCTGACGGAAGGATTTAAATTTGTACAAATTTTAGAGATTTGAACAAAGCATGTCCAAAAGATGACTTCCCTTTACCAAACATAGATATGATTGTTGATTTAACTGCTGGCCATGCAATGTATTCATTAATGGATGGATTTTCAGGATACAACCAGATCAAGATTGCACCAGAGGATCAAGATAAAACAACGTTCACATGCCCTTGGAGTACCTATTGCTGGAACTCCATGCCATTTAGGCTTAAAAATGCAGGAGCCACTTATCAACGAGATATGACAACAATTTTTCATGATATGATGCATACATTCATGGAAGATTATGTGGATGACTTATTGGCCAAATCTCACACAAGAGAAGAACATCTAGAAATCTTGTCAAAGATCTTTATCAGAATGGAGAAGTTCAATGTTCGACTCAATCCAAAGAAATGTGTCTTCGGCATTAAATATGGAAAACTCCCAGGATACATTGTTTCAATAAAGGGCATAGAGGTTGATCTAGAAAAAGTACAAGCTATAATGGACATGCCACCGCCATGAAATATCAGTCAACTCAGATCACTACAAGGATGCCTACAATCCATCAGGAGGTTTATAGTTCAACTAGCAGACAAAAGCTTACCATTTACAAATCTATTACATAAAAAATGTCCCGTTCAAATGGGAAGAAAAGTGTGAAGCAACATTCAATCAGATCAAGCACTATCTCATGCATCCACTAGTTCTAATTCCACTAGTTCCAGGAAAACCCCTTATACTTTATATTTCAGCAACATAAGTATCCTTGGGATAATTACTAGCACAAGAGGATTCTACAGGAAAAGAAAGGGCCATATACTATATCAGTAGAACTTTAACAAGTCATGAACTAAATTATACCTTCATTGAAAAATCTTTTCTAGCAGTAGTGTTTGCTTCCCAAAAGTTGCGACATTATATGTTGTCTCATACAGTTAACCTGATAACCAAAATTGATCCATTAAAATACCTCTTAAGCAAAGCTACTTTGACAAGAAGGCTTGCAAAATGGGTAATGATCTTAGGTGAGTTTGACATTCACTATGTAGATCATGGAGCTATCAAAGGACAGGTCATCGCAGATCAGTTGGCTGAAGCACCTTTACAAGAGGAAAACCCAATGCACATTGAATTTCCTGATGCAGATGTCTTCACAACAACAATTAAGAAATCATGGACATTGTACTTTGATGGGTCTTACACGTAACATGGATCGGGGGTAGGAATTATTTTTGTCACACCTGAAGGACATACTATCCCAAAATCATATCGATTGATGTATCCTTGCACAAATAACATGGTTGAATATGAAGCATTGCTCACAGGAATAAAGATAGCATTAGACTAGCAGTTTACAGAGCTACAAGTCTACGGTGATTCACAACTTGTCATTAATCAAATCAATGATGATTATCAAACTGAAGATGATAAGCTGCTACCTTACAAGAACATGGTGGATGATTACAAAAAGTATTTTGTGGAAATCAAGTTTTCACAAATCCCAAGAATTGATAATAAAGCTGCAGATACAATGGCTACAATTTCTTCCATGTTACAATTAGCAGAAAATAAAAAACTGTACGAATTCTTGGTGGAACAATTGTTTTCTCTCATCCATGATAATCCTAAAACCCAAGTCATCTTCTATTTAACTGGTTCTAATTCACCTTTATATGGCAAGATTTATACCTATCTGAAAAATAACATTTTACCTCTAGATTTATCCCAAAACCAAAAAAGGAATTTCATACGCCAATCATCTCGTTATACCTTGATCGCTGATATCCTTTACCGATGTGGTCTTGATGGTACACTCCTTCGATGTCTTGAACATGACGAATTTGAAAAAGCCTTACAAGAGGTTCATGGTGGTATTTGTGGAACCCATTCAAGCGGTTTAACCTTAGCCAAGAAACTTGTTAGAATGGGATATTATTGGCCTACCATGGAGAGAGAATCTTTTGAGTTTGTCAAGAAATGTTCTAAATGTCAAATCCATGGGAATCTTATTCATGCACCTGCATAGGAATTGTAGCCTTTCACTCCGAAATGGCCTTTTTCTCAGTGGGGATTAGATCTTGTTGGAAAAATTCATCCTTCATCATCAAATGGGCATAACATCATCATGACTACATAATATTTTACAAAATGGATTGAAGCTGTTCCTTTGACAAACGTGACTGGTAAATAGATCTCTGCATTTATTCTGAATTACATTATCTGTTGATATGGAATTCCAAATTCTATTATTACTGATAATGGGAGGCCTTTTAAGAATCAGGATGTTGATGAACTTTGTGAAATATTTCACATCCAACATAGGTTCTCTACACCTTACTATCCACAAGGAAATGGTCAAGCAGAAGCTTCAAATAAAACAATCTTGAAAATCTTGAACAAAACGGTAAATGATGTTGGTCGTGATTGGAATGTCTAGTTAAATCCAGCCTTGTGGGCATACAGAACCAGCATTCACACACCAACAAGAGCTACCCCATATGCCTTGGTATATGGAGCAGAAGTGATCTTACCATTGGAAGTTGAAATACCTTCGCTTAGAGTCTCACTCAAGGGATTGATAAATGATGAAGACTACCGAGTATATCGTCTACAAGAACTAGAATTGTTAGGTGAAAGACGTCAACATGCAGCTAATCATTTGAAAGGTTATCAACAAGTTATGTCCCGTAACTACAATCACAGAGTTAAACCACAGACATTTCAAGTAGGCGACTTAGTCTTGAAAGAAAATCCACGCAATCAGCAGGATCGAGAAAAGAAAGGAAAATTTGAACGAAATTGGCTTGGTCTATTTATCATCATTATGGCATATGGTTTTGGAGCATATCAGTTATCCATGTTAGAAGGGGACCTGTTCGAAGAACCGATCAACAACATTCATTTGAAGAAGTTCTATGTCTGAATCATCATACAAAATACAAAAAAATTAGAAAAAGTCATGAAAAAATACAAAAAAATTAGAAAAAGTCATAAAAAATACAAAAAAAAAGTCCTAAAAAAATACTAATTTAAAAAAAAAAAAAAGTCTTGAAAAAGTGCAATAAAAACAAGTGGTGAAAACCTGTAAAACAGACACTAATTGTGATCAAAATGGGCTCTTCTATCTATTAGCCTATGTCTTGCATTTGCTTTACGACATCATCTATCCATATCTATCATTTGTACATACATATCGTATCCATATCATGCCACGAGAATCCTTGTGTTTCATCATGGCTTGATGAAATCTGTACATATCCATATTATTCAAGTTGTGTTTACACTGGGGGCAGAAACACAGACTAAGACAAGAGAGGGGAAACAACCTTTTAGAACATCACAAACAAACAAGTGACAGTTTTCCAAAATGCAACATACATTGAGGTATCAAATCAACCACAACATCAAAACAATCACTCAACGCCAATGAAATCAAACAACATGGTCAAAACAATGTTAATCAAAACACAAACATCAATGTTGACAACCAACTTGGATGATCTTAATCTAAATAATGTTTGAAATACTTTAGGAAAAATTTGGATTGTTGGTTGATTTTCTATCATATGTCTAGAGCAATTCGATGATGTACTAAACTAGAAAAGCAAGGAAGGAGTATGATTTTTCTTTGTCTACTGTTTGTGAGGAAATCATTAGTACTATGCAAATTGGTCACGAGACATGCTCTACTAAGTATCATTGATGACATTTTGGAATTTGCATAGGAAATGGGTTAACTCTTGTCTGTTTATGTAAGTGATACTTAGGTCATCTCGGTTCAATTATACCTAGATGCTTGTATTATCTTGCTATATCAAAATTCATGAAAGCAATACTCAGGTCATCACTAGTGCTAACATTACCTTTGATGCTTGTATTAACTTTCAACATTTCAAAGCTCAATGATGATACAAAAATCACAAATAAGTTCTCAGAATGGCAATATTGTACAGATACCCTGCATGGTTAGTATAGATTACATTTATTTTAGAATCTACATTTTTGCATTTATAGATTTTCCCACAAGCTGGAAAAGTATCAAATGTTTCGTATCTTTTTGAATAAAATGACTGAGTACATTTTGACATTCACAAAAACATCATCACATGCATTTTTCATGCATATTTGCATCAGAAAATCATAAAAAGAGCATATATCATAATCAAAACATTCATCATTTCACATTCATATTCATACAATCATTCATCAATTGATTGCAGTCATATCATAGCACTGCACTTTCATTTTCATATCTAAAAATCATGCATACATATACATCATGAACATCACATCATAAATCATATCATAAAGCATCATGCGTATAGAAAATAGATGCATTCATCACATAGGGAATCCTCGCTACATATCATATATCTCAAAAATGAATGTCAAAATGTACAAAGATGTCAAATGATATACATAATCAAAAATAGGACCATATCAATATGTATACAAATGTATCAACAGAATATCAATATGACATATAAGACATCATGCAAAAAGCACTACGAAATGCTATCCTCTGATGGTGCTGGTCTGGGATCTTTCCCACCTGTACTTGATGGACCTGCTCCACCCACCCCTGATGGACCTGCTCCACCTGCCCCTGATGGACCTCTTGGAGGTAATGGTTGTGATACACCCCTACTGGTAGCTCGAGAATGACTATGTGTAGGTCGTGACTCTGTGTAACTCTGCCACTGCTCAGGTGACACTGCATCATGATATCTGATCCTATAAAAATCTGCCTCATGAATGGCTTTGGTCAGCTCTCTCACCATGCCACCTCTTGCTACTCTCTACAAACTATCAGCTAGGACCATGGCCTCCCCACCCTATTGTCTGGCTGTATCTCTCTTAGCTGTAACTGTAGTCAGCTGCCCCTGTAGCTATGTGATCAAGGTCTGTGCCTGTGCTAACTGATCCTGTAAGCTCTGCACTGTGTTCTATAGGGTAGCTATCTGACTCGGTACCATTGGATCAACTAAAGATGATGGATCTACATGTCTCATACGTGGTCCACCTCTCCTACCACCTCTGCCACGACCTCTACCATGACCTCTGCCACTACTCCTACCACCTCTGTCATCTCCTCCACTATTATCACTCCCACTCTCCTCATCACTACTATCTCCATCCCCATCTGACTCATCCTCCTCCTCCTCGGAGTCATCACTCTCTGAAGCTGCCTTTCACTGTCGCCTACGTCCTCCTATCTGTGGTCTGTGCTCTGCAACTAGGATAGGCTCATCAAGATCAAATAATTGTGAAACAGGATGCTCTAATACATACTGACCATACTCTGAAGTCATCCCCCTGTCAACAATATCTGCTATGTAGTCCCACATCTATGCTCCCAAACTGGTAAAATTTGCCACTGCTGCATCTTATGAAATCCATGGACCCCACACTGTAACCTCCTACTACTGACGCGCATAAATAGAAGAACCCATAGGCATAACCTGAGGCCGACCATACTGACGACACACCCGCCCAAGAAGAAACCTCTCAATGATCCTAGGAGTACGACCAATCAGATATCTGGCTGTAAAAACATAAGGCATCTCCCTAGCATCCTTTGGCCATGCCTCACAATCTACATATGGCCGCCAACATACTGTATCAAGATCATCCAAGAGACGCTACCAATGATCCAGTTTGCCCAGCCTCAGCTGAGCAATAACATCTATATATCTAAATCTATACAGTCGACCGACTGGCCATCGTCCTCAAGTCAATGGTCGCATAACAAAAAAATTCTCCCATGCCCATATCTGGAGTAGTGAATAACCAATAGCAAAACTACGACCTCTTCCATACACAATGTGATGTAGCTCATCATATAAATGCACAAGCATGCATGATCCCTAAGAATATCATGTACCCTGCATCACCATCCTCTCTAGTACATGACCCCACCCGACTGCAAACCCCTTCGACCTATGGTTGGAGCACAAAACACCTCCAATGAAGCCTGCAAGTACAATGGATAAGGGTGCATAAGAATCCGTCATCTCACCCCATGGGATAAAGTATCCTGCAATGTGATCATCTCTAAATACTCGCCTCAAAGCCTCAGTGCCTCCTGCCTCCCGACCATCAAATCTAACTATCTCGCCCATCACGGGAATCCTCAAGATATGATATACATCCTCAGGGGTCACGATAATCTCTCCTGTCGGTAAATGAAAGGTGTTTGTGTTGCTATGGCACCTCTCTACAAGTGTTGTCAATAAACCCCTGTTGAGATGCACCTCAGGCATCTCAAATAACGAGGTCAGTTTGCATGCCTCAATAACATCTCTATCCACCTGTACTAGCTGCGGAATCAATCTCCATGTCTTCAGGAATGTCTCCTGTAACTGTAAAACACCCAATCTCTCCTATTGAATAGGAAGAATCATCAAGTCAAAACAACACCACTATCAATTCAACACAGCACATCAATCAAATCTGAAAGCACATTTATCAAAATCATGTTTGTTTTTAACAATTTTAGAAACAAACTTATCATTAAACAATTTGTTTTTCATCATCATGGAAAGCACATTTATCAAAATCCTATTTGTTTTTAACAACTTTAGAAACAAACTTATCATCAAACAATTTATTTTTCATCATCATGGAAAGCACATTTATCAAAATCCTGTTTGTTTTTAACAAATTTAGAAACAAACTTATCATCAAACAATTTGTTTTTCATCATCATGGAAAGCATATTTATCAAACTTCTGTTTGTTTTTAACAACCTTAGAAGCAAACTTATCAACAACTATTTGTTTTTCATTAACTTGAAAGAAAATTTATCAGCTATTATTTGTTTTCCAACAACCTTGGGAACAAATTTATCACACAAAGCAACATCCAATCATGGGCGCTATGACAATCATCATGGGTGCTACAAAAAACATAATAGGCACTACAGGATCAAGGGCGCTATAAAAATCCTAATAGGCACTACAACAATCCTAATAGGCGCTACAGGATAAAGGGCACTATAAAACAGATAATGGGTGCTGCCTATGACAATCATCATAGGCACTACAACATTATGGGTGCTATGAAAAACATAATGGGCACTATAAAAATCATAAAGGGTGCTACAAGAAAGTTTCAAGCTACAAGAAAGTTTCAAGCTACAAGATGGTTGGGAAATGTGTCCTAAATGAAAAATTTTCAAATCACAAAAGTTTAACGGAGTACATACCGTAGGTCCATAGCGTGCCGGTCGTTGATGTCGTTGGATACGTTTGAAACGGTGCTGGTGGATAGGAAGTGCCATGTTTTTCACTCCAGAGCTCAAAAATTTCACTTTTTACTAGGTTAAAATGGGAAAATGACATGGAAAATGACATTTTTAACCTAGTTAAAGGCAAAATTGGGGCATTTTGTCACATTTTATCATAGCAGGGGTAATTTGGTCATCAATTTTTCATCTCACATGACAATTTCTTCACATCATCATTTTCGAACGATGAATCAACATCTCAAAAATCATAAAAATCAAAAAATTCCAAAAAAATCATAACCATTGAAAAATTCACAAAAATCAAAATTTTATCAATTCAACGTTCGAGGGGGCATATACCTATCAACATTCAACAATCAACATCTAGGGAAAATTTCAAAATTCTTTGAAGCAATGTGTAAAACACATCACTTCAAAGAGGGGAAAAATGTATACATCTAAAAATGGTCACATCACAATAATCTGGTAATTAATTAAATATTTTAAATATTTAATTAAATCTCTGCATTCAATCTGCGTATAAATAAATTTAAATAATTTATTTATATTGTTCATTCTTTCATTTAGATTAAATAAATAAGTTTATTTAATCACTTTTTTTAATTCATTTTCTTAATTAATTAAATAAACGTTTTGATTTATTTATATTAATTATCATTTAATCTTGGCTTGAATATTTTATTCAAATAAAGGTTAAATATTGTTTTCCTCTAAATTCCATTCATAATTAAATATTCCAAATATTTAATTAAATCCTCTAAATTCCATTCATAATTAAATATTCAAAATATTTAATTAATTCTTCAAAAGTCTATTTGCAATTAAATATTCTAAACATTTAATTGAGTCTTCTATAGTTCTAAAATTAAATATTTAAAAAATATTTAATTTCCTCAATCTCACACAAAATTAAATAAATTTATTTATTTAATTAATTTGGATTATCTTCAACAATCGTGAAACAAACTGCAAAAACAAAAAATTAAATTCCTCTGTTTCTATGCAAGCTTGTTCTCATGGGTTGAAGACAATCTTCCATTCTTCTCTCCAACCTCCCTAACATCTTCCATCTTCCTCTCAACCTCTCCATCTCTCACCATTCAAGTTTACCAGACAATCTCACAACCATTGATCTTTGCCAGCCAGGTTCTTGCCTGTGAAAGTCTATAAAAGGGACTGTCAGGTCTTTGAAAACATAGAAGATTTCATACAGGAAAACTATACAAAATTTGCAATAGCATAGCCTTTTAGCATCCATAGCTTTTAGAATCATAACATATCATATTTTCAATAGCATCCATAATCCACAGCCCCTGTGCATAATCTACAGCCCCTGTGCATATCCGTATCAACATTTCACTCCACCAGCATATAGGATAGAGAAGTATTCTCCCTTTGCATACTCATTCTACAGGTTGCCATTCTAAGAAGCTTTGCTTATACAATCTGAGAGCAGCAACTTCAAGAGAATCATTAGAGATAGAGAACAATGGGACGACTCTAAAGAAGCTCTGATTTGATTTGATTTCAATTTATCTTGCTTTCTTTAGTTTAATGTTTCATTGGTGTGTTTTTATTATCTTATTTTGATACTAACATTTCTCACACACAATAAGATTTTAGATATAAGTAGATGACTCATGTCTTGATGTGATGCATGTTTTTTTGTAATTTTTTTCTAAGTAAATGATTAATTATGAATTTTGTATTAAAATTTTTAAACAATATAAAAAACTCGTATGTCTGACCACCTTAACTTGGTCAAAACTTCATGAAATTCATTTTTTTTAATCCTATAGTATGCGAAGCATAGAATGTGACACATGTTTCAGATTCAAAAAATGTGATATCGTTTGAAAGCTATAGATGTTTTTCAATCAACCTATCAATCAGGACTTTAGTCGTAATTCAAATCGAAAATAAATTTATTAAATTCAAAGTAAAGCATAATTTATATTGGTGGAAATCTAAGAATCTCCTTTAAAAATCCTTTTCGTTTCATCAATTTTGGGTAAAAAAAAATGTCACCCACATACCCTACACATACCCATCATATCCCCACTTTTTGGCCCATCATGATCCTGCACATATCCAGAAGGTGTCTACAATGTCAGTAGCATGGGGACCTCATCCATGCACTAGCTCAAGAGCTCCATCCAATTGTCACACCATGGCCCTTTTTATAGTGGGGGCTCAATCTCGTTGGAAAAATCACCCCCACCTCATCTAGTGGCAACAAGTTTATCATTACCACCACTAAGTATTTCACCAAGTGGGTGGAAGCCATCACCATGACATACATCACTAGAAAGCAGATATATAAGTTCATCCTGAACTACTTCATATGCTGCTATGGTGTTCCCCAAGCCATTATCTCAGATAATGAGACACCTTTCAAGAATCAAGATGTTCGCAACCTATGCTACAAATTCAAAATTCAAAATCCAACATCTCTTTTCCACTCCATATTATCCCCAAGGAAATGGCCAAGTAGAAGCCATCAATTAAACCAATCTAAAGATCATCAAGAAAACAGTCAATGACGTAGGTCATGACTAGCATATGCAACTAAATCCCACCCTCTGGGCCTATCAAACTAGCATCTACACACCAAAAGGTGTCACCCCCTTCTCCCCGATATACAGATTAGAGGCCATATTACCCATCAATATCGAGCTCCCCTCACTGAGAATATCACTGTAGAACCTCATCAAAAATGAAGAATACTAGGTATCAAGACTAAATGAGCTAGAGTTACTGGATGAGCGGCATATGGGCACCTTAAATCATTTGCAAGTCTATCAAAACTGACTCAAATGGAGCTATAACAAGAGAATTATGAGTAGGACCTTCTAGGTCAGAGAACTTGTGCTAAAAGAGAATCAGAAGAATGTCCCAAACCCAAATGACAAAGGAAAATTTGAGCCCAACTAGTTGGGACCATTTATCATCACAACGAGCTATAAGTCAAGGGCATATTGGTTATCAACACTTGAAGGGGAACCTTTGCAGGAGCCCATGAACAACTCCCATCTCAAATTTTTTTATGCCTAATCTTCTAAGGTGTAAAACTAAAAATACAAAAAAATTAGAAAATGTCCTAAAAAATAGTCACCCCAATGAAAACTTGGCAAAGAGGCATCTTGGTGACAACAAAAAATATAAAAAGAAAAGAAAATTAGAAAAAATATTAAAAATAGTAAAGAGAAAAATCGCCCTCTAGTGAAAACCACTTCGATGGCACTTTGGGCAAGTACCTTGGTGAAAAAATGGAAAACAAGAACCTTGTGTAAATAAGCAATTTCCACCCACCAGGATCTTCATGACTCATCATACATCCATTACACTCCATCATCCATCACATTCCATCTATCCCCATCCATCATTCATTCGACATTCGCATGATAACTTGGTCCTGTGTTCATGTCATGATTCC
This sequence comes from Sequoia sempervirens, assembly GCA_007258455.2. Lineage (NCBI taxonomy): Eukaryota > Viridiplantae > Streptophyta > Pinopsida > Cupressales > Cupressaceae > Sequoia > Sequoia sempervirens. The sequence continues at coordinate 196,447,873 of VDFB02000017.1, forward strand.
TCCTAGTACTACTCGACCCATTCTCAAGGTCAGTTTGTCCTTCCTTTATCAGAGTAGTCTATTGCATCACACTAGGGGCATTTTATCATAGGATTGGATTCGTGTATGTTCTTGAAATCCCAAAATCCCAAAATCCAAAAACATAAAAAAAATCACAAATTCCCAAAACATTCAAAACATATCAAAATCTAAAAATAGGTCAAAAAGTTAGTCAAAAGTTTAGAAAAACCAAAGTCATCTTGTCGATCTATGGGTCTCTAAGCCTTGAACATAGGAAAGGTTGATCTTTGATCATCCCCTGAGAAACTTAGGTCAGTCCTTTAGGAGTTCGTCATAATAAACTAGCAATCCATCTTTTCATATCTCATCAATAATCAAGTTTGTGTCAATCAAATTACGTTGTCTTTGTGTGTATAACATAGGAAAAGATAATCTATTGATCAACCCCTGAGGCACCTAGGACAGGTCATTAGGTTAGTCTCTTGGTCAGAATCTCAGAAAAAAACCAAAAAAATAAAAATAAAAATAAAAATAAGAAAAAATGGAAAATTTGAAAATAAAAACATTTGCAAAATCTCGAAAATACCAAAGACAACCTCATAAAATTTTAGAAAACGTTCAAAAACATCTAAATATTTGAAAAAATCAATCCATCACCATCTCACTTTCACCCGCAATAAGCATCACTCATAATAAACAATTGTCACCCTCAACCTTTGGTGAAACAATCAGAGACAAGTCTGGCAGTTCAAAAGTGAAAAATCAAAGTGTCAAGGTCTCAAGTCTAGGTCAGTACGTAAAAAAGTTGGTCAACTCTTTGTGTCAATAGCCTATCATCCAATCAATCCCAAGTCATCATCCGATATCATCATGTCCTAGGATGCATCCTTCCTACAATGGACATCAACACCAGGCATCACTATAGTTAGTCTTGGCTAGCAGTATTGAAGAACATTAGCTTGTTTGTTTGCTTTATCTTTGTCTTTTGGCTTATCTTTTTGCACCCATTTTGATGACCTCTCAATGATGTCCCAAATGAAGTGATTTCGAGAGAAAGGAATGGGGCAACGATCATTATCTTTTTATCTATTGTGCTTGCCGGATATTCTTGTAATATAACTTGCTCATGCGTGCTTTTTTTAGGTATCGGGAAGGTGTTTTAGATATCTTGTTGATCACATAGGAAGGCTTTCCTTCCTATGTTTTGGCCTATGCTGTCTAAAATATCTGAACTGCATTTGAAATAAGGTTTCGTATGTCAGGTGTGAATAGGAGTACTCCTATCTGATTGTCAAGTTAAAAGTCCATCACACTAGGTGCAACACCATCCTGTTTGTCTATACCTTGATGCGTCGTGCTTATATGTGTTTTCAAACATAAGCTAATTGACTCTTTTAAAATCCCAACTCCTCGGTAGGAAAATCATCATCATCATCATCTCGTGTCTTTTTGGAGTCCTCTTCTTTCTTCCATCTCCTTTTTTGTGCTAACATGGAACCATGACAATTAATCAAAATTCATCATGTGTGCATCCATCCTACATCCACAAACCATCAACATATTGCATACTGCATATCATATCATATAGGAAATATTAAATCATATCACATGCATTGCATTTCCATCATTTGCATAAAATAGATTGACCTTATTCTAAGCATTTCATCATTTGCACATTTGCATTCATTTGCATCATCATATTCATAAATAATATCATACCATCATCATAGTATCTATGAAACATGCATAAGCACCATTCATTTGCATAAGATCATCATGACATAAGCATCATATAAATACATCACCATTTAATGCATGAGAAAAGATAATGAAAAGAGAAAAATATTGCATTTATCATCATCCATTAGGGGCATAATATAGATCTATTAGTCGCATAATCATTAAATTTTGCATCGTCATATCATAAAAAAAAGATATCAAAAAAGAAAGCATTTCATCACATTTGCATATGAATCACATAGAACATAATGTACATCACAACATCAGATAACATCATTGCATCACATCATAAAGTCACACATCACATAAAAAATCATAGCATCATATAGAATCATTTTCATAGCATATAGTAAATAAAAGCCATCCATAATGCATAAATAGAATAGGACATATCACATCATACATAGGATCAAGAGCATCTCATTTATTATCATCAAATATACATTGTCATGGTACAAAATCAGATCAAAATATACATGTGTATGTTAATAAAGTACAATTGCCAACTAGGCTATCAAAAATGAGCCTGTGCAACATAGAAGAATGAAAAAATATGTCTTTGATCAAAACTGGGGCTAACCTTGCTAGCTGCTGCCCTTGCCACCTTCTCTCTCCCCGTGGTCCTCTGCGGGTTTGTGACCTATCCTCTATGAAAAGTCTGGGACTCGGGCTAGTCTCCACACGGCATGATAATAGTGCATCCTGTAGTAATCGACCTCCTGTATGGCCTTCCTCTATGATCGAAGTGGTACCATGCTTTGGGAGGAGGATCCGAACATTCTCTCTAGCTATTGTCATCTTCCCATCTCTACTGCTACCTGCAGCTCTGTAGCGTATCTTTTTTGGACTGCCCGGTCCCACTCAACTCATAACTAATCTCTCTTAGTTGAAAGTGCCTGTACCTGTACTTGTAGCTGGAGAATCTGACCATACCTAGGGTCTAGATGAGGAGGTGGTTGCATGTGTGGCTAATATTGGTCCTTGTCTTTGGGCGGTGTCGAGACCCTATCTTGGTGCCCGTGATCCTGATCTTGTAATGCCTGATCTTGTTCCTATCAGACTTGATCTTGATCTTGCTCTTTGTCCTGGGTTTGTGGTCCTTGATCTGGCTATGGACCCCCACCTCCCCTACCTGTGTCCTCATTATTACGCCCCTTGGCCTCCCTATGGCTTCCTTCCTGCTCGACCCCTAGGCCTCAACATCAGGCATCACTGTAGATAGTCTTTGCTAGCGGTATTGAAGAACATTAGCTTGTTTGTTTTCTTTATCTTTTTCTTTTGGATTATTTTTTTGCACCCATTTTGATGACCTCTCGATGATGTCCCAAATGAAAATATTTAGAGAGAAAGGAATGGAGCAATGATCATTATCTTTTTATCTACGATGCTTGTCAGATATTCTTGTAATATAACTTGGTCATGCATGCTTTGTTTGGGTATAGGGAAGGTGTTTTAGATATCTTGTTGACCACATAGGAAGGCTTTCCTTCCTATGTTTTGGCCTGAGATGTCTAAAATATCTGAACTACATTTTGAATGAGGTTCCATATGTTATGTGTGAAAAGGAGTACTCCTATCTAATTTTCAAGTTAAAATTTCATCACACTAGGTGCAACACCATCCTCGTTGTCTATACCTTGATGCATCATGCCCATGTGTGTTATCAAATATAAGATAATTGGCCCTTTTAAAATACCAACTCCTCGGTAGGAAAATCATCATTATCATCATCTCATGTCTTATTGGAGTCCTTTTCTTTCTTTCATCTCCTTTTCCATGCGAACATGGTACCATGATATAGGTGGATCCAAAAAACCTCAAAAAATATCACAGTCTCAGAATCTCTCATAACTGACATCATTATGTAGTGCTCACCGACACAATCCTGACGCAACTAGAATCACATCAAAAGGAGGTCATAGGCAAGAGTTATGCTTGGTCAAAGATTGGTCCAACTAGCAAACTAAGGGGCTAGAGAGAGAAAAAAAGGGCAAAAAAATGATTGTCACAAAAGTGGTCAAAATCAGCACCATTGCAAAGAGCTTTTTAAGACCTTTCCAATGGTGTTCGTTTCGTAAAAAATGGAGACCGTATGCCAAAGTTACACCAAGTCAAAGTTTTAGTCAAAATGATGATGTCAGCATGTGATGTGGCAGTTGACTGGATGGTGACATGGAAATTGCAGGTGATGTGGCAAAAATATCACAAAATTCACCTACACCATGTTTATTTTTGAAAAAAATAGCAGTGGAAGTGTATTCCACAAAATCCATTTGGTGGGATCGGATTTTGTGGGATCCCAACCAGATTTGGTGGGATCCAAATACCCTAAAAAATAAAAAAGATTAACTCATAAAAAAAACCAAATGAGCCCGTGAATAGGTGTTAAGGGCTTAAGAAAATTAAATTGTTTTTTTTTATGGGGAAGTTATTATTTTCTAACAGGCTATGTCATATTTAAAGCATATTCTAACTCGATTTATTAACAAAATAACCTTTTATGGTTATTTTAACCCCTTAAATTGTTATGAAGCCTAATTAAAGGCCAAAAGGGGTTGAACGAAATATTTAAAATGGGTTAATTTTTTTGAGGGAGTTATTTTATTTATTATGGTGGTTTTTAACCCCATATGCAAAATTATGTATAAAAGGGGGTTAGGAGTGTGAGTTTTTCATTTAGGTTTTTTGAAAATTTTATGCTCTTTTGAGGAATTTTTGGAGGAGAAATTTACAAGGTGATATTACATCAAGAATTTTCAAAAACTTGAGAGTGAGATTGTGAGGAGACTATTGTAAGCTTGGAAAATTATAAGAAGGCATTTTTAGGTGCTTGGCAATCTTAATAAAGTGGTCTAACGTTGAGAAGCGGACCTAGGGATGTCCTAATTGGACAAACTCCATTATCAAGAGTGATATCTTTTTTTCTCTTTTATTTCCTAATTTTCTTCAGTATTTTAATTCTTTGAGTTTCTAGTTTATGTTCAATAGTTAAGATTCAAAAACACGCAATACTGTGGCAATTGGGAAAAATATATAATTACGAGTTAAGTGCAATAAATTTGTAACTTTCTAATTTTAGATCAAGTTGGTATCAAAGTAGTTTAATAGGAAAATTGCAAGTGGTGAATGTGAACCAGGTTGAAATTGAGTTCAATCCTAAGATCAGAAAATGAAGGAATTTTCCATGAGCATAGATGGCAGCCTATCTTTGCTAGACTGCCTGGTCCTGCTCAACCCATAACTGATCTCTCTCAGCTATAAGTACTTGTACCTATGCCTATAGCTAGAGAATATGACCATCCCTAGGGTCTACATGAGGGGGTGGTTGCATGTGTGGTTGATCCTAGTCCTCATCTCTGGGCGGTGTCAGAACCCTATCCTGGTGCCTGTGATCTTGATCTTGTAAACTTGATCCTAATCTTGATCTTGCTCTCCGTCCTGGGCTGGTGGTCCCTGATCTGGCTGTGGACCCATGCCTCCCTTGCCTCCATCCTCATTGCTACCATCTCGGCCTCCCTGTGGTTGCCTGCCTTCTTGGCCTCTAGGCCTCAACATCAAGCATCACCGTAGTTAGTCTTTGCTAGCAGTATTGAAAAACAATAGCTTGTTTGTTTGCTTTATCTTTGTCTTTTGGATTATCTTTTTGCACCCATTGCAATGACCTCTTGATGATGTCCCAAATGAACAAATTTAGAGAGAAAGGAATGGGGCAACAATCATTATCTTTTTTATTTGTTGTGCTTTTTGGATATTCTTGTAATATAACTTGGTCATGAGTGCTTTGTTTGGGTATAGGGAAGGTGTTTTAGATATCTTGTTGACCACATAAGAAGGCTTGCCTTCCTATGCTTTGGCTTGAGATGTCTGAAATATTTGAACTGCATTTTGAATGAGGTTCTGTATGTTAGGTGTGAATAGGAGTACTCCTATCTAATTGTCAAGTTAAAAGTCCATCACACTAGGTGTAACACCATATTGGTTGTTTATACCTTGATGCATCGTGCCTATGTGTGTTATCAAACATTAGATAATTGGCCCTTTTAAAATCCCAACTCCTCGGTAGGAAAATTATCATCATCATCATCTCGTGTCTTGTTGGAGTCCTCTTCTTTCTTCCATCTCCTTTTCTGTGCTAATATGGTACCGTGATCTAAGTGGATCCAGAAAACCTCAAAAAATATCACAGTCTCAGAATCTCTCAAAATTAGCATCATTGTGTAGTGCTCGCCAACACAATTGCAACACAACTGGAGTCACGTCAAAATGAGGTTGTAAGAAAGAGTTATGATTAGTTAAAGATTGGTCAAACTGGTGAACCAGGGGGGCAGAGATAAAAAAAGGGTGAAAATTTGACTATACCAAAATTGGTCAAAATCAACATCATCACAAAGAACTTGTCAAGACCTTTCCAACGGTGTTTGTTTCGTCAAAAATGGAGACCATATGCCAAAGTTACACCAAGATAAATTTTTAGTCAAAATGATGATGTCAACATGTTACGTGGCAGTTGACAGGATGGTGACATGGAAATTGCAGGTGATGTGGAAAAAATCTCACAAAATTCACATACACCATGCTTTATTTTTGAAAAAAAAGGGTGGTGGAAGTTTATTCCACAAAATCCGTTTGGTGGGATCAGATTTTGTGGGATCCCAACCGGATTTGGTGGGATCCAAATCTCCTAAAAATAAAAAAGATTAACTCATAAAAAAAAAACTAAATGAGCCCATGAATAGGTGTTAAGGGCTTAAGCAAATTAAATTATTTTTTTTATGGGGAATTTATTGTTTTTTAACGGCTGTATCATATTTGAAGCATATTCTAGCCCGATTTATTAACAAAATAACCTTTTATGGTTATTTTAACCCCTTAAATTGTTATGAAGCCTAATTAAAGGCCAAAAGGGGTTGAATGGAATATTTAAAAGGGGTTAATTTGTTTGAGGGAGTTATTTTATTTATTATGGTGGTTTTTAACCCCATATGGAAAATTATGTATAGAAGGGGGTTAGGAGTGTGAGTTTTTCATTCAAGTTTTTTGAAAATTTTATGCTCTTTTGAGGAATTTTTGGAGAACTTTACAAGGTGATATTACACCAAGAATTGTAAAAAATTTGAGTGAGATTGTGAGGAGACTATTGTAAGCTTGGAGAATTGTAAGAAGGCATTTTCAGGTGCTTGGCAGTCTTAATAAAGTGGTCCAACGTTGAGAAGAAGACCTGAAGACGTAGTCCTAATCAGATGAACTTCGTTATCAAGTGTGATATCTCTTTTTCTCTTCTATCTCCTAATTTTCTTCAGTATTTTAATTCTTTGAGTTTCTAGTTTATGTTCAGTGGTTAAGATTGAAAAACACGCAATACTGTGGCGATTGGGAAAAATCTATAATTAAGAGCTAAGTGCAATAAATTTTTAACTTTCTAATTTTAGATCAAGTTGGTATCAGAGCAGTATAACAAGAAAATTGCAAGTGGTGAATGTTAACTAGGTTGAAATTGAATCAAGAAGAAGGTACACTTACCGAGTTCAATCTTGAGATCGAAAAATGAAGGACTTTTCCATGAGCAGAGATGGCAGTTGAACAAAGTCCTACAAAGCTTGATGATAAAGCTTTCCAAAAATAATTTATCGAGATGAAGTCAATGGTGGAAGTTCTTTTCCAAGAGAGGCAAGAATGAAAGAAGAGAAAGGAAGACAAGGACAAAAAGAAGAAGGAAGCTGAATCCTCGTTGAAAGATGACAAAGGTAAACAAGTAGGAGGTGGTAGTCACCATCCTAAACCTCCATCCCCATCCTCTTCATCCTCTTCATCCTCTTCTTCTTCTTTGTCTAACTCTTCTAAAAATAAACAACTTGTGCAAACACCTTTGTTAAAACTAGATGTTAAATTTGAGTTGCGTATGTATAATGGTGAATTGGTTGCAGAAAAAATGGATAATTGGCTTAAGCAAATCAAAGTGTATTGTAAGGTTCAACAGATCTTGGATGATTCTTCCAAAATCCAACTAGCTACCCTTAGAATGGGGGGCACTGTATTGGTTTGGTGGGAGAGTAAGATTCAAGATGATCTTTCTACGCATGGTAAAGTCATTTCATCTTGGTATGAATTTACTTCTACTTTAAAGAAACGGTTTTATCCTTTGGGTTATATGCAACAAGCTGCTATGGACTGGAAAAATCTAAGAAAAGGTAAAGGACAAATGGTGCAAGAGTATACATAGGTGTTTAGGAAGAAATAACTTGCTCTTGGAATTCCTCTTTATACACAAGAAACTTTATTAATGTATATAGGTGGTTTACATTAAAATTTGAAACATACAATCCTAATGTTTAATCCATCTAACTTTGATGAAGTGTGTGTACAAGCAACCCATATTGAAGTAGGTGAAAGGAGCATAACTTTCAGTTCAAAGAAGGAATTTTTTCCTACAACTGAAGGCAATAAGAAGGGGAAGGAGATGAAAGCAGCTACTGTGAAGAAAGGGGGAGGTGAAAATCCTACTTGTTCACATTGTCAAAAGAAAGGGCACGAAGATGCAAAGTGTTGGAAATTGCATATGGAATTGAAACCAAAGTGGTTTAAGGATCGTAAAGGAAAGCAAAAGGACACAACTGTCATTTAAGATCTTGGATCAGATTTTGATGAAGAAACAAGGATAATAGTTTTGGGTTTGAAAGGTAAAGATTTTGATGGTAATGATTCTGCCACTGATGTTTCATGCGCTTCTACTTCTAAAATTCATATTGTTCCTAAAGATAGCAAAAGATGTGAATTGTTTCATATAAGGGTGATTTTTAAGAACACTAAGATTGATACACTAATAGATAGTGGGTCCCAAGTTAATCTAATTTTAGAAGAAGTTGTTGAATAGTTGGGATTGAAAAAAAAGCCACATAAGAAACCTTATCCATTAGGTTTGGTGTGCAATGATAATAAATTGTGAGTAACTAAGCAATGCAATTTAAGATTTGCAATAACATCTAAGTTTATAGATGAGGTTGAATTTGATGTGGTTCCACTTGATATTTGTGATATTGTGTTGGGTAGCCCGAACTTATATGATATAAAAGCAACCTTCTATAGGGAACATAATCAGTATCACTTGTTTAAGGAGTTGAATACATTGTGCATTCTCATTCAATTAAGACTGATAAATATTTTGTGAAAATGGGACAATTGAAAAGGGTAGTTAATGCAAGCAATAATTTGGCACTTATGTCTGTACCAAAAGAAGTGTCATTGCATAAAATCATATCTAATTCTAGCGTTGTTCCAGTTATGAAAGACAAACATGATGTTGGTACATTCTTTTTCTCGTCTGCAAATTTAATTTTGTTATTCAACCTTCTACTTTTAAAAAATGTATGGTTGGTGGTGGCAACATTGAATGTGGATGTGTATATGGTTAACATACTTAACAATATAAGTGCAGTTTTGATTGTTGTTATGATGAGTCAGATGTACAGGTTCCAAGAAGGAAGGATAGATGATACTAGGCAAGTGGTGTCATATTGCCCTAGCTCAAAGTGTATATAAAAAAAGACTTTTGGAGGTCCAAAAGCTTCTCGGTGGGGAGGAATGATCTAGGCGGATCCAAAAAACCTTAAAAATCTCACAGTCTTAGAATCTCTCAGAACTGACATCATTGTGTAGAGCTCACCAACACAATGTCGACACAACTAGAATGACGTCAAAAGGAGGTCGTGGGTAAGACTTATGCTCAGTCAAAGATTGGTCAAAATAGTGAACCAGGGGGCTAGAGAGAATAAAGGGGAAAAAAATTGATTGTCATAAAAGTGGTCAAAATCAACATCATCACAAAGAGCTTGTCAAGACCTTTCCAACGGTGTTTATTTCGTCAAAAACAACCGAATGCCAAAGTTACACCAAGTCAAAGTTTTAGTCAAAATCATGATATCAACATGTGACGTGGCAGTTGACTGGATGGTGACATGGAAATTGCAGGTGATGTGGAAAAAATCTCACAAAATTCACATAAACCATGCTTTTTTTTTTGAAAAAAATAAAATGGTGGAAGTTTATTCCACAAAATCCATTTGGTGGGATTGGATTTTGTGGGATCCCAACCGGATTTGGTGGGATCAAAATCTCCTAAAAAAAAGATTAACTCATTAAAAAAAGTAAATGAGCCCGTGAATAGTTGTTAAGGGCTTAAGCAAATTAATTTGTTTTTTTTTATGGGGAAGTTATTGTTTTTTAACGGGTTTTGTCATATTTAAAGCATATTCTAGCATGATTTATTAACAAAATAATCTTTTATGGTTATTTTAACCCCTTAAATTGTTATGAAGCCTAATTAAAGGCCAAAAGGGGTTGAACAAAATATTTAAAATGGGTTAATTTGTTTGAGGGATTTATTTTATTTATTATGGTGGTTTTTAACCCCATATGCAAAATTATGTATAAAAGGGGGTTAGGAGTGTGATTTTTTCATTTAGGTTTTTTGAAAATTTTATGCTCTTTTGAGGAATTTTTGGAGGAGAACTTTACAAGGTGATATTACACCAAGAATTGTAAAAAAATTGAGAGTGAGACTGTGAGGAGACTATTGTAAGCTTGGAGAATTGTAAGAAGGCATTTTTTAGGTGCTTGGAAATCTTAATAAAGTTGTCCAACATTGAGAAGCGAACCAAGAGATGCAGTCCTAATTGGAAAAACTCCGTTATCAAGTGTGATCTCTCTTTTTCTCTTATATCTCCTGATTTTATTCAATATTTTAATTCGTTGAGTTTCTAGTTTATGTTCAATGGTTAAGATTCAAAAACGCACAATACTGTGGCTATTGGGAAAAATCTATAATTAGGAGTTAAGTGCAATAAATTTGTAACTTTTTTATTTCAGATCATACCATGACAATTAATCAAAATTCATCATGTATACATCCATCATGCATCCAAAAACCATCAACATATTGCATACTGCATATCATATCATATAGGAAATATTAAATCATATCACATGCATTGCATTTCCATCATTTGCATAAAATAGATTGGTTATTATAAGCATTTCATCATTTGCACATTTGCATTCATTTGCATCATCATATTCATAAATCATATCATACCATCATCATAATATCTATGAAACATACATAAGCACAATTCATTTGCATAAGATCATCATGACATAAGCATCATATAAATACATCACCATAAAATGCATGAGAAAAGATAATGAAAAGAGAAAAATATTGCATTTATCATCATCCATTAGGGGCATAATATAGATCTATTAGTCGCATAATCATTACATTTTTTATCATCATATCATAAAAAAAATGATATCAGAAAAGAAAGCATCTCATCACATTTACATCATCACATTGAACATAATGTACATCACAACATCGCATAACATCATTGCATCACATCATAAAGTCACACATCACATAGCATTATCATCACATAAAACATCATAGCATCATATAGAATCATTTTCATAGCATATAGAAAATAAAAGCCATCCATAATGCATAAATAGAATAGAACATATCACATCATACATAGGATCAAGATCATCTCATATATCATCATCAAATATACACTGTCATGGTACAAAATCAGATGAAAATATACATGTGTATGCCAATAAAGTACAATTGCCCACTAGGCTATCAAAAATGAGCCTATGAAGTATAGAAGACTAAAAAAATATGTCTCTGATCAAAATTGGGGGTAACCCTGCTGGCTGTTGCCCTCACCACCTGCTCTCTCCCTTTGGTGCTCTGCAGGTCTATGAAATGTCCTCTGTGAAAATTTTGGGACTCAAGCTAGTCTCGACACATTTTGATAATAGTGCATCTTGTAGTAATGAACCTCCTAGATGGCCTCCCTGTATGATCAAAATAGTACCATGCTCCGAGAGGAGGATGTAGAAATGCTCTCTAGCTATTGTTGTCTTCCCATCTCTACTGTTGCTTGTAGCTTCGTAGCCTGTCTCTATTGGACCACCTAGTCCCACTTAGCTCGTAACTGATCTCTCTCAACTATAAGTGCCTATACCTGTTCCCGTAGCTGGAGAATCTAACCATCCCTGGGGTCTAGATGAGGGGATGGCTACACATGTGGCTGATCTTGGTCCCCATCTCTGGGTGGTGTTAGGACCCTATCTTGGTGCCCATGATCTTGATCTTATAATGCCTGATCTTGGTCCTGTCAGACCTGATCCTGATCTTGCTCTCTCTTCTGGGTTGGTGGTCCCTTATCTGGCTATGGATCCCTATCTCCCCCACCTCCTTCCTTGCCACTGCCCCCTCAGCCTCCTTGTGGGTGCCTGTCTACTTGGCCCCTAGGCCTCCATCGAGCCATTTCTACACCTGGTAGTGTCAATCTCAAGGGCACCCAGAACCAATCCTTGTATCCTTGTGTCATGCCGACATTGATTGGACCCTGTGCATATCCCCATGGCCTAGCTACAAGCTACATAAAACTCTACACTACCTCATGTGTGAGTGTATATAGGCCCTAGGATGTCTCCCTCATCATATGGGTGAAGATGGCCATGTACTGGTCATCAAGTCGATCTTGAGCATCACCAAACTGGTGTGCCACTCTATCTGCTAGATATCTCTCTATAATAGTATGCTCTCACCCCTGCATAATACAATCCTGGCAAGCAAAGAAAAGCTATTGATAATCATCGTACCATGCCGGCCATTCGAGGTATGGACGCCAGGTGAACTTCTACATATCGTCTATCACCCTCCTCCAATGAGGATCCCATGCTCACCAATGTGTGAAAAAGAAACTCCACCTCTATATCACCACACCACTGGATCATCTGGATCCATACCTACTAGAAAAACTCTAACAAGATGCATCACTGAGATATGCTCTCATGCCCAGATGTGTAATAGAGTAACGCTTGCCCCAAGGGATCTACCATCCTTGTACGCTACCTCATGTAAATCTCGAAAGAGAGAGGCCAATAACACCGACCCCGAAGTGAAGTAGGTCCTAAAAAATGATCATCCTCTCGTAGGAAATCCCCCATTTGATGCTAAAATATTGGCCCCGCCGATCTGGTTCTACAAGTCCTGAGATAATGGCTGCTACCACTAATTTGAGGGTGATCCCACAAAGCTAGTTTACAATTTCTAGGAGATTTTGATTTTTTTTGAAATCACATATTTTTAGAAAATGTAATGATTTAAGCCTTAAAAATTTCTATTTAAAGCATTCCAATTGAAGAGGGTTTGATCAAACTACCTTAGATCAAACCCCCTTGGATAGAACCTTCATAGTCTTAAACCATATCTATAACAAAGTCTCCTTTACACCTATCAAAATGCTAATAAAAAACCACTTTTGATTTACTTTTTGGGGGATGAAATGAATTCATTTAAAATTTATATTTTGTAAGTATGTAGTCCTTATTATAAGCTTCCCAAAAAGTATAATTTTAAATAAATATAAATTAATTATTATATTTATTTTTATTTCTTTGAATGTAGGTTTTTAATCGAAAATCAAGCTCTTTGTTCGCACATGTGGAAAAATAGAATATTATAATTTTTTTTTGAAAAATATGAGTGCACCAGATATTGAAGTCCTTGATCCAACAAAAAAAGGAAAATTTAATTTTGATACATGCAAAAAAGGTTATGTATACCCGTCTATGTCTGAATTGTAATTGGTTTGACTTCGAAACTTGATTACGGAAAAAATTCAATAAAACACTATAAAACCAATTGGAAGCACTAGATATCATAATTATAAATGTAAATTCAAAAAAAATATAATTTTTTCCTTCATGGAAAAAAAGTTATGTGTTATACGGTGAGTGTCACTCCTTAAAAATGGTGTTTATTGAAAAAAATAGTTTTCGAAGGAGATGGAAAAAGAAGTGCAATCTAATTCCAAAAAAATTGAAAAAAATATATTTAGAATGTACAGAAAAAATGTCACAAATCACTAGTTTGCATCATCTTCAAATTCCTCATGGTTTAGCTACTATAGGTGCCTGAAAGTGAAGATTTAGTTAGAAATAATTAGTTCAGTGTCTAGTTTGGCCAATAATTGTAAACCAGTATTATGGGATCACCCTTGAAAGGTGAAATAGTGAGCTTGTATTGCTCTAGCTCAATCTAGCCCTCTGAGAAAACAATCTAATCAAGGCCCATCACATCATAGCAGGCTTCCCATCCGACCTCCACATTATAGATAATGCACTCTTCGTGGATCAATAGTCTTAGAATGCACCAAACATCCTCCAAAGTGATTGTCACCTCACGAATGGGAAAATGGAAATACAATGTCTCGCTATGCCATTGCTTGGCCAATGTAGTCATCATACCCAAGTGAGTGCTAACTGGGTGAGTGTAGGTAATGTACCATAATCCCAGAGCTCCCAAGTGCTCCTATAGTCGCTCGTGCATCCCCTTTAGAATGACAAATAGAAATGGAACCATGTTCTCTCACAAGTGTAGTATCTCGACCACCTCCTACATCAGCAAAGTCATAACTTTAGGTTTTGTAAAAAAATCCTGAGCCCAGTCGAGCTTTTCTGCCTTTGAAATAGCATATGCATCATTGTTTGTAAAGGCAACGCAGTTTGAAAGTTTCAAACTGTGCTGTTGAAGGAGTTTGAACCTTCAAACTCTACCGTTGTGGTGTACTTTTTCCGCGATCCATTTTGACCTTTGAGCCTAAACTTCAAATATGACAACCACGACACTATGTGCATATGTGGTACGATTTGACCTAAAACCCTAATTTTTCAAACTTCGCCGCTGCGACATTACATGGATATGCAACACTATTTAAGGCTACACGGTGCCGAAATTGAGTTTGTAGCGGTGCTATATTGCACCGCTTGACCTAAACTACCTTCCTAGGCCTAATAAATGCACCTAAACATGAAAAATGGGATCAAGTTAGGATCACTCACCAGAGATCATGTGCCTAGATTTCATTGGTACACTCATACTCAGTTTGAAATGTGTCATGGAAGCACGCGCTATGCCATCTCGATCGGTGCTCATAGATCCAGTGGTAGAATCTCTATAGGCTGTGTGCAAATGATTTGGAAGTGGCCCCCTGAGGCCTATATTAAGCCTAAAGGTTAGGGTTTTTTGACCCTGTTTAGCCATCCTGCTAGGGTTCTAGCCCCCACGAGCCTGTTTTTGTCCATTCGTGGGTTGTTTTGCATCGATGGTTTTGGCGTGTTTTTGACATTCTGGAGCCTTTCTGAAGCTATTGGGCATCTTATCCTCTTTTTTCACAAGATCACCCAACAAGTTAAAATTTTCGTCCGATCTCTCAAGGGGGAAGTATATCGACATGTTTTGTCTGCTAGGACAGTAGTGGGGCAAGTTTTGAAATCCAATTTTTTTTGGCTCTTGATCAAGACATGTTTATTCTTTGAACCAATGTAGTGAGCACTTTGCTTCAAAGAGGGGCAAAATGTAGACACATAAAATGTATTGACTGACATTACACACTTGATCCTGATTTACTAACATCATTTCAACCTAAATCACTTTCCCAAGCTTTTCATCACCCTTCATCGCTTAATTAAATAAATCATTATTTATCTGATTAAGCCATTCTTTTTTGTTAATTAATTTAATCAATCTAATTTAATTAACCCTAGGTCTCTATTTAATTAAATAATCTATTTTATTTGATTAAATCTCTAAAGTCATCTTATTAAATTAAATAAATTAAATCTCTATCTAATTTAATCTAACAATCATCCCCTTTAGTTAAATAAATCAAAATCTTTATTTAACTAAAGTCTAAATCATTTTCCTCTCAACTTTGATTTATTTAAATCCTAAAATCTAAGTCAAAATTGTCAAATCACCTAACCTCCTCTTATTTAATCAAATCTTGATTAAGTTTCATCTTAATCCATGTACCATCCTCTAGCTATTGCCACTTGCACATGAAAATACATTTAATTAATTTATTAAATCCCTATTTTCTCTCAACTTGGCATCTTTAGGGGAATATTCTTCCAAATTTGAAATCCCTCAAAGTGGATTTGTCCTTCCAACAAGACATTCATTCCCTCTTACATGTCCTTGTGCATTGAGCCAAGTGGCATTTAATTCATTATTTTTCCCTCTAACATATCATTTCACAAATTTTAAATGCCACCTAATTTGATTTACTGTGCACATTCATCAAAATGTGCTCAAGCTTCTTCCATTCACATCTTGACAAGTGGAACTTTCCCATTGGATGTTGAATGATTCCCTATTGCTTCATTTTGATCATTTATCCATCTTGTCTTTCTATAAATAGAAGGCTTTTCTTTGTATTTGATCATCCAATAATTTGAGAAAACTTATTATACTCAATTTCATCTTCAAGCATCACCATTTTCATCCATTTTATAAAGTTTATAGCTAGGTTATTGCAGGTTTTCTTCATGGAGCTCAATTGAATCAACCATCAGGTGGATCAACCTTCATCAAATCATCACAAGTCTGCATAGGATTTGGGAAAGGGCCAATTTTCATATCAAATTGGCTCCAATTCTCTGATGGGATTGAGTGTTTGCATCTTAAAATAGGATTTCCTTTTTTTCTCAGTTGATTATCTCCAAATTTTCTTTCATATTTGAGCTTTGCAAATGAATTTCATGGGGAATCTTGATTCTCACTTGCATTTTATCTATTATTGTGTTTGTTTATTATGTTTGTGCAGGTCTAGGATTGGGGTTCTACACATACATATCAAAAAAATTAGATCTAATTAAAGAGGAGGCTAGTCTAGGGCATCCCACACCCTTGACTAATCAAATCAACTCCAAATTTATGTCACAAGTTTCCCTCTATATCTCAGTCTTAGATGTCAAGCTTTTTCAAAACTTTCAATTTTGGTATGTGCCATAAATTATATTCTCAAGTCTAATGTTACATGTTAAATAGGCTTATTAAAAGACACATCAAATTTTTGATCCTCACAACTGAAAATGAATGTAAACCATAAGAGATTGGTTGTCCCTTGTGGTTGCAAGACAATCATAAAAACCTAGTTGGTGTATGTCTAAATTTTGAGTCAAGTGAAAATGAGATAATCCTATTTAATCTAATTGGATCTAGGATTGTTTTTCCTACTCTATAGATGAAATAGATATAAAATAAATTAGTGCAGATTTGAGGTTTAGAGTGCTGAATAGAGAAGGATACATCTTTAATAGAGGAAAAACATGTTGAAAGTTGGGGTTTTCACAAAACAAGAAAAAATTAAAATAGAATGAAAAGAAAATTAAAATAAAGAACCACATAATTAAATTTTCACTTGGTCATAGTGGATAAAATGCTTGGGTTTAGATTCGAAATTGAGCTACAAGATACAAGCCCATGAAAGCACAACATGAAGAATAAAGCATGTGGAGAATAAATAAACATATAAACCACCATGAGAATGTATCGAAAAAGTATCTAGTGTAAGTGTAGCAATGGAAAAACTATCCCTTTCCCTTACTTACTTTGGGGATAATTGATATTGAATTAACCTAATTTTGCATTGGGTTAGTGTTGTAATGTGTTGTACACATTCACATCAATCTAGAGCCTCTTTAAAAAAAATGTACTTAAATTGTACCTTATTTATGGTGTTGTAAAGTGTTGTAGTACACTTTCATACTTATGTAGGGTCTCATTAATTAATTGTGGTTAATTGACCTTAAGTATCCACTTTAATTCAAATTTAAGCTATTTTGATGACACCTTTTGAAGGATATATCCCAACACCCAATAATGATATGGTATAACATTAAATTGGCAAAATCAAGGTCCTAGATAATGGTGGTAGGACCCATTCGCCTTTAGTGGTGAATGGGTCCTATTGATGCCTAAAAATGTCAAGCAGTTCAACCTTATGGGAAACTTAGTTAATGGGGGGACCAATTGTGCTAAACTGAGTGACCTTCAGGTTTTTAAAGAAGTTAGCTTCTTCTATTTTTGGGGGTTTGGAATGGGAAAAGGAAGCAGATATATAAAATAAAGATCTAACTAGGGCAATACACCAAGATGTAGGTGTGGACACAATAAATCTACCTTTCAAATGGGATTTAAGGGCTCGTTTAGAAATTTGCATGTCCAAAAATAACAAAGAGCATAGATTGAAAGCCTAAGAAGTTCATTAAATAACATAAAATAACCTCCATACACATTTACTTAAAAGAAGAGTTCTAAACATGATCTAAATCAAAGATATCAAGTTTCCACAATCCATTACTGTTTATCAATTTTATTTTTGGCTTTGTTTGTGTTGGAGATTTTTCCATCAACATTTTGGATCACACTCTGTGATCCATCATCAGGATGAAAGAGAGCATAAGAGAGTGAAATGAATTGTTGTAGACCAACACTAGCTAAAAAGGAGAAGAGAGAGTAAGAGTTGCACAAGGTTCGAGGAAAATAGAACTAAAGGAAAAAGTAAAGAAAAGAGAGAAAATAGATAGAAAGGATAGAACATAATAAGAAAATCAAAGAGGAGGAAAAGACAAATAAAATTAGGAAGAAAAAAGGCTAGTAAGACCAAAAGAAATAAAGGAGGACAACCAAAGAAGACCCAAGAAACCAAGATGACTAATCACTGAAAACAATGCACAATAAAGTTCAAAAAAGGAAAGAAAGAGAACTAATATAAAATACAATGAAATTAATATTCAAGAAAAGAAAGGTCACACAAGAAACACAAGAAGAGAATTACTTCAAAGAAAAATAAGATCAACACGACCAAGGAAAAACAAGAACTAAAATCAAGCTCAAAAACCAACAATACAAAAAAGTAAAATAAAGAAATTCAAGGACCAGACAAGGGGGGGCAAGGAATAATTATCAAACAAAACAATAGACACTAGACCAAGAAATAACAGGAAAGAAAAAAAAAAAGGAAACAAGAAAAACCAAGGAAGCAGGAGGGGGGGGGGAGGAGAAAACACGGCTAAACCAACTGACCCAAAGCAAGAAAAAGAAAACTCAAAAGAAACCACCCAAAGACGAAAAGAAAGAACCACCCCAAAGAAATCGAAAAGGAAAGAAAAAGGGGTTTAAGAGGGATTAGGGGGGGTTGAGGCCTAATTCTAAGCATGGATAGCAAAGGATTCCAAGAACGACTTAGGCTCCAAACATCATCACAGTTGAGGTTAATGGGAAGATTGCTGATTTCTATGGCTTCTTTAAGTTTCCTCTTGAAAAAACTGTCTTCTTTATACAAGATTTGAAAATTTTCCAAGAAAATATGGTGTTTGGTTGATGAAGAGTGGTTGGCCAAGGCTGATTTGAGTACATGCTCATGTTTGATGTTAGCGCTATGTTCTTTGATTCTTGTGCTAAAGGAACGACCTGTTTCTTGTCCTTTTGCGAATCATCTTTCCTTCCTTTCTCGTGGCTCTTCCTCACCCTCGGGAATCTCCCTGTCCTCCGTGTCTCCTCGTGTTCTCCCCCCTGCGTGTGATCCTATGCATAGGCATGAGCCTATTGTTTTCCCTTCACCCCATCGATCCCTCAATCTCCGCCATTCTGAGATTCAGGATTGGGAGTCCAAGTTGGTTGTCAACATATCCAATGTGCGATTGGATCACCATTGCTTTAATTTTTTAAAAAGGGGTCTTGGCTTTGCCATTGCTCCTTGTTCCATCCCACACTTGGATTTTCTCTTGGGCATCGAAATCATGGTCCATTCTCTTCCTTTAGACATTGCCAAAGAAGTCAGACAAGACTGCGCAGTTGCCCTTTGTCAAGCCAAACCCCCCAAGTTTAACATTCCCAAAGTTGAGCTCACAACCTTCAATAAATTTTTACATAATAATGACATTGTTATCTGTAAGGCTGATAAAGGCAACGCGACAGTCATCATGGACAAACAAGACTATATCTCAAAATTGCTTGATCTTTTTTCTGATTCTCATAGCTATAAAATTCTGACCTGTAACCCCTGCTCAAAAATTTTAAAAAAAGTTTGAACCGTCGTTTCTTGCTCATCTTTTGATGATGCCACCAAGAAGCGCCTAATACCCTCCAAAGAAGTGACTCCTCGCATTTATGGAGTCCCTAAAATTCACAAAAGTGGCATTCCTTTGAGACCCATAGTGGATACCATAGGCTCCCCCACTTACAATTTGGCCTCTTTCCTTGCCAAATTAATCTCCGTTCATGTGGGAAGATCTCAATCCTACATTAAAGATTCCTCTCAATTTGTTCAATTTATCAATGATGTCAAGTTAGATAGCAACAACCTCCTGATGAGCTTTGACGTTGTCTCTCTCTTCACCAAGGTGCCCATCGATGACTCAATTGAGATTGTCAGACGCAAATCAAATGATGAGATTGCCACCCTAGTGGAATTTTGCTTAAGATCCACTTTTTTCTCATTCCAAGGCTCCTTTTATGAGTAAGTGGATGGTGTTGCTATGGGCTCTCCCCTCTCCCCAGTCATAGCCAACCTTTACATGGAGAATTTTGAAGAAATGGCCCTTTTTTCTTTCCCTCTCAAACCAAAATGGTGGAAACGTTATGTGGATGACACTAATGTATGTTGGCCACATGGTTTGGAAAAGTTAGAAGAATTCCATACTCACCTCAATAGCTTAGTCCATTGCATCTCCTTTACCAAGGAGATTGAGATTGAGGGCCAACTCCCTTTCCTCGATATCTTGCTCATCAAAAAATCAGATGGCTCCATTGGTTGTCGAGTCTTTCGTAAAGCCACCCACACCGATCTCTACCTCCACTCTTCTTCTCACCACCACCCTAGCCATAAATTTTGTGTCCTCAAAACCTTAGCCATGAGAGCTTATCAAATTTGTGATGAAGAAAACTTGAACCAGGAGTTAG
Source organism: Sequoia sempervirens (assembly GCA_007258455.2). NCBI lineage: Eukaryota > Viridiplantae > Streptophyta > Pinopsida > Cupressales > Cupressaceae > Sequoia > Sequoia sempervirens. Next base: position 196,468,433 of record VDFB02000017.1, read on the forward strand.
CTCACCTTCGTAAAATCTTCAGCTTGAATGGGTTTACAAGCAAGCAAATCTCCAAAGCTCTCAACCAAACCAAGGCTAATTTATATTCTAATTCCAAATCCTCCAAACCTGATGTTACCCCTTGTGCTTCCCTTCCCTACATCGAAGGCATCTCCCACAAAATTTCCAAGATTCTTCACAAAAAATGTCTTCACTGTGCCTTCAGACCTTTCTTGACTGTGAAAAATCATGTCCCATCTCTCAACGACTCTAAGGACATCCTTCTTTTTTTTGGAGTTTACAAGGTGACTTGCTCATGTGGCACACCTTATATATGTGAAACAGGTCATTCCTTTAGCACAAGAATCAAAGAACACAACGCCGACATCAAACATGAGCGTGTCCTCAAATCAGCCCTGGCCGACCACTCTTCATCAACCAAACACCATATTTGCTCGGAAAAGTTTCAAATCTTGTATAAAGAAGACAATTTTTTCAAGAGGAAACTTAAAGAAGCCATAGAAATCAGCAATCATCCCATTAATCTCAACCGTGATGATGGTTGGAGCCTAATTCGTTCTTGGAATCCTTTGCTATCCATGCTTAGAATTAGGCCTCAACCCCCCCCTAATCCCTCTTAAACCCCTTTTTCTTTCCTTTTCGATTTCTTTGGGGTGGTTCTTTCTTTTCGTCTTTGGGTGGTTTCTTTTGAGTTTTCTTTTTCTTGCTTTGGGTCAGTTGGTTTAGCCGTGTTTTCTCCTTTCCCCCCCCCTCCTGCTTCCTTGGTTTTTCTTGTTTCTTTTTTTTTCTTTCTTTCCTGTTAATTCTTGGTCTAGTGTCTATTGTTTTGTTTGGTAATTATTCCTTGCCCCCCCTTGTCTGGTTCTTTTCCCCTTTTTGTTCAATTTATTTTTTCATAATGTCTTCTATTATTTTTCCTTTTTCCATTCCCCTCCCTTGCTCTTATAACCTTTTTTTTCCTCTTTTGGTCCTTTAACTCCCTCTTTTGGTGTTACACTTCATTTGTCTTAATGTTTTCCCTCTTTTCAATTTCCTTTCCCCTAGGTTAATTGTTTTTCATTTTTATTTTTATTTTATTTTTTCCTTTCTAGGTTATCCTCCTTGAATTTAATTTTTATATTCTCTTACCTTGTATTTTATTATCTATTATATTCGCTTCTTTGATTTTTCTTTCCTTTTATTACTTTAGGTAATTTAAACCTCTCTATATTTTTAAATAATTTAGTGTCTTTTGTCTAATTGATAAAATTTCATTTTATTTACCCTTTTTGGAATTAGTTGGCTTTTTATTTTTATTTTTAATTAGTAGCTTTTAAATTTATTAATTCTCTTTGTATTTCTCTTGATTCTTCTTTTTATTAATTTTTGGTAATTTATTCCTTATATAGTTTTTAATTAATTTAGTTCCTTTTCTTTATTAGATTTAGTACTCTCTTATATATTTAGTTCTTAATAGGTTTGGCCCCCTTCTCTTTTCTTTTGTGTTTTATCTTTCAATTTCTTGTGACTTGTCCTTGAATTTCTTTATTTTACTTTTCTGTATTGTTGGTTTTTGAGCTTGATTTTAGTTCTTGTTTTTCCTTGGTCATGTTGATCTTATTTTTCTTTGAATTAATTCTCTTCTTGTGTTTCTTGTGTGACCTTTCTTTTCTTGAATATTAATTTCATTGTATTTTATATTAGTTCTCTTTATTTCCTTTTTTGATCTTTATTGTGCATTGTTTTCGGTGATTAGTCATCTTGGTTTCTTGGGTCTTCTTTGGTTGTCCTCCTTTATTTATTTTGGTCTTACTAGCCTTTTTTCTTCCTAATTTTATTTGTCTCTTCCTCCTCTTTGATTTTCTTATTATGTTCTATCCTTTCTATCTATTTTCTCTCTTTTCTTTACTTTTTCCTTTATTTCTATTTTCCTCGAACCTTGTGCAACTCTTACTCTCTCTTCTCCTTTTTAGCTAGTGTTGGTCTACAATAATTAATTTCACTCTCTTATGCTCTCTTTCATCCTGATGATGGATCACGGAGTGTGATCCGAAACGTTGATGGAAAAATCTCCAACACAATCAAAGCCAGAAATAAAATTGATAAACATGATCTAAATCAACAAAATTGTATTAAAATTATAGTTCTGCGAATAAAATACTCAGTACAATTACAACACAATATAATGTTTTGTCAATTAGCTAAGAAACAAAAAGGCCGAACAATAATGGCATAGTTTATGAATCTTAAAACAATAATTTAAAACAATACAAAAGGCCTAGTGACTTTTTCAAATTTATATGTATTCTCTAAACTTTGGAACCAAAACCATTTTTATAGGGGAGAAGTAGTTTATATAGAGAAGCATCCCTCTCCCTAAGAGCCAGTAACATAAAAGATTCCTTGTATTTACAATGATGTCCATTGTGATGATTCCCCATGATCATTGCAATAGAAAATATTCTAAAGAATGGAATGCAGTCACCTTGGAACCAAATGCATTCCCTGCAAATGAAGACTGTGGTCCCAGAGTAGAAGCAAAAAAATCCCCATGCAAAAAAGTGTTTCTCACCCACAGAGTTTGTTAGGACACGTGGATACATGGCGGGAATCATTGTTCATTCCTCCCTTCCATGCGATGAAACTCCCTATGGAGAAGAAACATGGAGAATTTTGTCCCGAGCATTGACTGTGGGGTCCACCAAAAGCTGCCTGTAGAATGATGCTACGTGGCATGTGGGCGGAGATTGGTGGAGACGGAAAGGGGAGCAGGCTCTCAAAGGCCCATGTTGTTGACACGTGGAGACATGGTAGGGCATGATAGAGAAACAAGGGAGGAAACTTTTGCAAGGAGCGCATGGTGGACACGTGGAAGCAACGAGCATGAATCTTCAAAAAGGGGTCGAAGATGTATAAGCATATGAGGTGTGGGCCAAGGATAACCAAAAAAATTCTATCAACCCAAAGGGAGCTCAAGGGATTTTCAATCCAAAAATTTTGGCGACTACCAAGGGAATTTCACCTACAGAATGGGAACCCAAAATTTCTGGTTCAAGGACCAGAGCCTTATCCGTTGGGCAACAAAGCTAGAGCTTCAAGAGCATGGTCTACGGAGGTAGCCAGTTAGCCTTAGATGGTATGGATATGGTGCGTAGATTGTTGTGCGCCTTATGCAAATCGATCACCTCTTTGAAAGGAAGCTTCATGGAAATTCTAAACAATTTCATCATTATGATTTCTTTTTTTAATTAATTTTCTCAAAAGCTCTTGGAAACTCATCAAACCAACACATTTGCTACAACATAAAGCTAGCTCCATGTATTCACAACATCTAAGCTATACATGTACAATCTACAACATACTGAATTGTGTTGAAATCAATGACAACACCACCAAACTAGCTCATACTTGCAAAAATATCCCCCTTTGTCATTGATGGAAACACATGATGTGAAAACCATCAAAGAAAAAAAAAATTACACAATATGCTGTGAGAACACCTTCTCTTCTTCTTCACCTATTTTTCACATGACTTTCTCTTCCCCTTTTGAAATCAATGGAAAAGATCAACAACTTTGATTACTCCCCCTTAGGATTACACTCATATTGAAACAATGAAAACCTTTTCTACTCCCCCTGCAGAGTAGACCCATCTATCAGTCTAGATAAATGAAGAATATGTGAATTCACTAAGACTGATGCACCTTCATGTGAACTTAGTTAGGAGGGCCAATGAACCCCAACCTCTCCCTAAGATGCTCAAAAGTATCCTTTAGAAGAGCCTTAGTAAATATGTCTACAATTTGTTCATTTTTTGTCACATACTCAAATCTGACTTCATTCTCCAACACTTTTTTCTCTCAAGAAATGAAACTTGATAGATATGTGTTTTTTTCTTGAATGCATAACTGGGTTCTGTGAAAATTTTATTGCACTTGTGTTCTCACAAAAAATAGAAATAGGCTCATCATATACCACACCAATGTCTTTTAGTGTTTGCTTCATCCACAAAACTTGTGTGTAGTAGGATGCTACAATAATATATTATGCCTCTATAGTGGATAAAGAAATTGAGTCTTGCTTTTTACTCAACCATGATACTAATCTTCAACCAGGAAAGAAAGCACCACTAGACTAGTACTCTTCTATTCATCTACACATCTGGACCAATCAACATCTGTATAAGCACTCAAGGTGAAATCATTACTCTAAGGGTACCATAAAATACATAATTAGGTGTACCTTTAAGGTATCTAAATATCCTCTTTATAGTTGTAACATGTGCTTCTCTAGGATCTGCTTGGAGTCTATCAACTAAATATATTGCATGCATAATATCTGGTCTGGTAGTAGTAAGATACAACAATCCACCGATAATAGATCTGTATTTGCTCTGATCAGTATTAGCAGATTCATCACCCTTGCTTAGTTTACATCTGGTTACCAACCGGTTTGGAATCACCCATCCCAAACTTCTTCAACAACTCTTTTACATACTTAGATTGTGAAATGAATATCCCTTTGTTAGTTTGATTCACTTGTAGACCAAGGAATAAATTCAATTCACCAATCATAAACATCTCAAATTATTTTTGCATCTCTTCAACAAACCTTTTACACATGCCTTCATTTCCACAAAAAATGATATCATCAACATATACAACTGCTATCAACATTTTGTTACCTTACAATTTGAAGTAGAGATTGATGTAAGTAGAACCTTTGCTAAATCCTTGCTTTGTCAGGTATTTGTCCAATCTTGCATACCCAGCTCTAGGAGCTTGCTTCAATCCATACAATGCTTTCTTCAATTAAAAACCATGTCTAGTTTGTCAAATAATTGAAACCCTTCAGGTTGCTCCATGTACACCTCTTCCTCCAATTCACCATTCAAAAATGTTGACTTAACATCCATGTGATAGACTTTGAAGTCCTTATGAGAAGAAAATGCCAAAAACATCCTAATAGCTTCCACTCTAGCCATAGGGGAAATTTTTTCTTCAAAGTGTATACCTTTGGCTTGTGATTATCCTTTTCATACTAGTCTTTCCTTATTCCTTACAACTTCTCCATTTTAATTCAGCTTATTTTAGAACACCCATTTCAAGCCAATCACATTTTTATTTATAGGCCTAGGGACTAGTTCCCATGTCTGTTTCTTTTCTATTTGTTGCAATTCTTCTTTCATAGCTCTCATCCAACTCTCATCTTCACATGCTTCACTTACAAATTTAGGTTCAATTTTACATAATAGACACAAATTTACCTCAGCTACAACTCTGCTTCTTGTCTTCACACCTTCACTTTTATCTCCAATTATTTGATCCTTCGGATGATTCTTCTGTACATACTTAGGAGTCCTAACAATAGGTTGCAGTTCATTTTCTTCTTCTTCTTCTTCTTCTTCTTCTTCCACTTGTTCTTCTTTCTCTTCTTCTCCCTTTCCTTATTTTCCTTAGGTACATGTCCATAGATAGGATCATTAGGTTCAACTTCACTTATCTCAATAGGTCTTCATCAACTTTCACATTAGCACTTTCAATAATCTTTCTCAATCTTTTATTAAATAATTTGTATGCTTTGCTAGTAGTATAGTATCCAAGAAATATTCCTTCATCACATCCAGCATCAAAATTTCCAAGATTTTCATCATCTCTTTTAATATAACATCTACTTCCAAATACCTTGAAATAATTCACAATAGGAGTCTTACCAATCCACAACTCAAAAGGAGTCTTTTTGTTGTATCTGATTTGAACTTTATTAAAAACATAAACAATAGTATCACCTCTCTCCAGTACGCATCCAGTACATTTTATTCTTTCATCATGGTTCTAGTAGCTTCCTATATAGTCATGTTTTTCCTTTCAACAACTCCATTCTGCTAAGGGGTTCTCATAGTAAAAAACTATCTTCTTATGCCTTGTTGTTCACATAATGCATTAAATTCACCAAAAGTGAATTCTCCACCTCTATCAAATCTCAAACAATTTGAAATGTGCTTGCTTTGAATACCTTAAATATATCTAGATCATGAGTCTTTTCTCTAAGAAAAAAAACCCATGTCATTTGAGTATAATAATCAATAAGTAGCATAAAATATCTGTGACCATTTAGGCTTCCAGTTCTAGTCTGACCACAGAGATCAGTATGAACTAACTCCAGCATTTTGGTAGTAGAATTCTCTTTTCCCTTAAAGCTCCATCTTGTATGTTTCCCCAACTAACAACTTCTGTAGATAGCATTAACAGGTCTTGTGATTGTAGGTAGTCCTCGAACAATCTCCTTTGTACTGATCTTGACAAGGTTATCAAAATTTACATGTCCCATTCTCCGGTGCCATAACCAACTTTCACTTATTTGAGATACAAGAAAATGGCCATCAACTCCCTTCAACTAATAAATGTTTTCATGAGTTCTTTTTCCAGTAGTAATCATATCTCCATTTCCCAATCCTTTTCTGATTTCACGGGTATTATTCTAAAACACAAGTTTAAAACCATTGCTACACATCTAACCAACACTCAAAAGGTTATGCCTCAAACCCTTCACATAATATAAATCTTCAGTACTGTGCACTCCATCAAAACTAATTGAACCTTTCCCACAAATCTTAGCTCTTGAATCATCACCAAACATAACTAAACCAACATCCTATTTCTAAAGTTTAGTGAACTTCCTCTTATCTTTGGTCATGTGATTAGAACATCCACTATCAATTACCTAGTAGTCTTCATCCTGTCTTGCATGAAAAGCGGTAACCAAAGTACCTTCCATCCAATTTCTCTTATTCTTTAGAGCCTTCTTGCTTACACATTTTCTAGAGTTACTAGATATAGATGTACTTTCCAAAGCTAAGAATAAGCATTCACTATCATCAACCTCATTCTCATATTCATCATCAAAAATTCCTACTTCTTCTTTAACATAGTTCAACTTCTTATATTTCTTATCATTTTTATCCTTATCCTTATAATCCTTGTTCTTCTTATGTGCAACTCTATTCAAACATCTTGAAGCATAATTACCAATATTACCACAACTAAATCATTTAAAGGACAACATACCTTTATAATTTCTAGTGCCTTTCTTCAACTTCCTGGTGAAGTTTGCTTCCAACTCATCAACACCATCGCTATCTGTTTCATCCTCAATCTTCATTGCTTTAAATTTCATTTCTATCTTTTCTTACATCTTATCTTCTTTCCAAAAATTTCTCATCTCAAATGCTTGCAAGGTATCAAACAACTATAACAATGTGTACTTCTTAGGATAATACATTTCTTCAATCACCAAGATCTTATCGTTGTAGCAGTCTAGTAGGGTGATCAAGATCTTCTCAATTATGTATTCATATGATAATTTCCCTACTTGATTTCTAACTTCATTTGCAGTTAGTTCAACCCTCTAAAAGAAACTTGTAAATTCTTCGCCTTCTTCCATTTTTAGATTTACAAATCTGCGCTTTTCCGCTAGCTTCTTTGTTAATTTCACTCTTTCATTTCCTTCATACATTGCTTCCAACTTCTTCCAGACTTCATATGTAGTACCCAAAGAAAGAACTTTAGCTCGCTCATTTTTAGATAACCCGCTACAAATAGCATACTTTTGCTTCTCATTTTCTTCATAAGCAAATATCTCATCTGTAGTAGTAAGACTACCAAACAAAGGTGTATATTTTGTCTCAATAGCCTTTTAGGTCTTAAAACCAAGTGAGCTAATATATCCTTTCATCTGTCCCTTCTAGTCATTGTAGTCAGTTCCATCGAACATAGGGATTCCCAACTTATGCGCCATTGGATCTTCCTTAAGCGGTTAAGCTCTACACCAAGGAACCAAAGCTATGATACCAATTGTTAAACAAGAACATGACAACTAAGAGGGGGGGTGAATCAATTGTCAAATAATTCAAACTTAAAACTTCAATACTTATTAATTTTGCAACTACAATATTTTTTCATTTTAAGTGAGAGAATGAAACAAAAATAATAGAAAGTAAATCAACACAATGAACACCAAATTTTTATGTGGAAAACCCAATGAGGGAAAAACCATGGCAAGGGTTAGACCATAATGTAAAGATTATAAACTGATTACAAAGTCTCATTGTCAAGTGCTCACTGCCCAAAAGAGGACTCACTATCCAAGAACAAAGGCTCACTGCCTATAGAAAGGACTCACTATCCAATAGGGAGGCTCTCTGCCTACATATACAAAAGAGAACAAAAGATCCACCACAACAATTAACACACATTTTTAGGATTGCAGAATCCTTTAGCTCACCGCCTTCAACACAATGAAGAATTGTTGTCACAACTCAGTCACACACACTTTTTCTCTTATGATTTGTGGCTCACTTTCATCACTTTGTATCACATTGTCATGCAAATCTTCACAATTCGACTTGATTTTATACCGTCCTCGTCCTTAGAAAATTTCTCCAAGGTTGACCAAAATTATCTCATTTCATAAATTCAAATAGGTCGGCAACTCAACATTCCCATAGTGGAAAGGAATGAGAGTGGACCAATAAAAAAACATTTTTGAAGATAAAAAATAATATCTCGACACAACCACATGCTTCCTTAACTAAATTTTATTCTTTGAATGAAGTGTAAACAACAAGTTGGCCAAACCTAATGAAAACACAAAAGAATATTGATGTACACGCTTCACAACAAAAAGATGGCATGTGGACGCCACAACACGCTTCCTTAAGCATGAGAATACATCTTAGAATCTTCCAAATACATCCATAGCAAAGCAACAAATTTCAATCACTAAAAACATTTCACCAGTCCATTCAGACTGTATAAACTCACACAAAAACACTAAAACATGGCTTTTGGATCACTAATCTTCAAACCTCATTGCCAAATCACATAAAGGACCTTCACAAGGCATATTCCAGATCTGCAAGATCTGAAATGAAACAGAGGAGGACTGCAGAGCAACAATATAATTTCTCTTAGTCCATAGAAAGCCAACTCTACCAGAATAGTTCACATACCGGTGAACGTAACTTTCACGTGCCATCAAACTAGAAGCTAAAAATTGAGAGGTATCACCACTAAATACCCATTATCAAACCTTTAGATCCATACAAGCATAGGATCAACATAGGAGAAATGAAAAGCACATACTAGAGCACATTCTGAACACTTTCATCATTCTAACTTCTTTTCTTTATAATTAATTTTCTCATAAGCACTTGGAAAATCATCAAACCAACACATCTACTACACCATAAAGATTGCTCCATGTACTCACAACATCTCAGTAGCATCTTAGCTATACATGTACAATCTGTAACATACTGAACTGTGTTGGCATCAACGACAACATTAATGACAACACCACCAAACTAGCTCATACTTGCAATAGTAAGGCCTTAAAAAACAACATTCAACATCTCAAGGGGTGTGGTGCTCTTCCTTATGTTGAAGCACCTAATTCCTCTAAATGATACTTATTTTCATCCTATTCGGCTCACCCTTGTCCTACACTAATTGAGGGCAAGGGGGTTAGGTAGTCTTGTCCTCATATGTCACTTGCCGTTGTCTCTTTTTGCTAGTTGATCACCTTTAATGATCATAAAAGAGAAAGCTTGGGATGTGGATGACATGCCTTAAGTTGACTTGCATGTGACATACTCATTCATGATGTAGTTCGATTCCGAAACATACGACTTGTCATAGTGCTTTTTGAATAACCTCTCATGTCTTCTTCTACTTTAAAGCAATTGTTCACAGCAATGGTGTTAGCAACCACTTTAAAGTGGGGGCATACATTGACACTCATTTTGTATCGTTATGTGATTTTGTTCTTCTTATGATGTGTCCCTTTCTTTGTGGTGTAATCGAGTTTGATTATGTCCTAGAGTGTGATATTTCTTTGACTTGTCCTCTCTTGGAAACATTAGACATGATGTTCCCTAAGAGGAGACCTTGCATGAACTAAGAAAATTCTATTTGAACATATCTTGCACTATTTTTCATTAACAACATTTTTTTATATGGACACCTTGCATAACACAACTTGCATGCCTGTGGAGCCATCTTGCTTGTTCATGAGCTCCAAGCATACAAAGTTTTGATTGTCTCATGAAGCTCAAAAATAATTTTTGTTTGGCACCTTATTAAAGTTATTGGGAGGTATAACTTTGGTATGGTTGAGTGGGAAACCCAATCCGAGGCATGACTTTCCCCATAGCCACTTGCGTGTATGTGAGTGCATATGAGCCATGAGTGTATGTTTCTCACCTTTTAGGACTTCTCACCCAATGAATAGCCAAGAGTCTTGTCTCCTCAAAGTGAGTGTTCATTTTTGAAAAAAAAACCCAGATTTGATCCACATCATGTTGGACAAATGGTCAAATTTTGATTTGATCTCTTCTTTCACCTTTTCTTTTAGTCATGTCCATTGTATGATCGGGTATCTTATTTTGCTGCATATCATCAACCTTGCGTGGGTTCTTTTGTGCTTATGTTGGTTTGACTTTGGATCTTGGATCCTTGGGCTTGGCCACCTCCTTTGATCCTTTTTGTCCTTTGTCATTCGCATTGGTACAATTGGACCCCTCTTGAATGCCTACTTTAGTGTGAGTTTGAAATGAGTTGATCCTCTCACTAAAGTGGGGGCTTAATGTAGCATAGAAAAATGGATCTCTAGACATTTTCAAACTTGATATGGGAATAATTAATGATAAAATGGACTTAATGTTGCATTGGTCTAGTGTTGTGAGGTGTTTTACACATCCACATTAGGTCTTGGACCCGTTTTAGGCTAAATTAACTTAACTTTGTCCTAATTTAATGTTGTAAAATGTGTTTATTAACATTTTTACATTCAATTTGGGAGGCTTGTAAATCAACTGGACCTAATCTAGTCTTGTAATGTGTTTAACACATTCACATGGGATTTAGGGCCATTCTAAGCTAAATTCACTTAATTTTTTCTTAATTTAGTGTTGTAAAGTGTATTTATTTACACTTCCACATTGGATTTTGGACCCTATTGCATTTATGACCTTTACATCATCATTAATAAACCCCTATGACCCCATATTGTGCATCCCCATATCACTTTCACTTGGTTTTAGGTAAGAGCAAGACGATGAGTCCATGAAACATGGATGTTTTTGCCTTAGGCAAAAAAATGAAATTGGCTTGCCAAAAACAAGATCTCGCCTTTTAATAAACGAGATCCAGAGCCTAAAATCAAAAAAAGGGATCCCGCTTTTCAAAAATCAGGATACCATTTTTAAAAATTTCCATTTTTAGAAAGTTTTCAAAACAGGATATTGTTTTCAAAATGGGATTCTGTTTTTGGAAACTTTCCATTTTGAAAATTTCCAAAATGGAATTTTTCCATTTTGGCAAGTTTCAAAATGGGATCCCATTTTGTAAAAGCATAAAAGAAATATTTTTTTATGAAAGAGGATCCTGTTGTTTTTTAAAATATGAATTTTTGGTCGGGTTTGTGCTTTGTTTTTTGGTTCAAGAAAAGGTTTGGGGATTTGAACCTAGGCCCTAGACCCTATTTGACCTACAAGTTGAAGTTTCTAGCAATGTCACAAGAAAATAGTGACTTTGGGCATACATTTGAAGACATTTTTTGCAAAAAATTTCGATGAGATTAAAACCCATTATAGATGAGACAGTGTAGATTCCAAATATGTAATTTTTTTTTTCCAATTGGATTATTTTTTAATTTTTCATTTAATTTCTAATGAAATGGGTCCATAAACTTGAATTATCAGGGTTTTTTAGTATTTTAATAACTTTCTATTAACATAATTTTTTGACCGATGGATTGCACGAAAGTGTACTTCAGACAATTCTTTTCAATTTAAAAAAAAAATTAAAAAATGATAAGTTTAGGTCATCTTATGCGTGATGTACATGATGATTTTTCAAAACACAAAATATGGCCAGTAAAAAATTAAAAACAAAGTCTCAATAAAAAATTACAAAAAAATATGGAAAGCGTGCTTCAGTGAGTTACCAATATTTCCCCAAAAGGATTTAGAAAAATATGATTATTTAGGTCAAAACATGGATGACGTACACGTGCATGGTATGGTAAAAAAAAAGACTTTTAAACAATGTATTTTAGAAACACCTATTGAAAATTAATTTGTATCATCTGGGTATTGAAATAAATGACATATTTGGAAACTAGACTTCGACTGATACATTTATGATTCGTGACTTTCTCCAAGATTCCATCTCTAAGTGCTTCAAATTTTAAGGTCAAATGTGTCAAATTTTGAAAATCGGGGAAAACGCTTCCATTAAATGTCCAAAAAGTGGACTCAACTTCTTGTTAGCACCCTTTCACACCTTTCTAAGCATTTTAAAAAATGGTCCAATAAATTATACCTAATCGGATTCATTCGCCACCTTAGGTGAATGAGTCTCGTATGGCCCAAAATTAAAATTAATTCAAATTCTTAGTGGGATTTTATCCTCCTAGATCTAATGTTGGCTTGTAGTGTTGTAATTTTAGGAATTCTTGCATAATTAATTATAAATACAAGGTTCTTTCACTCATTTTCACCTAAGAATTTTGTGAGAGCATTACTATAGCAAGTTTAAGTTCATAAGAGCATTCAAGGGTAGAATTTTTATCAATTGTTACAACAATTCTAGGTCCATCATCATGTCAAGGATATCAAGCATCAAGCATATTATTGAGCTAGTGTTGTTATGTAGCATTGAAGATCCAAGATCAAACATTGTTCTACACCTATTGTCAAGGTCAAGATCTACATCCTTCATGGCCATTTCATGTTGAGTTGAAGGTTTACAAGACATCATTTACAAGGCACCATTCAATGTATCATTGTTCATGCTCCATGTCCTATTTTTCATGTTTCATGTCCTTGTTTCATTGTTACATCATTTGGTTTAATTACCTAAATGAGGTTTGACCAAGGAAAACTCCTATTCACTAATAATCAACAAATTTTTCTCCTCTTTACATGTCTGATTGCAAATTGATATCTTAGAGCTTGAAGGATCATTGAAGGTTAGGTTGCAAGCTTAGAGAAAGTTGTTGGAATTGTCACCTCATTTGCAAGGTTGCTATCTTCACATAAAGGTCATTTACAGGTCTGAAATGAAGGTTTTAGATCTGAAAACAAAGTGGAATAGAAAGAGCAAACATTGAAAACTAGATTCAGACTTTAAAGTTCTAGAAAACCCTAACTAGAATAAGTTCGCTAGAAGTGGTGAATGAGTCCCACTACAAGTGTTTTTTAGGGTTTTTGTAGATTTAGATATCCTTTTTCCATAAACTTGTTCCTGTGCAAAAACCTAGTTTTAGGAATAATTCACCCAGATTTCGTATGAGTCCTAGTAGGCCAAAATTTCAAGATTTGCAACATTTCCAATCTTCATTCAAGCCTCTACAAGTTTCCAAGTGCACACTTCTAATTTTACAACTTTCTATTTTGATTTATATGCATTTCTAGGTCATTTATTTAAGTTTCATGCATCACTCAGTTTTGTCATTAGATCTTGCATTTCATACATTTTTCCAACCCCTAGATTGGTGGTGAACCCCTATTTAGTCATTAATCAAACCCTAGGACAACCCTATTGTCAAATATCTTTCCCTTTTCTTCATTGGATTGAGATCTCTAGGGCATCCTTGAATGTTAGTTGGAGAAAATTGGTATTTTATCGCCTAAACCATAAAGCATGTCCATTTTTCAACTAATTGCATTACATAATAAAATAATTGGATGAATGAGTTCATGTGAGTGTAGCCCATATTGGGTGAACCACGTTAAATTATGTGTTGATCTCTTTTGTTTTATTTCTAGCTTATTTAATCTACATATAATTGTTAATGTTTATTGCTCATATATGCCTGAAAGCTAACAAATACTTGACCCTGCACGAAACACTTAGCAAGAGATACAACTTGCAAGGTGGAATCTGTGCATGCCTAACTACATGCATTTCTATCTACTGTTAGAACATGCAAGTTCCATGTTAGGTAAATAAAAAAAATAGAGAGGATAAATAATAAATGGTTCGTTACATAATAAAAAGATGATTGCAAAGATTGGCTATGCTCTTGGTGCATAATATGCAACTTAAATTAGATTTGGGAAAACAAATCTACACTCTATGGCACCCATTCCTGTAAGAAAAGTGTATCATAACAAAGGGGTAACCCTCCCTTCTAGACCATCTACTAGCATCTTATTCTAGTGTGCTACAGTTTATCAAGTACTTTTGTATCATTCCATTTCAATGTCATCAACAAGTATTCCTTCTAAATTCTGGTATAACCAATCATCTATTCATCATTTAACTATATTTCCATTAATATTTGTATTGCAATTAAACACTATTCCATTTCTATAGTTTTTTACTTTGTAAATGAAATTAAACAATAATAATGAATGAGTAATTTAAGATGAAATCAGAAGGTATACTATATGTATGTGCATGTGCATAAATGAAGTATTTATGCAGGTACACATATATGCCAGAAATTAAACACAGTTTGGAATATGTGTATACATTCTAAATATTCAAGAGAAAATCTTCCTTGCATATAGTTTTCCATATTCAAAATAAAAGCAAACATCAAATTCATTCATATGTTCTCTTTAATCTTTCAATAACAACTAGTCTCAATTAATATACAAATGAAACATTAATTCTAGAGTCACTTGTCTTTCATATGAACTAAAGAACAACTCAAAATGAAACATGGTTGATCTACAACATCTTGAGTAATCAATTCCAGAGAAATAATAGATTAAAAAAAATATCTGTACCCTTCAGTCTACTAAAATTAGGTTCTATATTCGTTATAATTTTGGAAAATATGTCCATTTATAGTTTAGTTTAGATTCACCACCTTAATATTTTTTTTTAAATAGAGAAGTTAGAATATTGTTATATTGGTTTCTTTGTTCCATCAATAATGGTATTCCACATAAGGGCACCAATAAGTATTTTATCATGTAAGTGACAACATGATATCAGTTATCTTAGGTTCTTTCATTTTACCAGATATCTATTGAGCCATGGTTTGACTGAAAATAAAATGAAAGTACCCTTTATATAAATATATATAAGAAACAAAGTATAGTCATTCTTCAACCCTAATTTAAAACACTGGATTAAACAACAATGAACATGCATATGTATATGTATATGTATATGTATATGTATATATAAACATACATACATATATGCACTTGTATGATGATTCAAATGATTCACATAATCATGACCTGAGATGGACAAGAACTGGTAACAGAGAATAACATCAAGCATTACTATCATGCATGGAACATTAATGAAGTTCGATTGAGGGTTTACATTGAACGATAGCATCATTATTAATCTTCTTTATTTTATAAAGTATGGTGAAACTTTATAAAATAAAATAAACAATCAGAACATCGTTTGAACCATGAATTTAGCAAGATTGAAGTAGCCACATTTACCACATCAAAATGGTGGGTGTGACATCATGATACCAAATGAACGATGCATGTTGTTCATTGACATATAGATTATCAAAATTATATAAATTAGTCAGCTAATGTAAGTTAGATGCTCACTGAGCACTATTAAAATAATATAAGATGAACACCATAATGGTGTCACTCCAAACAATGAATATACAAGATAGAGTTTTCCTAATAAATGAAACACAATAACAATGGTCAGGTTGAACGACCATGACAACAAAGAAGTATAGCATGCCGGTGGGAAACCATGGATGTCTAACTTGATACACATGCATGTTGGGTATATCAAATAACAAGCTCATCATGGTGGATCGACCCCAAACAAAGATAACACAGATTGACATAGGGTTGACTAACAATGACAAATACATGAATATAGAGCCATGAAAATGCATGATAAGGGCACAAGAATTACACGATATTTTAAAATAGCATATAAGAATGTATAAGCATTCAAATCAAAAGAGAAACATCTGAGATAGGTTTGAATTACCTCTCCTTGTGTGATTCTTGGTGATTTTTTCCTTGATAAAAATTAGCAATAGCTTCCTCTTCTTTCATTTTCCTCCTTCTCTGTGGATCTTTTTCCTTGATCTTATCTTTTTTTTTTCTAGATTTTCTCTTCAATTTTCCCCCTCTGACCAAGAATATCTCCTTTGCTATCTTTAGAGATAGTGGTCTTAATTTTATTTTTCCATATTCCTTTCACTTAACTACCCACTTCCCCTATATTTTTGAGCACTGTCTTTTACTATCTAACATGAGAGGGGTCAACCCCTATCCCATTCATTATAGGAGTTACGAATTAAGGCATGAATTCATCATTAAAACCCATAATTTATATATATATATATATGGTTTCACTACATATATATATACATATATTTATATATATAAATATCTTTATATATATACATATCTTTATTTCTATATAGGGATTCACAAGCATACATATTATTTTATTTTTCCATTTCCTTATTCAAAATCCTATTTTCAAATTTTTCAAAAAGAAATAATAATAAAATCATTCTCCTTATGATAATTGTATATGATAGAATGCATTTCTAATATCATTTAATATCAAACTCTGAGATAGACAGGGTAAGAAAAGGATGTACTAAATTCATTTATTTCACAAGATTTCTTACTTCACTAAATAATGATTCCACACAATCAAAAATGATATTTATCAATTACAGACATATGCAAATGTCATGGTCTATTGTGGTGTGTGAGATTCCAGATTCCCTTCTTGCTTACCGTTGTCATCTAGCTAAGCATCCTTGCCTCAATCAAGTTCTTGTCCTTCAACCTGTTCCTACACACACACATTCTTGCACTTGCCCATTTTATCAATAAATTTTAACCGGTAATATTTATGAAATAATTCTCTTAAATCATAAAATTGCAAGATATTCATTTTTTAAATATATCATTGCATTTATCAAATCCATAAATACTAAATGATAAATTCCATTTTTCAAATATTTCAATTAACTCAACATTATTGAATGCAAGCAATGAAATTGAGATGTGGCAATATCAAAGACATATTAAAAGATAACATAAGATATACTTTAGAATACCCTTAAGGATTAAAAAACTAGCCTCAAAAAGCATCCATGATAAATGTATTACT
The DNA here is from genome assembly GCA_007258455.2 of Sequoia sempervirens. Lineage (NCBI taxonomy): Eukaryota > Viridiplantae > Streptophyta > Pinopsida > Cupressales > Cupressaceae > Sequoia > Sequoia sempervirens. Next base: position 196,485,556 of record VDFB02000017.1, read on the forward strand.
GAGTAGCGGAAACATTACAATACACTTATAAAGTATCCATGAATGGTTTTGAAATTTCAAGCTCCCCCAATGCATCTTTTGTGTGTTCAAGGATGTAACCACACATCCCATGTTATTCTTCACATATGCACTCTTGAAATAAGAGCTCAATACAATGATAGCCAAGCCAAACATCCAATCTTAACCACTAAACATGTTCTTGATTTTATAGAATCAATCTCACATAAAAAAACAAAGTGGTAAGGGAAAAAAAATACTCAAAACCATGAGTACACAAAACTATTGAACCCACATTTAATTTTTGGTACTAATTTTCCCACATATTAAATATTTTCCCATGTGCAACTCACACATAAAATATCTAACCAATATTACATAGAAATTTACAAGTGGACCAAAATAAATATTCAACATTGTTAAATAACGCCATTTACATAATTAAAATATGTATTTTGTATGCAATGTGTACAACACACTATTCCTAACATTTCCCACCAAATAAGTGAGGATGCAAAATTGAATTCATATTATAAAAAATATTATCTTCACTTCGAGAAATGATAGAGGTTCTCTTTTGAAATTTTATAAAAACAACATGATATCATCAAGAAAATGTGAGTCAATAATTATAGAAAATTGAGGAATAGATATTTCTAATATGAGCTTCATCTAGTTAGACATTTGTAACAAATAGTCCAAAGCATCTATAGTAACAATATATAGAAATAACAGTAAAGGACAACAGTATTTGTAAGAGCATTGTAATGGAAATATATTAGTCATAATGATATTAATAATAGTTTGATTGTTTGCATCATTAAGCAACATTTAAGCATTGTTGAATTTTAGGCCCAAACCTAGTCATTAACAAATATTGACAAGAAAGCTCCTGCATTTTCAAAAATCATATGCCTTATAAAAGTCTAGTTTGATTGGTATTGGATTTTAGCTTAATTGTTGGGCCCATTCATGAGGTTCCCATGCCCAACATAAATTATCAATATTGTATTTGCCACCAAGAAAAACTATTTGTTGAACTTTTACAATACCTTGCGCCATAGATTTTATCCAAATGACAAAATATTCTAAAAAAATTTTATAAATAAAATTAATAATATAATATATTGACAATTAAAAATGATAGTTTAAATAAAAATTAAATTAAACCTACTAAGTCTTTCTCAAATACTTGTATAATGTCCCATAACTGAATAAAATTTTGGCGAAAGCCCATCGATAGCTTTTATTGAATATCATAGAAAAATAACATATTCTATCTCTTCCGAACAGATAATACAATCCAAAAACTCGCAATTTAGTTGACAATCTCTATGGAGATGTTGAATATCGTTCCATTGATGAGCTTGTTGGAGACAATCACAACGGTGAATTATTGCAGATGACAGGAAAGTTTTTCCATTTTCAAGTGCTAAGATGCTGCCGTGATGCACGTGTCGCTCGACTATGAGGGAAAAGAAATTTCGAAGGGGTACAATTCTTGTGCAGTTGGCCCCACAATATTCTTCCTCAACTATGAGGGAAAACAATTTTAACGCTTTTCTCCGTTGTTGACCAGCATTTACATACATTTCTCTATAAATAATAATAGCTATGCTTGTATTGTTTCATCATATCGAGGCCACATGGCTTCCTCCTCCTCATCTTCTAAACTGTATGATGCATTCATCAGCTACCGAGGCCTCGATGTCAAACAGACCCTTGCTCAACAACTGTATGACCTTCTTAAGGCTAGACAGTGCCAGGCATTTCTAGACCGTGAAGAGACAGAAGGGGTAGACTCTATTCCATCTGCGATTCACAATGCCATATGCTCATCTGTGGTTCAAATAGCCATCTTTTCAAAAGGACATGCAGAGTCCTCATGGTGTTTAGACGAGCTGGTTCTTATGTTACAACAAACTGATGCCCTCTTTATTCCAGTCTTCTACGATGTCCACCCGTGGGAGTTACGCTACATGGAGAACAAAAAGTCACGGTATGCTGCGGTATTTTCTGATTATCAACGCAAAGGAAGGAATCTCGATAAACTTGATATATGGAAAACCTCCCTCGAATCTGCTTCAAATGTATCTGGTTATCAACAAAGCGAGCATAAAGAGTAAGCTTTCCGTTATGTAATTCGTATTGATTGCGATTCATCATATTTGCCCTTCTTCTCTAGTACATGACATTCAATTTACCTTTGTAGAATGACTTTCTAATGAGATTCTCGGTTTTGGCTCTCAGCAATTTGTGTGAAAGGATTGTAAACCGTGTGCTGCAAGAAAAGAAAAAGAGGGCCCCGTTGTATGCTGCGCAATATCCGGTTGGACTTCCTGAAGTCGTCCAAGATTTTGAAATGTTTTGTTCAAAGACTGTAAGCGACAAGGTAATGATTGTAGGTATCTTTGGACTTGGGGGGTCTGGCAAGACCACCCTCGCTAAAGTATTGTTCAACAATAAGCGTTCAGGCTACAACGTATCATGCTTTCTTTCTGATGTGAGAAAATCGCATGCCAATGGTGATTTGCATTCCTTGCAAAGTAAGCTCTTCAATGATCTCTTTCATGAGGATCGAAAGTCTGGCGATACTACTGAAGGAATAGGACAGCTGGAGCATCGTCTGAGACAGGCAGAGCATTTGCATTTTCTTATTGTCCTCGATGATATCGATCATCAGGACCAGTTAGATACCCTGCTACCTCAAGGAATGCTAAGGTCTGGTAGCCTAGTAATTATTACAACCCGTGACCAGAGACTGTTAAGGGGTGCAGATATCTGTTATAGGATGAAGAGAATGAATTGCGATCATGCTAAAATTCTCTTTTGTAGTCATGCTTTCGGCGGACAGGATCAACCCACTGCATATGAGAAATTGGTTGAAAGCTTTGTGGAATTCTGTGGAGGTTTACCTCTCTCACTCAAAGTTTTGGGAGACCATCTTTATGGTAAGAGTGAGGAATATTGGGAGTTAGAATTGGATAAAGTTAAGAACATCCTGCCAATGGATATAATGCAAAGTCTTAAAATCAGCTTCGATGATCTGGACAGTCAGGAGAAACAGATATTTATAGATATTGCTTGTTTTTTCAGTAAGGACATAAGATATTTTGTAAAAGATGTGGCCATATCAATCTGGAAAGCGTCCGATTGGAGCGCTGAACATGCAGTTCAAACCCTGCAAGATAAGTGCCTATTTGAACCGGGGAAGGGCGATGAGTTTCAAATGCACGATCACGTCCGCGATCTAGGAAGACAGTTGGCAGACGACTTCGGCCCTCCTCGGCTGTGGAAATCAGAGGTTCTTAGATCAATGGTCTGCTTCTTCTTTACATTTTTTTATTTTAAAAGTATAAAAAATCTTTTGAGAAAACATTTCAATTTATGTGGTCTTATATAATTTTTACTAGCTAACCTCACATTTAATGCTGATCCTTTTATATGCAGGAAGGAATGGGATTTAAACAAATCCTAGAAAAAACAAAGTGCAGGTCTTTCCATTCGTTCCAGGACTCCTCCCTTGAAACTGAAATTTCTTATTTAATGGGTAGTTCAAATGACTCTGCTGAGACTGAACTCCTGTGGCTTAAAATTGGTGACAAAGAGGGCATCTTAAAAAGCATTCCTTCATGGATTCCTCTACAAAAATTGCGCTATTTATCTGTTTTGAACGTCAAAGAATTGTGGAGCACTTTTCAGCAACAGATGCAGACCAATACCCAGGTATTTCGTTATTCTTTGTTGGAAATTAAGTCTCTCTTCACGGGCATGGCATGCATTTTAGAATACCAGTTTGATGAAGATTGTTTGCTAATTCTAGAAGTTAGAACTAATTCATTTTCTGAAATGAATTATTAATGCCAGGCCAGCTTCGATTTGAGAATACTGTGGATTTCAGGATCTCCCTCGTTGCAAAATCTTCCAGATTTATTAGTTAAGCTCTATCATTTGGAAGAATTACACATAATAGATTCCTTGGAGAAAACTGATATAACATCCCTCGGAGAATCACTTCAACAACTTAGTAATCTTAGATTATTGAGTGTGTTTGGGTGCGGCATCTCTTTAAGTGGGATTTTGAATCTCGGCGGAGGTGGAGATTCACCTACTTTCGAGGCTTATAGAAGGAGCCGCATGAATAGCCTTGAAACAATAGAACTTAGCCATCTTGATAATATATCCAAGTTGGTAATTAGTGGAGATATATGTCCCAGACTTGGATCACTGGAAGTTAAGTGGCTGGAAAATCTTAATGAAATGGAATTAAAGCAGCTAGTGAGACTGAATACTCTTACAGTATACAAATGTCCCAAATTGCAAACAATATCAGGGTTATCTTCTGCAGTAGGGCTTCAACTCAGCCGTAAGAGGACGAAATCGTTGCAAACCCTCGAACGTCTGGAGCGTATTGACATTGGTGAATGTCGTCAGCTGCAGAGAATAGGTGGCCTTGAAGAGTTGCAAGGATTGAAAAGTCTGGTCATTCAAGTGCCGGAATATGGAGATCCAAGTGTATGGAATTGCATCTGTGGACTGAGGGTACCAATTACTTTCCCTCAAATGCAAACAGCTGATTTTGTACGGAAAGCAATTTAGTTTATTGTGAAAGTCAATTCCACGATTTTTTTGAAATAGGTTAAAATGGATTTACTACTTTTTAAGTTTTCATTTTAAAATTTCTGTTGTTTTGTGTTTCTAATATTTCTATTGTTTATTTGATATTCACTCACTTTACACTGATATTTTATATGTTTCAGAGGCTGCCGACAGAGTATACCTTTTTAATAGGGAAGGCAGTAGCAAAAGCGATACACAATTTGAATGTAAACTTGTTTTCTGAAGTGGTCGATGTCCAAACAGTAGCTGAGGTAAAGAGAGGAGAGTATGTGGTGGAGATGACAAGCTCACCGAGTGCAATCACTATATATGTTTTTCTTATAACACCTGTAATGTATATTAAGCTCACCCATAAAAGTCACACCACTGTGCATCTCTTTGAAAAGAGAGTACAATGGATGATTACAGGTTTACTCACGGCGGGTGATAATATTGTCAACCTTAGTGGTGTGAATGTAAAGAAAGGCTTAATTTTCACCATCAACAAAATTGAAGAAGGGAAAGCCTTAAATGTATTGCAAAGAATTGTTGACAGATCATACAGAGAAACTATGGGCCCAAACTTGGCGGCATATGAGGTGGTAAAGAGAAAGCGACAGTCTTGAGGACTGTTTTTAATTAAATTGGTTGTTCACTTTGGGTGTTTTAAAATTTTTGCGATTTTTGTTTTATCAAATTCATTAGTTTTTTCTATTTGATGTATGGGGTTCAATATTAAGAAAGTAGTGTATGAACGTTTTCTTATTAGTTTTATGGTTTTCTTAAATTGATAGTTAATTTACAGTTTTTATGTGGTTTTGTTAATTTTTTATTGAACTTGTAGTTTAAAAATAATTGTCAATTTTCATATATGTAAAGGGAATCATTTTTTAAGTTTAGTTTATTTTAAATTAATAATACGTATTTATATAAGTAATATATTAAATTAGATTGATTAATTAAATAGAGCAAATCATTGAATTATTAGTCAATTAGTGCATGTTATTTTATGAAAATGGGTAGGAAGATAAGGGTGTTTAATTTTATAACTATTGAATGTTCAAAGAATGATCTAGATGTTGAATCAAATATATCTTTAGGACTTTGACCACATATTTGTCTTGCACCTTGATCTAATAATTAATATAATTCTACTCTTCAATTTGTGAGATGCATCCTAACTTGTTTTCTCCTTTTAGATATTAGCTCATTCTTTTGATATTTACAAGCAATTTGATTTGGTTATTATAGTACAAGGTGGCATGTTCTCCTACACCAGCCCTAGAAAATAAAGGGAAACAATTAAAAAACAATATTCTTTACAAAAGCACCTAGGAATGATCATGAAAATTAAGATTCCTTTTAATGCACAAATTGAAGTGGGAAAATATGAATGGTATGCAATTTCAATGATCAAAATGAATGCATTGAATACCTTTAAACATAATGACATAGTTATAAGCCACACAAAATTTTACCTAGTTGGCCCTTACAAATAATACTTGGCAAGATAAATTTGAAAATTGTATTTTTAAATTCAAAATTTAATAAGCCAAGTCTAGAACTACCAAATCAACCTCATAATCATGGGCTTGATAAGGGTCAAATTAGTTTGGATATTGTGTAAATAGAATTGTGTACATAGATGTCAATGTGAATCCTCTCAATAGATAAAATGAATTTATTTAAAATTATCTTCCAAATTTAGAATTTGAGACTCCACAAAAATAGATGATATATTTGGTAGATACAAATCCCCGATAGCCATTTTAGGAAGAGAATGAATGTCTTGTCTTAATAAATCAATAGGGGTATGAAATGCAGTGATACTAATCTTCTTATGAACAATAGAGTATGGATATTGTGTCTTGATATGAAGAGTGGATAAATAAAAAGTCCCTTAACCATTAAAACATGTAAGATCTTGTTGGGAATTAGTGTTCACATAGTAGGTTAGGTATAAATTTGTTGAAAAACAACTTAATATTATTGTTAGAATATAATATTATTAGTGGAATTTGTTAGAATATTATAGGATAGTATATATTATTAGTTGTACAAGAGATTATAGGTATATGAGTTGTAAAAAAAACTCACATTATTAGGGAGTGGTTCCTAAAATATAGGAGATTAAAATCCTATATAAATGTGTAATATATGTTGTGATGGAACCCCCAAAAAAATTCTTGGTTCCATTTTAAAATTGTGCAAAATTTGGCTTGAACCCTCGTTTCTGGGTTACGGTTGTGTTCCTTATCAATGTTTTAGGGTTTTATGTTATTAAAACCTTTCAGAATTGGTCTGTGTCCAGAAAACCCTTGGTCATTATATTTTTGCATTAACCTGATGTTCTCAGTCTCTGGTTGTCTAAGTTACCTCTTATGCCATTGAAACCATTGTGCTCATCGTCAAATTTTCCTATGAATCGGGCTTGATTTTAACAACTTAAATCCTTATCCTTCGTTCTTATGGGTCAAGTTCTCGTTTGCCTAGAGGTTGCCCCCTTTTAAGTTAACTTTTGTGGCATGTGCAAAATAAGGTCTTCACGATGGTTGTTCGATTGTTAGGGGTTGATCACAACCGTTCCCCATGCGCCCATGTTGATTTATTTCTTCTTATTTTTTTCACATAGGTTGGTGGGTGTTAGCCACATGTCTTGTGTAGTGTTGGGCCTGTTTCCTTTGGTGAAGGTAGTTGGTGCCATTCAAAGAGGATCAATGGCTGTAGGTTTGAGACGTGGCCACATCTTGACCACTCCCCACACACCTGTGTTGATATATTTCATATTATTTTAAAAAACATGGGCTAGTGGGTGATGGCCACATGTTATGTCAGATTGTGGGACCAGTGTCTCCACAAGGCTAGTAGATTGACGAGGGTGCAACCCGAGACATAGAAAAATAACACACAAATAGAGAATAAATTTTATTTATTTAGAATATGATCTTCTTACATGCAAAGGATCTCAAATCCTAAAGTTTTACAAAGTATGCAAATTACAAAAAATTTAGAAAAACTCCCTTTTCACAGTATGCGAACTTGTCCCAAAAAAGCTACCAAAAATCAGAAATCCCTGCCCATAAATAGAGATCCTTTCAAATTTGGAGCCAAAACAACATTCAAATTTGAGTTTTGACAGTTTGGTGCCCAAAATTACAATTTGAAATTCAAATTTAAATTCACATTCGAAAATTAGCACATTTCTAAAAATGTGCCAACTTTCAAGAGCCATAACTTTTAATCCGACCATTAGATTTTCTATGATAATACCTTTTCGGAAAGATCTTGAAAATATGATGTGCAAAGTAAGGCCTTTGGCCAACTACTTTGGATTTTCACTAATTTTTGGGCCCATATGAAGCCTCTAAGGGCCTCAAATTTGGCTTCAAATATTTTAATAGCAGCTAAAGGGGTATCCAAAAATGTAAAAATATTTAAGAAACTACTGACAAGAAATTAAAATATATTTTTTTGGGTGATGCACGATTTCCCTTACACCACTAGATGCTCTTGCATCAAACACCTAGGGTAATTTGAGAAGTGACCTCGTCATGTCTCATATGGTTGAGGAAAACCCAAGCGGTCAACCTTTGTTTTGGACAGCCAAGATGAATCATCCATAGGCCTTCCTCTCTACTTCACTAGATATTCTTCATACTACTTGTTTCTGGTACTCCTTCCCACACAACTATCCATGATTGCTTCAATCTCCTCCTTATCTGAAGTAGGTGCAGGAATGTTACACTATTCTATTGTTGGACCATTCTCTGTGCCACCTTCATGATACTTTGTCAAATATGCAATGTTGAACATAAGGGAAATGTTGACTCCATCTAGCAACTCTACCTCATATGCGTTCCCTGAATCATGCCTCTTCAAAATTTAACAGGGACCAAAATTCTTCATCTTCAATTTGTTATAGGTTCCCACTAGAAACCTTTCCTTCCTCAAGTGGACCATCACTTCATCTCTAATATGAAACTCCTTATTCCTCCTTTTCTAATTTGCCTTAGTCTTATACTACATATTCATCTTGTTAATATGTTCTCTTACCTTCTCATGTATATGCTTGATGTGCTCTGCAAAATCTTTAGCTTCAACACTTATATTATTCTCTTGGTCCATCTTCCTCAATTATGGAGTTGTTCTAAGGCTGCCTCCATACACAATTTGGAATGATGATCTACCAGTGCTTCTATTTGTGGATGGTGTATAGAACTGAACTTCAACTCCATTTTCAACTTCCTCCACAAGGTCCTCCAAAAGTATCCCACAAATTTGGTGTCACGATCTAAGACAACACTCTTGGGTAGATGATGTAGTCTCACCACCTTTTTGAAGAACAAGTCAACAATGTGGACTACATCATGGGTCTTTTGGCATGGAATGAAATGTGTCATTTTTGAAAACCTATCAACCACCACAAACACTGAATCATTCCCTCTTCGTGTCCTTTGAAAACCAAGAACAAAATCCATACTTATATCCTCCCACGACCTCTCTGGTACAGGTAACTTGGGCTGATATAACCCTATATTCTGGCTTACTCCTTTAGCCATCTGACATACCTTGCAACTTTGTACATACTTCTTTACATCCTGTGACAACTGAGACCAATAATAATGCTCACTGATAATGGCAATGGTCTTATCCCAACCGAAATGTCCTACCATTCCCCCACTGTGCTTCTCCTTTATCAAGTTCTCCCTCATGGAACTCCTCAGAATACACAATTGACTTCCTTTAACAACATGCCATTCTGGATTATGAAATTCAGCCACCTTGTCTTGTCCAATGTAATAGGCTCCTTGCAAGCTTTCCAAGTCTCTGCAAAATCAAGATCTTCAAGGTACAATGTTTTGATTTCATTGAACCCAACCACTTCAATCTGCATCTCCATCAACAATGTCTGCCTTCTACTTAAGGCATATGCAACCCTATTTGACCTCCAACTCCTATGTTTTAAAACAAAGGTATAGCTCTACAAAAATTCTACCCATTTCATATGCCTCTGACTTAATTTTCCCTCACTATTCAGATATTGTAATGCTTGATGATCAGTATACAAAAAAAAATCCGTCAGCAATAGATAATGCCTCCATTTCTTTAGTGCTTAAACTATTCCATAAAATTCTTGATCATATACAATATAATTTCTCTTGGAATCATTTAACTTTTCACTGAAATAGGCAATGGGCTTACCTTCTTGGCTCAACACTACTCCAATGGCACAACCACTAGCATCACAATCCACTTGAAACACCTTATTGAAATCTGGGAGGGCTAGAATAGGTTGCTTTGTCGTGCCTTCTGCTTAAACAGTTCAAAAAATTTCACCACTCCAGTGCTCCATTTAAACTCTTTTCTATCCCCTCTCATTGTTTCAATCAGGGGTGCAAAAATACTACTGAAGTTTCAAATGAACTTTCTGAAAAAACTGGCCAAACCATGGAAAGATCTCACCTCAGTAGCAGTTCTTGGGGTAGGCCATTCTAGAATAGCCTTCACCTTCTCTGGGTCCATCTTGAGACCTTATGCCGAGACAACAAACCCCAAGTACACTAACTCCTTCACAAAACTGCACTTCTTTAGATTAATCAACAATTTCTCTTCTCTTAACTTCTCAAAGGATCTACAAATATGCATCAAATGCTCATCCAAAGTCCTACTAAAAATCAAAATATCATCTAAATACACAATAACAAAACTCCCCAGAAACTCTTTCAATACCTCGTTCATGAGCCACATGAATGTGCTTGGTGCATTGGTTAGCCCAAAAGGCATGACTAGCCACTCATACAGACCCTCCTTTGTCTTGAAGGTGGTCTTCCATTTTTCTCCCTCCCAAATCTGGATCTGGTGATATCCAGTCTTCAGATTAATCTTTGTGAAGTACTTTGCTACATTCAAACAGTCCATCAGGTCATCCATGCTTGGTAGGGGAAATTTGTACTTGATTGTTATCTTGTTTATGGCCAGAGTTTGTACACATCCTCCACTCCCCATCCTTCTTTGGTGCTAGTACTACAGGTACTACACATGGGCTTAAACTTTCTCGAATCAAACCCTTCCTCAACAACTCCTGAAATTGTTTGTTCAACTCCTCATTTTTTGCAGGAGTCATTCTGTGAGCTGCCTTGTTTGGAAAACTGGCTCTAGGGATCAAGTCAATCTGATGACTGATCTTCCTCACTGGTGGTAAACCCTTAGGTACGTTATCAAAAACTCATCCAACAACCCAAAAAATTCTACTGGCATCTTCTCACTATCCTCCTTACCCACTCCAGCAATCAATGCATAGCACACATGCTCATGCTTCATACCTTCTAAAAAATTTCTTCCATCAACATAATAGATTCTAGCACTACTGCATGCCTTTTCTTCGGCTTCCTTTAAGGGTTTCAACTTGTGACGAACCCCATCCTTCATAAGGGAATACGTGTTTGCATGGCCATCATGTATAGCTCACTTGTCGAACTGCCACGGCCTCCCCAACAACATGTGACATGCATCCATAGGGATGATATCACAGAGTACCTCATCATGGTAGCTCTCAATCTTGAACTTCACCAGGCACTGCTCATTAACCAAAAATTTGTGGTCCTTTTGCAACAAAGCAATCCAATACGGATGTGGATTCCTTTCCCTCTTCAGCTTCAACTTTGTAACCATCTCCTCTGACACCAGATTATCGGTGCTCCCACTGCCAATGATGAAATCACAACATTTTCCTTCACATTTTCACCTTGTGCGGAATAGATTCTTCCCCTATTTGGGATCCTTCTCTTTAGTCACTAGAGCTCTTCTAATCATTAGGGCTTCTCCCCTTTCAACATCACCTGAATGTTTCGATTGACACTCCTCATCTGCATGTGCAACCCCCATGACCTTTTGTCCTTTTGTCTACCCTTCCTTGATGTTGCGGACATTCATAGGTTTAATTCCCTTCTTCACCACACTAGAAACACATTCCTCTAAAACCACCTCTTCTGGATCCTTGTCTATATCTCCCTCATCCTCTACCTCTTTGATCACCACTATTTTGATCATGACGGCGGTAGAAGTTATCATTCTTTTGGTTTCAACTGGTACCCACATCTTCATTTTTCTTCTCATCATGATTTTGACTTCCAGAAGATCTTCCATTGCCCTTTCTGCTCTGACCTCCTCATCCTTTTTGCTTGCTGTCAAATCTTTTGTTTAGCTTCTCTTCAACTTTCATAGAAAACTAGTATGCATCCTCAATAGTGGTCATTCTGACTAGGCTTAGCTCCTCTTGAATGCTCGGTCGTAACCCATTAAGATAACGGGCTACCTTCTCCTTGTTGGCCTCTATGTGACCCGTTCTGATGATTATCTTGTGAAAATATTTTGTGTATTCTTTCACAGATCTGCTTCCTTTGCTTCAACCCTTGCAATATATTCAGCAGATCGAACTCATAGTCCACTGGTATGAACTACTTCTTCAACTTCTCCACCATGTGTTCCCATCTGACGATCTTACCTTTTCCTCTCTGATTTCTCTCCAACTAGACCTCTTTCCACCAAATACTGGCATGGCCCTTTAGCTTTGTTTTTGAAAACTTAACCCAATACAGGTCCTCTATCTCCTCATACTTGAAATATTCTTCCAACTCGTTAATCCAAACAATCAACTCTTTCGAGTTCAGACTTCCAGAATAACTGGGGAGTTCTACTCTAGGTCTTTTTCCGATCTTTGAAATGGCCCTTATCAGCTGCATTTGATCTTGATCAGTCACTTCTTCTTCCTCTTCTACATCTGAATCTTCTACTTCTTCTTCATCTTCACTTTCTTCTCTCCTTGGGTTTAACCCTCTTCTCATCTACTCCTGCAATGCATCGATTTATCTCTAGAGGGCTTTGAAACCCTCAGCCACCAATGTATCTCTTCCATTAGCATTTATGTCACCTCTGCCACCTCTGGCACCACCACGCCTACCGGGAATCACTCTTGGATGCATCTTTATTGACTTCAACCCAGAACCGCAAGTCCTAGTGCAAACTACCTCACAATCGATGATCTATCCACACACTCAAGAAAGCCCGCTCTTATACCACCTGACGAGGGTGCAACCTGAGACAGAAAAATCACACACAAATAGAGAATAAATTTTATTTATTCAGAATATGATCTTCTTACATGCAAAGGATCTCAAATCCTCAAGTTATACAAAGTATGCAAATTATAGAAATTTTAGAAAAATCCCGTTTTCGCAGTATGCGAACTTGTCCCAAAAAAAAGCTACCAAAAATCAGAAATCCTCACCCATAAATAGAGCTCCTTTCGAATTTGGAGCCAAAACAACATTCAAATTTGAGTTTTGGCGGTTTGGCGCCCAAATTACAATTTGAAATTCAAATTTAAATTCACATTAAAAAATTAGCACATTTCTAAAAATCTACCAACTTTCGAGAGCCATAACTTTTAATCTGGCTGTCGGATTTTCAATGATAATACCTTTTCAAAAAGCTCTCAAAAAGATGATGTGGTGCAAAGTAGGGCTTATGGCTAGCTACTTTGGATTTTTGTTAGTTTTTGGGCCCATCTAAAGCCTCTAAGGGCCTCAAATTTGGTTTTGAATATTTTAATAGTAGCTAAAGGGGTATCCATAAATGCAAAAACATCTAAGAAACTACCAACAGGAAATTAAAATCTTTTTTTTGGGTGATGCAGGATTTCCCTTACACCATTGGATGCTCCTGCATCACAGACATAGTTCGAAGAAAGATCAACAATGAACATTGCAACATGTGTTCTCATCGGGACCATTCCCCGTGTGCCTGTTCATCTTGTGCATTAAGGAAAGATAGTTACATGGGCTAGCAGGTTGGGTGACACCTGTCAATTTTCTGGGACCCACCAAGCTTTGAAGACAATGATTGCTTCATATGAAAAGTAGGATTGACAGTCGGTGATGAGTGACATCAATCAATCCTAACCGCTACCCACCATCACGTGAGGGGCCCACTTGTGTCCCATATTCTTCAATAGGAAAGTGCCGCATGGGCATTCTGAAGGCTTCGATTGAGTCTAGTGGAGTTGCAATGCTGCTAAATTTGGCTAAGAGGGTATTTTTTTGAAACGGTGCCATTTTTGGGATTATTCATTGAGGCACATGTTTGGGATTTTGGCCGTCAATTTTGACAATTATTGCTATGTGTGGGAAGGTGAAAATAAAGCAATGAAATATACAAACCTATATTCTGAGATCAGATCAATATTATTCCTTGCTATTCTGCTACGAAGAAATTCAAGAATATTAATTCCCACGGGTAAGCAGGTAATTATAGCATGAAAATTTTTAATTGATGATAAGTATGTGGTTGAAATATGTGTACAGAGTGGATGTATATCTATTTGGGGCTTTTCTGATCAAGAAAAGACATTGAAAGCATAATTAAAGATTTTCCATAATTGGTTGCATCAGTAATCTATCCGTTGATTTATTTTAAAACCTAATTAATGGTTGATATTTTGACAAAGAAAAGTATTGTCATCTCATGCACATAAGCTTTATTTGAGTATTAATGGTTGTACGCTTGCATGGCTTGATATAATGAGGATTGAGGGCCATTAATTTTCATTCAGAATTTCCACTCAGTAACTTAGAATTAAGTTTCAGTCTGAGAGCAGAATTGGTGAGGATTTTCTGGTTCTTATTACTTTGATCAATGAGAAAATGAGTAAGTCAAGAGGGTCTGTTGGGCCCGTCCAAAGGTCTAGGAGATTGAGTTTGCTTGAGTCTAAGGATAATGCTCCTGAGGATGAAATTGAGACACAGGGAGCTCTTGAGACACCAAAAAGTAGAAGGGGATGTAGGAAATTCAAGAAGTATGGTGTTAGGAGTAATTACCGCCTGAGGAGTTGAACTGGTCAAGTTGAAAGGGAAAAAATTGGTTGAGTATGAAAATAAGGCAAAGAAAAAATGCAGATATTATAAAGCTTACTAGGAGAATGTAATTCTCCCAGTGAAGTTTATGATAGCCCTTCAGATAGTGGAGGTGACACTGATTCAGAGTGTGACCATTATCCATTTTCCCTGGTACCTTCTGAAGAATTTGATAAGGAGGTGGTGACAGTTCCTCCAGTTCCACCAGGAACAAGACATGGGCGAGTATCCTCTGAGGCTGATGACTCAAAGTGATGAATTTGCCCCATTTTTGTTTTTGGCGACACCATAGCCCCTTTGTCAAGATTTCCCTATTCAACATATGTATGTTTTTTTTCTTTTAGCACTGATGTGAAAAATTTTCAAGTTGGTGTGTTGGAGAAGTGCAAGGCTTCCTAACTTTGGCGGCATGTATGCTTTTTCTAGGTGGTACACAAGTTTTTCCTTGGGCTCTGAATGGAGAATTGTCTTTGGTCAATAAGGACAAGGATTCAATGCTGTTGCAATAACAAACTTTTCCATTTGAGGAACTGGCTTGTCTTCATTCAAAGGATGTGGAATTTGTTCTTTTAGTCTTCCATTTTCCACAATGAGTACATTTAACTAACTATGGACGTCTCAAATTTAGGTGCAACTGATCTTCAAATGAAAGTGAAATGTAAATGTAATTGAGCCTAATGCTTGTTGCTCCCTTGTTCTATAAACGTGATTTCATGGCTCATTACAACGAGTCATATTTTTAAATCTCAATAGGGTCTTAGGTGAAAGCTAAGTTCAGGAAAGACACTTTATAAAGAATATGGATGAATAGAATAGTAGATTGTCTTGGGTATGAGTCTTGTGTGTAATAGTCTTAAATTAGTTTTATTAGAAGATATCGATATCGAAACAAATCTTAGTCCAAGAACAAAAACTCCAATGTATCTTTCTCACAAGTTATGAATCGAAATATTAATTGTGTTATCATTTATCTTCAATTATTCCATTGAATGCATAATTTTATTTTAGCTTTAACTCAAAGAGTTGATTAAAATGCTTGAAGAGGGTTATAGATTTTGTAAGGAATTGCATAGGATTTGTAAGAAGCTATTATTTTAGGAATTATGAGTTTCTATAGTGTAAATCACTATGAAAATATTCCACCCATCTCTGAATTAAATAACTTATATATATTACTGGTTCTTATATATTTGACTCTATTGTCCCAATTGATTAAACATTGGTTTGTTTGTTAGAAAATATTGCATGAAAATGTGCTATCAGCATACCTAGCCATGGATTTAAAATAAGAACAACATTCATTTCAAAATATTTTCAATTAGAGTATACAGGTTTGGAATAACCCTGATTCTTAGCAAATAGATATTTGTTCACTCAAAGGTCTACCCAATCTTCAGGGAGGTATGTTTATTTTCAATAAATAGGAGTCAATCTATGTATAAATGTGTTATCAATTTGATATACCTTAGATGAAAACAATATTTAACACCCTCCTAAGTCCCACAAAGCCTAAAGTGTAGGTGTAAAAGACCTCAAAATCCTTTACTCATTGTGTTGGCCACTACCCTTGCATTTTTTTCATCATAGGAGTTGGCTACTCTTTAGAGAATTGTTAGGTTCTGCTAGAAAAATCACCAACAAAAATGGTGACTCCATTGGCGAGAACTTTGAATCTCTAGTTATAGATTGTTATATCATAGAGTCAAGAATTTGGTGAGTCTGGACATCTGGTTTAGATATTAAGAACCTTTCAGACCTAGATGGAATTCTATTGCAGTGATGTCAAATAATTTAGGTGTGTCTCTACTATGGGAAAAAACCCAAAATGAAATTCATTGTTGAAAGGAGCTTCATGTTGCTTGAAGTTCAATCCTCTATGAAGAGAGGTGGTGACTCTATCTAAAGAACCTACTAAATATGTGAAGAGAATTGCAGATCTACAATATTTCCAATCAGGAAGAAAAATCTACAACAACTATAATATATCCAAGTATTCTTCATATTTTGGTTTTCAAGAAGCATACATTCTGTATATGAAAACCACATTTGAAAGTCATTAAAAATATACTTCTGTATTGAGTTAAGAAGCACTAAGAGAGGGAATAGTAGTGATTTTTCTACATACTTCTATGTTACTAGATTGAAAAATCTATTATGAGGTGAAGTATAAATTATTTCTAAAGAAATTTATTCAAAAATTCATAAGCAAATCTAGATAGAAATATGAATTCTAAATGCTTAAGATTATGTTGTAAAAGAACTTGGATGTACCCTTTGTAACTAAAATATTGATATGAAAAGCTTGTAAGGGTATAAGAAATTATATCATCAATATATACACCTTTGTATGGTTCCTAGTGCAACTATGGCTTATAATAAACTCTAGTTAGGTAAAAGAAGTTTCAACTTTGTAAGATATAGAGCCATCAATTTCAGTGGAATTAATGGTTACCCAAATATTACTCCACTTGATATTAGATATGAGCTACCAAAATTCAGTGGTACAAAGTGTGAATTAGCAAGTAAGCATTTGCAACAATTTAACAATTTAATGGATGAATTTGAGGTATATCATGAGGTTGTTTGTTCAATCTCTAAAAGGAGATTCAAGAGATTGGTTATGCGATTTACCAACATGCTCTATCTTTTCTTGGAGTGAGTTCAAAGCAGTGTTCATAGAGTAATTTGGTGAAAGAGTTAATGTTAGATCCATGCTTGATAAATTTATGAATATTGAGAAAGAAGAGGACGAGCTAATCCCACCATTTAACCATAGATTTACTAAAAAATTAAGGTATATTCTTGAGGGTATGATACTAAGTGATGCAGTATGTTCAATTGTTTATTTGGGAACCTTTTTTAAAAATATGAGCTATTTGCTAAGAGATAAGGATCCTAAAACCTTGTATCAGGCATATGGGATGGCCATGAACATTGAAAACAACTTGAAATATGGAATGCAAAGGAGTTATCTGTCTACAAATGTTTGCTACCCTGGGACACTAAATGTTGATAAAAGGTGTGAGCTAGAAATTAAAAATGAGTGTCGAAGCACCTACACCACTATTGTTTCAGCTTGCACATCATTCCATGATATGGATCACATAGACTCCCAAACAGATGGTCAAGAATTTGCATTCATTTATGATCCTATGTTCAAAACCTCTCTTGCATAAGAAGACATGAAGGAGAATCATCATATGATCTTTATGCAAGATTTATGGATACTCTATCTTCAATTCCTAAATTCCATAGACCTAAAAAATTAGTGTGCATTGATTTATTTTATGAATCTTATGAACTAGGTTTGAGTGCTCTACCAAAGGAGTTAAATCCAATTAGGCTTGACCAAGTGTGTGAATACATTTCTTGTTTTGAAAAGATCATAGATGATCATAAATATGATACTATGTTTTTAATCTATAATGGTAATGATTATGCTACTCCATTTGAGTCAAATAGTGAGATATCACTTGAAGATAAAGAGAGTAGAGCAAAGGTCAAAAATGTACACTTTAGTGAAGCAAATGAAATGTGTGGTTTCAATTTTCTTAAAGATTGTAGCACATTTAGTTCTATGGAGGACATAACACTATGCAATCAATTTGAAGATTCTGAAAAATAGTTTCAGTGTTGATGAGTCCTTTGGTTGTAGAAATAATGCTAGTAATAAGTATGATCACTCCTTTGATAGTCATAGTTTTCATCATAAGAAAGAGATTGAAATATTCGCTGCAAATGAGAAATATGATGAAAATAGTGGAAATATTTGTTTTCTTGAAAAAGAACAATTTCCCCCATGTGAAGAGTTTTTAGAGTATGAGTCGGAGATGTTACTTATAGAAGATACAAATGAAGCTGAAAATCTATTTGTATGCTCTTCTAGTAATTTTAATGATTCTGAAAATGACAATTATATGGAAGATTTAGATCTTCATGATGAAGAGGCTGAGGCTTCTATGTCAAAAATCAATGTAATGGAAAATCCATTTATTGATGAACCTCCAGCTTCACTAGAGATGAGAAATGATGACCCTTATTGGTGCAGAGATAATCCACTCTTTGTTGAGAATTCTATTGTTGTATTTGACACATGGTTAGAATGTGGCCTTGAACAAACAAAACAACACATTGACAACCTTTTGGACGGTGTTGCATATGAATGTTTCACATTTGATACAAATGTTTTAGATAAGGATGAGTATCATGATGCTAATTACTTGGAAGGATATGAATACTTTCAAATCCCAATTTAGTTCTGGGATATTTTAATAAAGCATGACAAGAAAATACAGAGCAAAGAATGTTATTTTCAATATAAAAATATGTCATGTGATGATGAAAATTTCTAGTTTGTGACTGATAGTAAAATATAAAATGACCAATATTACATTAGCAATGATATACTCAAAAAAATTGAGAGAAGTGCTAGTGAAAATGTTTGTAATTAGGAAGATTTCAAGGGAATCCACATACTCCTGCTTATAAGAAGAAGGCTATACTTGTTGCAGTGGTATGGTAGAGAAAAATGTGGGTTGAAGAAAATTAGTTCTTTCAATAGATTGGTTTTTGACAGAGGAAAGAATCAGCCCTAAAGTTTCGGTGGCTTGGTGCCACCAAATGGAATTGAAGCCTGGTTAGATTTTCAAAATACATACTAAAAATTTACACCTTAGGAGAAGGCTTCAGACATAGTGGAGATTGGATCTCCCTTTTAAGGTCTTTTTGTCTTGTGTAAAAAAATGTACATATTTTTGGTTCGTTTTATTTTTGTTTTTGTGCCTGGTGTGCTTCACCCATGATTCTAGGATCTCACCATTCCTGCGAGAGGCATTTGTACCCAACATGAGCCACTGATGGAAGCCCTAAAAAAAAATTTAGTTCCATTTTAAAATTGTGCAAACTTTGGCTAGAACCCTCATTTTTGGCTTAGGGTTGTGCTCCTTATCAATTATTTAGGGTTTTATGTTGTTAAAACCTTTCAGAATTGGCCTATGTCTCTAGAAAACCCTTGGTCATTATATTTTTTCATTTACCTGATGTTCCTAGTCTCTGGTTGTCTAAGTTACCTCTTTAGCCATTGAAACTATTGTGCTCACTAACCCCTTGATTTTAGGTTTTTCGGTCACCTTAGTCCTTTTCACCATCAAATTTTCCTATGAATCAGGCTTGATTTTAACAACTTAAATCCTTAGCCTTCATTCTTATGGGTAAAGTTTTGATCTACCTAGAGGTGGCCCCCTTTTAGGTTAACTTCTGTGGAATGTGCAAAATTAGGTCTTCAAAATGGTCGTTCGATCATTAGGGGTTGATCACCACCATTCCTCATGCACCCGTGCTGATTTATTTCTTCTTATTTTATTCGCATGGGCTAGCGGGCATTAGCCACTTTTCCTATGCAGTGGCAGGAAAGTTCCCTTTGGCAAAGGTAGCTAGTGCCATTCAAATAAGATCAACTATTGTAGGTTTGAGATGTGGCCACATCTTGACCACTCCCTGCATGCTTTTGTTGATATATTTCATTTTATTTTAAAACATATGGGCTAGCAGGTGATGGCCATGTGTTATGTCAAATGGTGGGACCAGTATCTCCACAAGGCTGGTGGACATAGTTCGAAGAAAGATCAACGATGAACACTGCAAAATGTGTTCTCATTGGGACCATTCCCCACCTTCCTATCCATCTTGTGCATTAAGGAAAGATAGTTACACATACTAGCGGGTTGGGTGACACCTATTAATTTTATGGGACCCACCAAGATTTGAAGAAAGTGATTGCTTTGTATGAAAAGTGAGATCGACAACTGGTGGTGGGTGGCATGGGTCAATCTTGACTGCTCTCTACCATCCCTTGAGGGGCTCACTTGTGTCCCATATTCTTCAACGAGCAAGCAGGCAACCACCACGTGGGAATTTTGAAAGCACCGATTGATTCTAGTGCAGTAGGAATGTTGTTAAATTTGGCTAAGAGGGCACTATTTCCAAATGGCACCATTTTTGGGATTATTCTTTGAGGCACATGTTTTGGATTTTGGTCATCAATTCTGACAGTTATTGGTATGTGTGGGAAGGTGAAAATAAAGTAGAGCAATGTATGAACTGATATTTTGAGATCAGATCAAGATCATTCCTCACTGTTCTACTACGAAGAAATATAAGAATATTAATTCCCATGGGTAGGCAGGTAATTATAGCACAACAAGTTTTAATTGATGCTAAGTATGTATGTGGTTGAAATATGTGTACAAAGTGGATATATATCTATTTGGGGATTTTCTGATCAAGAAATGGCATTGAAAGCATAATTAAATATTTGTCATAATTGGTTGCATCAGTAATCTATCCATTGATTTATTTTAAAACATAATCAATGGTTTAGATTTAAAAAAAATCAAAGTAGACTATTGTCAGCTCATGCACATAATTTTTATTTGAGTATTAATGGTTGGTATGCTTGCATGGCTTGATATAATGAGGAATAAGGGCCATTATTTTCCATTTAGAATTTGCATTCAGTAACTGTCAATTTAGTTTGATTCTGAGAGAAGAATTGGTGAGGATTTTCTGGTTCTTATTGCTTTGATCACCAAGAAAATGCATAAGTCAGGAGGGTCTGTTGGGTTGGTTTGAAGGTCTAGGAGATTGATTTTTCTTGAGTCTAAGGATAATGCTCCTAAGGATGAAATTAAGACATAGGGAGCTCCTGAGACACCAAAGAGTAGAAGGGGACGCAGGAAATTCAAGAACTATGGTATCAAGAGTAATTACCACATGAGGAGTTGAACTGTTTCAAAAGAACTAGTCCAGTTTAAAGGGAAAAAGTTGGTTGAGTATGAAAAGAAGGCAAAGAAAAAATGAAAATATCATAAGGCTTATTTGGGAGGATGTAATTCTCCCAATGAGGTTTCTGATGGCCCTTTAGATAGTGGAGGTGACACTGATTTGGAGTGTGACCATTATCAACTTTCCCTGGTACATCCTGAAGACTCTGATGAGGAGGTGGTGATGGTTCCTCCAATTCCACAATGAACAAGACGTGGTGAGTATCCTCTAAGGCTGATGACTTAGAGTGATGACTCTACCCCATTTGTTTTTTTGAAGATACCATAGCTCCTTTGTTAGGATCATCCTATTTAACATATGTAAGGTTTTTTGTTTTTAGTGCTGATGTGGAATTTTTTAGGCTGGTGTGTTGTAGAAGTGCCATAATTTCTAACTTTGGTGACATGTATGTTTTTTCTAGGTGGTATACAAGTTTTTGCTAGGGCTACAAATGGAGAATCTTCTTTAGTCAACAAGGAAAAGGATTTGACACTGTTGCAGTAACAAACTTTTCCTTTTGAGGAGCTGGCATGTCTTCATTCAAAGGATGTGGAATTTGGTCTTTTACTCTTCCATTTTCCGCAATGAGTACATGTACCTAACTATTGACATCTCAAATTCTGGTGTAAATAATCTTCAAATGAAATTGAAATGTAAATGTAATTGAGCCTGATGCTTGTTTCTCTCTTGTTCTATAAAATGGATTTCAAGGCTCATTACAAAGGATTGTATTTTTAAATCTCAATAGGGTTTTAGGTGAAAGCTATGTTTAGGAAAGGCACTTTGTAAACAATATGGATGAATAGAACAATAGATTGTCTTGGGTATGAGTCTTGTATGTAATAGTCTTAAATTAGTTTTATTAGAAGCTAATGATATAAAAAAGAAAAAATTAGTCCAAGAACAAACACTATCATATGTATCTTTCTCACAAGTTATAAATGAAAATATTAATGGTGTTATCATTTATCTTCAATTTTTCCATTGAATTTATAATTCTATTTTAGCTTTAACTCAAAGAGTGATTAAAATACTTGAAGAGGGTTATAGATTTTGTAAGGAATTGCATAGGATTTGTAAGAAGTTATTGTTTTAGGAATTTTGAGTTTCTATAGTGAAAAGCACTATGAAAATAGCCCAACCATCTCTAAATTAAATAGCTTATATATATTACTAGTTCTTACATATTTGACTCTATTATCCCAATTGATGAAACACTGGTCTGTTTGTTAGAAAATCTTGCATAAATATGAGCTATTAGCATACCTAGCCATGAATTTAAAATAAGAAAAACATTCATTTAAAAACTATTTACAATTATAGTATACGGGTTTGGAATAACCCCGATTCTTAGCAAATAGATATTCGTTCACTCAAAGGTCTACCCAATCTTCAGTTCACATGAGGTACATTTATTTGCAATAAATATGAGTCAATATGTGTATAAATGTGTTATCAATTTGATATACCTCATATGAACACAATAGGGAACACCCTCCTAGGTCCTACAGAGCCTAAAGTGTAGGAGTAAAAGACCTCAAAATCCTTTACTCATTGTGTTGGCCACTAGCCTTACAGTTTCTTCTTCATAGGAGTTGGATACTCTTGAGAGAATTGCTAGGTTCAACTAGAAAATCACCAACATGTTGAATGAGAATGATGAAATAGAACTATATTTTTGTGTGCACTTTGAAATTAAATATGGTATCAGAGCAAGACTGGACTTAACTCTCTCACGAGAGGACCTAGGAACATAAAAAAGTTGAGTGATAATCCTATGTCGATTAGGATTAGTGTAAGTAAGTAGATAGATTGTTGTTTTGTGTAATTACTGATTTATTCATAGAAGATGATGAAGAATTCAAGATATGAATCAATTTGGCTTCTCTACTTGTTAGCATTTGCTGCAACTTGTACAATTGCAAACTCACTCAAAGATGCCTCTTTGTAGACATACATAGTCCATACATCTGATTCATAGAGGTCATCGTCTTTTCATGATCGTAAAAAATGGTATTCATCTCTAGTCAATTCCTTGCATGGTCTTGAAGACCAAGATGGATCTCATAATATTCTATATAATTACAAATAGTTTTTCCATGGATTTGTAGCAAAGATCACTTGCATGCAAGCAAAGTCCTTGGAGAAGATGGGTAGAAAAAACACTATTTCAACCCAAGTTATATTTCTCTACAAGGGTGATTGGATAGATTTTTGGTCTGAAATTGTTGTTCTCCTCAAACACAATTTCTAGGGTGGTAAGATAGTAGTTAAGGTCACTATTGATGGGGTTTCTTGCCTAAAATATCTTTTACATATGGTACAAATCAATCTGAAAACTGACACATAGAGATTGATTGCTTGGACAAAATATTATAGAAATTATTTATTTTCCTCAGACTATCTATGACGGGACATGGGTGAATTGAGCTCTTCATTTGTTGACCTTGAAATTAATCTCAAATTCCATGGCGCTGACCACTTATGAGTCAAAAATTGTGAAGTAGTTATAGATAGAGATCTGAATCTAACCAAGTTAAAGCTTCATCAGAACAAGATTCTAGTGATTCAAACATTTATTGACAGAGCCAAATTTAAGTGTAAATAGGCTTTAATTTCATTTGTGAAGTGCCACAATCAATGCTTGAAAATAAAAGGTGTGATATGGTGTCAAAAATGACCAATTATCCTCAAGACATATTCAATTGCCTTTGGGATCCTTGCACATAATTTGGATCGATTGGGTGGCTTCAATATCACAAGTAGGTGCTTCTTAATTTTATTGTAATATTCTTATAATTGTTGTTTTGGTTTCTTAGTTATTCAAATGGTTTTATAATATTAATTTTTACCATAGTGATATTTTAATAAAGTTAAAGTGTTATAGTCAAGGTGCATTATCGGTAGAGCCCGAAACCTTTGGCCTTATTTGATTAAGGGTTTAGATATTGTTCCTAAGGAGATGCTTTGTCATTGTCTAAAAGTCTAGGTAAAATATAGCATTTTGTCAAAATAAGGAATTTCGTTTTACTTAGAACAGGGTACATTTCATGAGTCATTAATTGTTCTAGATCAAAATCTAAAAGTGTCAAAATAAAATTACCCCAATTGTAATTGGATGCATTATCACTTGAATGCAACGTCCATCTTGAGGGGGGCATTATAAAACAAAGCCTCAAAGAAGTTTTTTCTAATTAAGTAGCAAACCTACTAGAGGATGGAGGCACTAGAGGTTGGAGGATACTCAATGACCTCTCATCGGTCACTAGTGATGAGGCCACAAAATTACATTAGTGACAAAATTATTTGTGACAAAATGACTAAAGCCAAGATTGGTTTCCAAGTGGCAGCAACAACCGTCTCATATCCTTTGTGATTAGAGTGGCAATGATCTATAATGGTGGTAGCATATGCGACGATGACTTGGTTCTCAAGCATTGTAAGTTATGGTTGGATGTGTATGTCCCCAATCACATTTCTTGGCTGTTTCTGAATGGATGTGTTTTTCCCCATTCACAAGATGGTACAAGTGATTGGAAGTGCTTGTCCCCAGTCACATGAGTTGGTGATTATGATTGGATGTGTGTGTCCCCAATCATAATTGTTGTGAGAAGATGTGTTTGTCTTGTTCATAACCTTGATGTTGGATAGATGTGTTTGTCCCTATCCAAACTTGATGTAACACCTTGGGTAGATGTGTTAGTCCTAATCCTCAGTTCCATGGGTAGAAGTTTTTGTCCCTATCCTTGGATGAAAGTACATTAAGTGTAGTGAGGCTAGTTACACTATTGCTTGACATGAGTAGATGTTTATGTCCCTACTCTTATCTTTTTTTTTTCATGAGCTACTGTGTGTGGTAATCAAGTATAATGATGTACTTTCACCCCATGTTCACACTAAGGGGGGGTGTTGGGAATTAGTGTTCACATAGGTGTTTAGGTTAGGTATAAACTTGTTGAAAAACAACTTAATATTATTGTTAGAATATTATAGGATAATATATATTATTAGTTGTACAAGAGATTATAGGTATATGAGTTGTTAAAACAACTCATATTATTAGGGAGTGGTTCCTAAAATATAGGGGATTGAAATCCTATATAAATGTGTAATATAGTGTTGAATGAGAATGATGAAACATAATCATATTTTTGTGTGCACTTTGAAATTCAACAGATCTATGATATACTCTAGCTCCTCTAAAGTATATTACTAAAATTGTGTACAATCTGCATCATCAATGGGAATGAGACAATCTATAATAGGATCTTCAAGGAATGGAGAGATATGAAGGTCTTCATAGAACTTCAAAAGTGTAGTTCAATATGTGTGGTGACAATCAATGTAGGATACAACACACATAGTGTCATGATAATTACTATAAGAAATCACTCCTACAACATGATGAATGATATTACCCCATGTTGATCTACTTCATGGTGTGTCACATTTAAGTATGAGTAAAAAGAAAATATAAAATATCAAGCTAATAAGAGAAGCATACTATAGGTGGTCAGATTTATTATCATCAAAATGCACTGATAATGATAATTCAAGTACTATTACATTCATTGTCCAACTATTATTCCTCCTTAGACATCACTCCTTTGTCGTCAATGAACTCCTTCGACATCAATGACAACCTATGTTGAACAACATCACCCTTTGCATTTATGGAAAATAATAAAATGTTTGCCACAAATGAAGATAAATATAATATGTGTTAGAGTTGGCTATGTAGATACCCAAGGTCTAGAGGCCAAATAGAAAGAACAAAGAGATCAATATGCAATGCTAAAAAATGCAATGAAATTTATTATCCAACGACTCAATATGATTTATATATGATACCACCTAGTTATATAGCCAAGATGAGACATAAGATGTCATAAGATTATTACAAGTGCCTTAATCATATGACATGAGACAATTAGCTTGACATAGAAGTCAAAAAGATAAGATCTAGACATGAAAACTAAATCTTCTAGAAAGAATCTTAGGATCTAAGTAAACTTAATATGTGAATATGTTCCCTAAGTCCCTAGTGAGTGAATTAACTAGGAACAAGATATTTATTCACCCCAATACCCCCCTTAAGTGCAACTTAGGAAGTAGACTATTATGCAAAGGAAAAAAAGAGTCAATGATGGGTCCTGACTACCAGGCCATGTTAGGTACCCATATACAAATACAAATAAAATCTATCGCAACCAAAACAAAGGATAAAACCTAGTGGGATAAAACTCCTCCCCAAAAGAGAGATAAGATACAATAATTATATCCATCATAAATCCAATCAATATCCATCCACACAAAGGATCATAAGAGAGATCATACAACCCCGCATAATGATATAGCTTGCTACAAAGAAGCACTAGAAGCACACTTGTGGAGTAACACTAGAATCTTCAATCCACAAAGCAAGGAAAGATATTGTTTTTGCTAGATACCATATTAGAGTCACTCAAGGACTTAGATTAGAATCACGATAAAGAAACATCTAACTCAATGCCAACCAACATTGGAAAATGAAAAATGGTACAACTCTAGAATCTATGAAGCAACAACTGATTAAAAAATGATATGGAATTGAAATGAAGTGCAAAGTGAAAAATTGCACCAAAGTGCATAGATGGTAATGTATATCTCCTCAATAACTTTCCAATGTTGCAAAAACACAAAACTCAAAGATTTTGGAAAAAAATTATGAGCTCAAAATCCATTAAACAATACCTGAATTCAACCAAAAATAAATGCCACCAAACAATTTTTTTTGAAAAATCACCCATACTACTAGAAATTGCACATCGCTATCTTTCCAATGATATTTTTTTACAAAATTCTATCATCTGGATCAAAAGTTATGCAAAAAAAATAGGCCTATAATAGGACCTTTTAACACAGACGAAATACAAAAATAAAAGACTAAATGGGTGCAAAAATTCAGCCCTTGGTTGTGGCATATAACCCTGTCGGTAAGCATTAGAAAAATAAAAATCTTTCTGTCACCGCCATTGGTGGTAGATGGGTGGAACGGGGGTGGAGCCCCGGTAGCATCTCCCACATGCCGCCCCACCCTATGGACATTACAAACCAATCATTAGTGTTTAAAAAAATATATAAAATATTAGCGTAATAAATAATATGCAACGAGTGTTTTATAACCAATGCAAAGTTTATAATATATAAACAAAGTCGATACAATTAATACTGTGAACCATACAATGACCAATTAATAACGTTAATGGAAACCTTGATGTGACCCATTCTAACTACAATATAATGGTGTAACAACTAACACAAATGATTTGACCATAGAGAGGTACACCAACAATGATTTAACTGATACTCAAAGGAATATGTCAATCATGTGTTGATATGAATATAAATCAAAGTTTTTATAAAAAAAAAAACTTTATTATAAAACCCTGCCAGCAAATGTACAGATAAATGCAGGTTTATTTAATATTAAAACAAAGCCCGTGAAACAATAAAGCCTTCAAACCAACCATGTATTAGCACAATGGATTTGACCGCAGAGAAATACAAATGACACAAACAATGACAAATTGTACCCTGTTGAAGAAATATTTTCCCAAAATGCCAATTTTGACCCACAAATGTAGATCTGACACATTTGATTGTTGCAAGGGGCCATACAACTATGTACGGAGCTGCAAGGCTGTACGGCCTAAAAAAATTTCCTTGTCCCTCAACTAGCATTGTCAAAAATCAACGATTAGACAACTAATATTTAGGCTTTTGGGCCTCCCAAACATGACAGTGAGGTTTTTTTTCCCCAAAATAATCAGAAATATTAGCTACCCTTCAGATCTAGCAACTAAAGCCTTGGCTTCAAACCCTTGCAGATCTAACAAAATATATTAAATTTTCATGAAATGAAAGAGAAATATGACTTTCTTTGATTCCTTGGATTCAATGTTGAGATTCCCAAGACCCCAACTCACACCCAATGAAAATTTCACACCAATAATGGTCCCTCAGATCTAGAAAGAAGTCTGACACACTAAAGCTTTGATACCATGTTAGAGTTGGCTATGTAGATACCCAATATCTAGAGGACAAATGGAAAGCACAAAGAGATCAATATGCAATGCTCAATATTGCAAGGGAATTATTATCCAACCACTCAATATGATTTACATATGAGACCATATGGTTATATAGTGAAGGTGAGATGTAAGATGTCATAAGATTATGACAATTTTCTTAATCATATGACATGAGCTAACTAACTTGACACAAAATTCAAAAAGATATGATCTACATATGATAACTAAATCTTCTAGAAAGAATCTTAGGAACTAAGTAAACTTAATATGTGAATATTTCCCCTGAGTCCCTAGTGAGTGAATTAACTAGGTACAAGATATTTATGCACACAAACAATATGAAATTGAGTATGTGCAGGATCATGATGGGCCAAAAAGTGGCAATATGATGGGTATGCATAGGGTATGTGGCTAACAATTTTATTTTTATCCAAAATTGATGAAATGAAAAG